>BMAC01000041.1:2431313-2464791 GCA_014905375.1 Phtheirospermum japonicum
GAACATTTGGCGCCCTGATTTACGAGGGATTTGCCGAGGGAATGTAATTTCCTCGAAAAAAACCGAGGGATTTTTATTTCCCTCGGTTTTCCCTCGGAAATTTCCGAGGGAATTCCGTTCCCTCGAAAAATCCCTCAGAAATTTGCTGTTTTTTTGTAGTGCATGAGGTGAGGCTCAACAAACACATCTTCCGTAGTCGGCACCACGTCTTCTTCTTCCATGCAAAACTCTGGTAAATCCATTACTTCATCAACCTTCGGGCTCTCCAATGGCAACTCTACTATATCATTATCCAACACGACATCGTCAAGTACAAAAGGAACGATCACGTCTAAATTCTCCAAAACTTCCTCTTTATGCACATCCTCTAAACAAATAGGCGAGCTCAAAGTTTCTTCCTCCAATAGTGATTCCACAACATCAAGAATTGGTAGCTCTAATTGACTTTGAAGTTTATTTCTCTCTTCTTCCCTTCCTGCTATAGAAGCATCGACTTGACGACCTACTTCATTTACATACCTTTCAAGTTCAGAAAGGGTATACATTTGTACCTCATCCCCCTCGTTCGAAGATTCGTCAAAAGAATCTATTATTCGTTCCATACGTTCCGTAAATTGTGCAAGGTCTTCTTCCTGCACAGTGGATTGATCAATGTCGCTTTGTTGACATATGGTCTCGGCTTCGTGATCTTGCAGCTCCAACATTAATTGATCATTTGGCTGGTAGTCTTCATAGCTCGGGTAGGAAGGAATTAAGTTGGGAGGGGAATAAGACTCGTAACTTGGATAGAAAGAATTAGAGTCGGACAAATTATACGAGTCATATCCCGTTTGATAACAAGGTGGTGTGGAGGGAGCGTTTGAAGCTTCAGAACTCTCTATTTCGGCTAGTAGGGGTATGAACCATTTATTGAACATTTCCTCAACCAAATCCTTGAGCTTCTGGTCGTTGGTATCATTCCATTGTGGCTCATCGTCAAACGGTACTATGCATTCATTCTCCAAATGTCCTCGGCCTCCACAATGATCACAAACTACATTGGGTACGTAGAACTTTCACATGAATTTATTGTATATTTCATCCCATGTTTGCACGGAATCAGGCTCTTGCCTCTGTAACCATTTCTTTGCTTATCTCTTAGTGCGTAACGAAAGAATTGCATCTTGACTTGATTCCACGGAAGGTTGAGACGAGTGAAGGTTCGGGTGATAGCCTTGTACTCTCGGATGAACTTGAATGGATCCTCGCCCGGTTGTCCACTAAAAATCGGGAGTTGTTCTATGTAGAAATCATCAAGATCATAATCCCTCATTTTGGAGTTTGGTCGATAGTCATGCCAATTGGATTGATGTGCACCGTTGTCATATGATGGATACCCTCGATAGTGAGGCATTTTTTTAAAAATAAATTTCAAAAAAAATAGTTTTTTTTTAAATAAATATTAAATACTTTTAAATTAAAAATAATATTTTCGATTTTTTTATTTTTTTAATTTCGAAAAATAAATACTTTTAAATTAAAAAATAATATTTTCAATTTTTTTTATTTAGTTTTTGAATTTTTGATTTTTTTATTTTTTTAATAAATTTTTTTTCGAAAAATAAATATTATTAAATTAAAAATAGTATTTCTGAATTTTTTTATTTTTAAAAGAAAAAAATAAATATATTTTCTTTTTTACGAAAAACAGTTTAATAAATCTTGGGTTTTGGTTGTAAACGAACCTTACAAACACAACACTGAACACACAAGATTAAACGCACCGGTGGAAAATAATAAAAACAAATAAAATGAAAAATCACAAATAAATATTAAAGATAAACGAAACAAAAATAAAAATACAAATAAGGATAACGAAGAGCAAACACAAAATTCACAACCTTAAGTTTTCCCCGAAAATGGCGCCAAAATTCTGATTCGAACTTTTGTGTACTTACTTATAAAGATTTGTCAAATTTTTAAAAGCTCGCCCGCAAGAGAACGAGATCGCGTGTAGTTTGGTAAGTTGAACCAAATCGTCTCTCAAGGAAAACTAGGCTCGGAAGTTCCTTTTGTGTTTGTTGTTCACGAATACGAAATAAAAATAAAAATAAAAATCTAATCTAAACACATAAAAACAATAAATTGATTTAAACGAAGAACAATAAAAATTAAGGGTTTTGAAAATAATTAAGAAACTTGGGTTCTAGKGCTTCGAATRGTTTCCACGATCTTTTGGGAAAACCCKAATTGATGGTTCACGACGATTKTAGYCTCTAGACCCYTTAGATCTAGCAATTCAATTTCATCAATCTCATCGTAATAAACTCATCACAATCATCAATTCAATATCACCAATATCATACAATTCATAGCACATGGGGATTTTGTTGGGGTCGTTTTGAAGATTAATTATATAAACTATCAAGCAAAGCATAAGAAATTAATTAAACTAAATTGAACGAAAGGAAAATTACTAATTAAACCGATGAAATTGCAGCGTCTTGGTTGTAGAAAACTTGAATTTAAATTAATCTAAAGCTAGAAATCTAAGTCTAAGACTTTTGAAGAGAAACTAAGAAACAACTCGGCACTCGTTGGGGTTGTCAATCCCTAAGAGACCTTAAAAACCCTAAGAATAAGTTTAAAGTGTCTAACTATAGCTTAGGTAACTTAAAAATTCGGATTTATGGGGTAGTATTTATAGAATTTCAAAATCTTGGGCAGCAAGTCTTTTAAGGTCGGTTCTGGGCCCGCTAACGGTAAGGTAACGGTAACAACCGTTATAGAAAGCTACCGTTAGTTCTTCAATTCAGCGCCTCTGTCCTTCAAGGATACTATAACGGTTCCAACAGAATAACCGTTATAGAAAACCGGTAGCTTCAAATTCTTGCTACTTTTTCGCCGGAAAGCTCGATATTTGCCTCTCGATCATCATACTTCATCTCTAACGTGCTGAACTCTTCCGGTTACTTAGCTATAAAGTGAGAAACCACAAATAATCACTTATTTGCATCAATCTAAATCAAAAAGCAGTAAAATAAGCCGGAAGTACAAATATACGAATTAAACTCAAACTACCCAACTTATACCAAAAATAATAAGAGAAATAAACTAAAATACTACTAAAAATCAAGACATATACGTGTTAATCACTAAGCTTCAGATTTAATTTTTTGATTTAGTATTTATGGAGTTGCATCGGACGAAGATGATAACTAGATCGAGTTTTGTTTATTTGAATAATTTTTATATTTATAATTATATGAATATAATGTAGTTGGATTGATTAGCTTTTTTTAAAATATTTTTACTATTTCTAGCCATGAATATTCTATTTAAAATTAGTTAAGAGAGTAATATATATATATCTGTATATAAAGCGGGAGTTTGGCAGGAGAGAGAAATAATTAGAGAAAAAAATGTGAGTAATCTTTGATATAATTCTATAGTTTTCCCGCTCATGAACCCATTCCTTTCTTAACAACTCCTTTATTTACTTTTTTTTGTCCATCTATTTATTTGTCTTTATTATATTATTTAAATTAGTCAACGGTTTCAAAGCAAAAAAAATTCTGTACTTCATAAACTCTCTCTTTTTGCCCCTTCTTTCATCTAAATGACACAAACCTAAATTTTCGAAGAATAAAATGGAATGATAAGATAACAATCAATTTGTGCATGTGAATCAAAATTGTTTGTTTGATTTTTTTTCTTTCGCATATTCATTTTCAGTTGATTTGGATTTTTTTTCCTTTCGCTTTGGGATATTTTCTTTTTCTTTTTTTGATATTTCTTATTGAAATTGTTTGTTTGGTTTTTTTTCTTTCGCATATTTAGTTTAAGTTGATTTCGATTTTTTCCTTTCGATTTGGGATATTTTCTTTTTCTTTTTTGAATTTTTTTTTTGATTAATCTGCTTTTCTGATATTTCCTATCAATACTGTTTGTTTGATTAATCAAAATTGTTTGTTTGATTTTTCTTTTCCTTTCGCTTTGGGATATTTTCTTTTTCCGTTCCTTTTTTTTTTTGTTGATTAATTTGTTGTTTTGATATTTCTTATCAAAACTGTTTGTTTGATTAATCAAAATTATTTGTTTGAATTTTCTTTTCTTTCGCATATTTAGTTTTAATTGATTTCGATTTTTTTCCTTTTGCTTTGGTATATTTTCTTTTTCTTTTTTGATTCTTTTGTTCATTAATCTGTTGTTTTGATATTGATTACCAGTTTCATAGTTAATCTAGCCCCGCAAGCAATACAATTCCAGCTCATAGTTAATCTAGCCCCTCTTCTGATTTTTTTGTTTCTTCAAGAAGAGAGGTCCTGAAATGAAGTATTAAAATTTCAGAATATTTGCAAACACTCCCATGGTGAGAATTTCAGAATATTTGAAAATCAATTAAAATTATCAAATTTTCAAATATATCGAGATATCAATCAATTATTCAAATTAATGAAATAAAATTTATCCCTTAAATCTTACAACATTCATTAATGATTTCATAAGAAAAAATTTAGAATAACTAAAATATAATATTGCACATAATGATATATTATTTTGTCCCACATTCCTTAACTATAAAATGATAAGTCAATTGTGTATACCGGTAATAAAGATATTCTACATTATTTCTGGATTGTAAAGAACTTTATTTATGAAAATACTCATAATCATATAAATTATTTTAATTTTCTTAAAATAATTTTCAAAGAATATAATCTCATATTTATCACCATGAACGTATCCCTAAGATATTACATTCATTAATGTTTGAATAAAGAAAATATTCATTTAAATTGAATATTTTTATGATAAAATTCAGTCACATTATTTATTTTTATTTTTTGATGTTTTTCATATTACCCATAATTTTAGCTACAATTAACAATTTGCTATACTTTTACAACATCACCATGTTTAAGCCGAAAAGTCAACTTAGTATTTATATGAAGACTAATATTACCATTTTGTCAATTAGAGATACTCCATAATTAAATAAAATAACACTCACAATTTAAGGAAAATCAATTTTGTATACCACTAATACCACCAATTAATTAGTTGAACTTAGGTAATAAGCCAAAATATGATTTTTCCATATACGAGAATTCTTTACATAGAGTGCTCAATTAATTTATTTATATAATTACTGAAATCAAACAAAACACTATGATTTCGTAAACATTTAAGATACAAATCAAATAATTCAATTGATCCTAAATTATCTCATTCTATGAATCATGATTACATTTCAAAATAATAAGTCAACTTTGTGTACAACTAATAAAAATAGTCCAAATCATTTCTTAATTGTTACAAGTTTTATTTGTGGAAATAGTCATAATCATATATATGTATATTTTAATCATCTTGAAATAATTCTCAAAGTATATAATGTCATACTTATCACAACCAATATACCCCTTAAATCATACAACATTCACTAATATTATAATAAAGAAAGAATTCGTTGAGCAAAATAATATAAAA
Source organism: Phtheirospermum japonicum (assembly GCA_014905375.1). Taxonomy (NCBI): domain Eukaryota; kingdom Viridiplantae; phylum Streptophyta; class Magnoliopsida; order Lamiales; family Orobanchaceae; genus Phtheirospermum; species Phtheirospermum japonicum. Next base: position 2,436,786 of record BMAC01000041.1, read on the forward strand.
GAGTCTCACATCGAACAATTGTTAATTTACTTTTGGAATAACTATGATAAATCTATTATTACACTGATTGGTCATATAATTAACCATGTTTTATATATAAGGATATATTAATCAACTTAATATATGACATTTAATATTTTGAAATAGATGATATAGTAATCAACATAATGTATGTATTAATGTATTGATTATCATAATATATCATGATATAATATATCCAATATAATATATAATAATACATTTACGGATAAGGTAATATCCACACATTTAATTAATCAAACTAACTTGATTTAGAGTGATGATTATTAGAATTTTGACATAATAATATCCAATATAAATCATAATCTTTTATTCTATCCAAACTAAACATATTTAAATATTCTTAAAATTACATGAGTTATTCATGTAATTATACCTTAAGTCTTACAAAATTCATTAATATTTTCATAAAGAGATTATTCCTTAATATTTGTAATTATACCTTAATATTAATTTTCTACATACGTTTCTCAATTAAACTAATTATAACCCATAATTTAAGCTACATTTAACAATTTACTTAACTTTTATAACATAAATACAAATTTAAGTCAAATATATCATAATATCAAAAATTCTCTTATGAAAATGATGTAATATCATAATATTAAAAAAAAAATTACTGTATTTGTTAATTTATATTATTACCATTTATAATGAGTTGTTAATTAGATATAATTTCATAATTAAATAAATTATCATTCATAATTTACATTACAATAAATGATTCGCTTTAATTGTATATTATACACACATATAAGCTACAATAATAATGATAAGAAGTTCATATGGAAAGTCATTACTCTATCCCCAGTAACGGCGCCAAAATTTGATCGAATAATTCTTAGCACTCTACGAAATCTTCCCCGCAATAGTACGGAATCGATTGTAGAGCGGTAAGTTTTCCTGAGTCGTGTCTCTGGAGGATAGATATAATCGGCATTAAGTTTTTTTAATTAATCTCTTGTTATTCTTAATTAAACTAATCTAATCTAAGAAAGCATTTATCATTGGTTTGATTTGAGTTTTGAATTTAAAAGAAGACTTTAATGAAAATAATGAAAATGAGGGTTTAGGGTGTTCGGTTCGTCTCAACGATCAATCAGTTTTTGCCGAGCACTTGATCCACGACTCGAGGTTGTCAAACCCAAATTATCAACCAAGTGTTGGGTTCGTCAATCCCAATTCTCGACAAGCTCCGATTAATGGTTCTAAAAAAACCTAAACCCTAAACCCCTAATTTCTAAACTAGTTGCATCAAGAAAAGCTTACAATTAAAATAAAGGGTCATGGAGGGAAAACAAAGTTATTTGAAATTGAGAGTGGACAAAAGCATTAAATTGGAAAGAAAGTCAAATCACCAAAGAGGAAAGCTTCATACATCTTTCAAGCACCCAAGAGTTTGTTTAGACTATAGAGGTAAAAAGCTTCAAACCAACATCCATGGAGTTTTGAAAGAAAACAAAGGCAAGAGGAATTGAATTGCAAGAACAACAAGACAAACTAAATCTAACAACATACCCTAAGAAAATTCAACTAACAAACACAACACAACAACATGAACAATAAATCAATAACAAGGCATGAAAGTAAAGGGACAGAAAACTACCAATTTTATTGAACACCATAAAGTTTCAAATCCAAATTGCAACCTTCAAAAGCAACCAAATCTTCAATTCAACAAAGAGCAACAAGTGAAGGAGATTGTCGCCTTCTCCAACACTTGCCAAATAAAACTAACCTTACTAAGCTAAATAAACTACATAAGCTAAGAATTGAGCTAGGGTTTTACATTGCAAGAGAAAGGAAATGCTTGGAGGAGATGGAACTAGGTCCAAAACCACCAATGAGAGTTAGGATAAGGTTGGAGAGAGCTGGCCTTATTTATACAAAAATGCAGGGGCAAAATTGTCAAAATGGACCAAAATCACGAGCTGGATTGTGTCTCAGTCGATCGACTGGCAGTCGATCAACTAAGGGTCAGTCGATCGACTGCTTCCTCAAAATTGGCCAACCTTATTGCCGAGCAGTTGATCCTGGCTGTGTCAGTCGATCGACTGGCTCGGTTGCTCCGGCTCAGTTTTCTCGTTTCGCTCTAAACGTCCGCCGGTTTTCGCTCCTCGTTTGCGCTGTGTTTCCTTGCTTTGCCCGTTCCAATCCTTGTCGAAAGAGATTCCCTGAGCGTGCACGAGTCCCGCTTGGTCATCCTACGGCGAAAAATACGAAAAGGGTAAAAATGTACGAAAAATGACTAAAAACCGCACAAAAGCTATAAAAACCTAAAACTAACAAAATAGGCCAAAATGACTCCTAAAACTCGTAAATGCAAGCAAAACACACGCGAATGAGACACAAAAAGGTAACAAAAAAGTGTACAAAAAGTACAAACCAACCACCCCACACTTAGAATGATTGCTTGTCCTCAAGCAATATTAATCTAGAATTACGAAACTACCCCCGGGTGATCCTAAACTAGGGCACAAAATCCAATTCGAGACGTCGTATGTTACAATGCTTGTTAGCTTGGCCAAAAGGACGAAAAAGATGTCTTGACAAAGAAAGTTTAGATCGACTCCCGAAACCTAAAAGTACTAGGTAACCCTCCAAGTCGGTCCCCTCGTCCTMYCCCCGACTAAGGTCTATCCACGGTCGAACCGTTAATCGGCTCCCTACTAGCACCAATCGTCTACAACTCTCTTTAACAAACAAGATTTAAAAAGAAGGAGAAAGAGGAAACGTGCAAGAGTTGCACGTTTTATTACTTAATAACTACAAGGATTTATAACTTATCCTTGTTTATTCATCATCATTTTTTTTTCTTTTTCTTTTTTCTTTTTTTTTTCTTTTGGTAACATGAACGTGAGGTACTTGAATAATATGTACAATACAACGAGCGTTCAACGACTCCAATCATTCGTTGCTACTAGCAACTTACAATATTCTTCGGTCGAGCGCGTGGAGCAATTGACGGCTCCAAAATACAAAACAAAAATCCTATAGAGAGTGTCCGATGACGAGGCTAGTTGAGGCACTAGTTCTATATTGAGCACAAGGATAGTACGAAGCTAAAGCCGAACAAAGTTCCCAATGATTTAAGCAACCTATGTCCTTTACATCCGATCGACAATCTAAACTCCCTAACTAAATCATCAAAACCGCGTCACTTCGCCAAGGAACCAAGCAAAAATAACACACACGTTACTCAAATGAACACAAGCAAGCATGCATCAACTTACAAATCCTAAGACGAGCCCTAACCACCACCCCACACTTAAAACCTACCAATGTCCTCATTGCATATTAAGCTAGAAAAATGTGGTAAAAAGTGTAAGGGAAAAGGAAACGCCCCTATCTCCGAGCTTGTGGTGACTTGGTCGTGCATAAGTCCTCTCCGGGATTTGAGGCAAGTAACCTATAAAAAATGAACAAACGGTGGGTTGCAAAAACAAAATACGAATATTTTTTTTTTAATTTTCTATTTTTTTTTTTGATTTTTTTAATTGGGTTTGCTTCCCATTAAGCGCTACTTTAACATATATAGCTCGACGGTTTATACAAATGACACTATCCGGGATCCAAGAAGAGGTAGCGATCGTGCCACGCCTTGGTGTTCTCGAGTAGACACATCGGGTGACATAAATCACCAAGGCGGGCACGTCGGGCAAGCCGGAATGTCAAACCAATAAAAGAGCGGGCTTGCTTTGGTGGTCAGAAGAGTGAGTAGTCGACCACCCAAACGTGATCGTCCCAAAATGGGTCGACGTACTCCTTCGTCTCCCCGACCATCATCTCCTCTCTCTCGACTTTAGAAGTAGTCGTAGTCGGGCACGAGAAGGTAGGATCCAACACATCCCCCACTACCTCTTCCACCTCCACTTGGTCAAGTAGAAATAAAGCATCGGGTGGTGGCAAAAGAGGCTCGATTAACTCCACATCCTCCAAATTGGCACAATTTCATCATCCTCGCCAAAAGAAAGTAAGCTCGACAATCCAAGTGCCGTTGGAGACCCAAAAATAACCCCTCCCCCCCCCCCCCCCACGTTCCCTCTACAACTTCTTCACAAAACACGAGAGGGATAACGCCGATCTCCGAACCTTTCTCCTCACCCTCTATCTCTACCTCCGTGCACACCTCTTTCAAAAGACCATCAAAAGTTGCATTGCCAGCAACAATGGTGGGATCCACCACATCGAAGATGGGAATCTCGTTCAAGACACGGTCTTTTAAGCTCATCCACTTCGTTGGCAATTTGCTCTACTTGAGTCTCCATGCAAGCAAGGCATTCATCCAATTGTCGAATCACCTCCACGAGCTCGGATGAGAGAGGCTCAAATTCTGGGAGTTGGGGCATAGAAGAATCTTGAGAAAGTGAGGCGTACGGGTCATCGTTCGGAGTATACGAACTTGAGGTGGGTAGGTCGTAAAAGTCGTAGCTCCAAGAATATGAATCATGAATTTGGGGAGCATACGAGTCAAAGCTCGGGTAAGAAGAAGGTGGGGAAAGTTGAGAATATGGATCATCAAAATCTGGATCATAAAGACCACGAGTCGGTGCATACGGATCCATGCTCGGGTTGTGGGGATATTGAATCGGTGGAGAATAAATAATCGAAAGAGGGGGACCATTCTTCACCAATCGAAGCGTACGGGTCATCGTAAGTTGAGGGGACCCGATAGCTTGGGGGAGTGGTGTACGGATTTGGATATTCGGAAGTTTGGATATAAGGGTTTGGATAATTGGGAGTTTGGATATAAGGGTCGTCGTATGGCAAACTATCTCGGTAGCTTGCCATCCTCGGTCAGATCAATCAAGCGGCGGAGGCATCCTTTGATCATCGTGAGTGTGGGCGGGCGGCATCGGGATTCCCGAATGAGTAACTTGAAAACACAACACTCAACAAAGGATTACGAGCATCGAATGTAAAACAAAAATTTAAACTAACTACAAACTAAGATAATAAGAGAAATAATTAAAAATACCATTACCTTAATCTATCCCCGGCAACGGCGCCAGAATTTGATCGAAGAATTCTTAGCACTCTAAGAAATCTTCTCCGCAATAGTACGGAGTCGATTATAGAGCGGTAAGTTTTCCCGAGTCGTGTCTCTCGAGGATAGATATAATCGGCGTTAAGTGTTTTTAATTAATCTCTTGTAATTCTTAATTAAACTAATCTAATCTAATCTAAGAAAGCATTAATCATTGGTTTGATTTGAGTTTTGAATTTAAAAGAAGACTTTAATGAAAATAATGAAAATGAGGGTTTAGGGTGTTCGGTTCGTCTCCACGATCAATCAGTTCTTGTCGAGCACTTGATCCACGATTCAAGGTTGTCAAACCCAAATTATCAACCAAGTGTTGGGGTCGTCAATCCCAATTCTCGACAAGCTCCGATTAATGGTTCTAAATGAACCTAAACCCTAAACCCCTAATTTCTAAACTAGTTGCATCAAGAAAAGCTTACAATTAAAAAAAAAGGGTCATGGAGGGAAAATCAAGTCATTTGAAATTGAGAGTGGACAAAAGCATTAAATTGGAAAGAAAGTCAAATCACCAAAGAGGAAAGCTTCATACATCTTTCAAGCACCCAAGAGTTTTTTTAGACTAAAGAGGTAAAAAACTTCAAACCAACATCCATGGAGTTTTGAAAGAAAACAAAGGCAAGAGGAATTGAATTGCAAGAACAACAAGACAAACTAAATCTAACAACATACCCTAAGAAAATTCAACTAACGAACACAACAGAACAACATGAACAATAAATCAATAACAAGGCATAAAAGTAAAGGGATAGAAAACTACCAATTTCATTGAACACCATAAAGCTTCAAATCCAAATTGCAACCTTCAAAAACAACCAAATCTTCAATTCAACAAAGAGCAATAAGTGAAGGAGATTGTCACCTTCTCCAACACTTTCCAAATAAAACTAACCTAACTAAACTAACTACTAAGCTAACTAAACTACATAAGCTAAGAATTGAGCTAGGGTTTTACATTGCAAGAGAAAGGAAATGCTTGGAGGAGATGGAACTAGGTCCAAAACCACCAAGGAGAGTTAGGATAAGGTTGGAGAGAGTTGGCCTTATTTATACAAAAACGCAGGGTCAAAATCGTCAAAATGAACAAAAATCACGAGTTGGACTGTGTCTCAGTCGATCGACTAAGGAGCAGTCGATCAACTAAGGGTCAGTCGATTGACTGCTTCCTCAAAATTGGCCAACCTTACTGCCGAGCAGTCGATCCTGGCTGTGTCAGTCGATCGACTGGAGTATTAGTCGATCGACTTCATGCCAGTTGATCGACTGGCTCGGCTGCTCCGGCTCAGGTTTCTCGTTTCACTCTAAACATCCGTCGGTTGTCGCTCCTCGTTCGCGCTTTGTTTCCTTTCTTTGCTCGTTCCAATCCGAGTCGAAATAGATTCCCTGAGCATGCACGAGACCCGCTTGGGTATCCTACGGCCAAAAATATGAAAAGGGTAAAAATGTACGAAAAACGACTAAAAACCGCACAAAAGCTATAAAAACCTAAAACTAACAAAATAGGCCAAAACGACTCCTAAAACTCGTAAATGCAAGCAAAACACACGCGAATGCGACACAAAAAGGTAACAAAAAGTGTACAAAAAAGTACAAATCATCTAAATTTATTATCGAACAGTTTATTGGGATATATTGGTGATACTACTTTCATATGTGGACATTGTTCAGCATATTCTTGGTATGGAGAGAGATTAAAGCCAAGTGTTGAAACTACAATACCGATGTACTCTACATCTTGTGACAAGGAAAAGATCGTGTTGACTCCTTTGAAGAAGACACCACAAATTTTGTATGATCTAATATTCGGTTTTAGCGATAAAAGAAGACATTTTTTAGAGAATATTCGATCATACAACAACATGTTTTCTTTTACTTCGATGGGTGGAAAAATTGATTCCTGTATGATCACTGAAAATTCGCCATCTATATTTCCTATGCACGGCCAAAACTTTCATCTAATAGGGAGTTTGATGCCAGAAGAAGGTTCTACACTGAAATTTGCACAACTTTATATATACGATACTGCAAACGAAGTTCAAAACCAAATTAATTCGGTTAGGTATGATTTTCAATTCCATAAATTATCATCGGTTATTCAAATTAATATATTATCTTTTTAAAGTATTCATATTTCATAATACATTTATGCAGAAAAGGCAACGAAAACAATTCTCCACATACCGAAATTTTGGTTGAACTCAAATCCATGTTAGATAAGGAAAGTAATTTGGTTAAGTCATTTAGAAATTTCAAGGACAAGTTTCCCGAAGATGGTGTTATCGAAATGAAATTACGTCTTATTAGGAGAAGAGGCACAGATGCAAGAATGGATAATCTACCTTATGCCGATGAACTTACCATCTTAGTTGTTGGTGATTTTGAAAAATATATGGGTGATAGGAATATTATATTAGAAAGAAAGTCTGGCAAATTGTAAAGTATTAATGAGTTACATCCGTCTTACTTTGATCTACAGTATTCATTATTATTTCCTCACGGTGAAGATAATTATAGGCATGATATACCTTTTGCTGACCATCGAAAACCAATAGGAAATGGAAGAAATTATGTGAGCTAGAGGGAGTACTTCACGCACCGATTGCATGAAAGGTTAACCGAGTCACCTACTATCCTCTCTTACAAAAGGCTTACATCATAGTTCATAGTTGACGGATATACTATGATCGAATCTGCAAGATATGCCGGAACCCATCAAAAAGAGTTGCGAAGTGAGATGTATAATGAAATTGCTGATGCAGTAGTACGCGGTGAAACAAATGGTTGCACCGTAGGCAATAGAGTTGTTTTGCCAGCGACATTTACCGGTGGTGCACAGTATATGATTTAGAATTACCAAGATGATATGGCAATTTTTCAATGAGCTGGATATCCAGATTTGTTCATAAAATTAAAATGCAATCCAAAATGGCCAGAGATTGTATGGTTTGTCGAGAGCAGGAATCTTAAGCCAAAAGATCGTCATGATATAGTTTCGAATATTCAAATTGAAGTTGGACAACTTAATTAGAGATTTACGTGACAACCAAATATTTGGAAATATAGTTTCTGGTGAGCATATCAAAAAATATATTTATTAAAATTAATTATTTCAAAATGACTTCTATACATCATCAATTTATTTTTTATTAATGTGTTGTTCATTTTTTTAACTTTTTATCTTATGTAGTTATTTACATTGTGGAGTTCCATAAGCGAGGCCTTCCTCATGCCCACATTCTTCTATTTCTATCAAAAAAAGATAAATACCCCAATATAAACAGTATTGATCGAATCATTTCAGCTAAGATTCCGGATGAAGAGGGAGATCCTAGGTATTATGTAGCAGTTTTGGAGTTGATGATTCATGGGACACGTGGGCATTTGAAAAAATCTTCTCCTTGCATGGTTGATGAGAAATTCTTAAAACATTATCCAAAGAAGTTAGCTGAATCTACTACTGTTGACTATGATAGTTATCCGGTGTATAGACGTAGAGATACTGGTCGTACGGTAACAAAAAATGGGGTTCCCCTAGATAATAAGTGGGTTGTTCTATATAATCATTATTTGTTGCTAAATTATGGAGCACACATGAACGTTGAATGGTGTAATCAGTCTAGATCTATCAAATATGTGAACAAGGGAAATGATAGGGTCAAAACAACATTTTATAAGAGTAGTAACAATGATGGGCGTTAGACAAAGATTGATGAGATCAACATGTATTACGATTGTCGTTACATTTCTCCATGTGAAATGGCTTGGGGAATCTTTGGGTGTGAAATTCAGTATAAAAATCCTTCCATCCTACGTTTGAATTTTCATATTCCAGGGAAGCAAAGAGTATTATATAATGATAATGACTCATTAGACGATGTGATGAAACGTCGGTCAACACTTCACATAATGTTTTTGCATTGGTTTGAGGCTAACAGAAAATGTCCTGAAACTCAGAATTTGTTGTATACTGGTGCAAATTGCTCAGTTATATTATGTTCCCCCTGGTTCTGGTGATAACTATAATGCTCAGTGTCTCCTCATTATTGTTCGAGGAGCACAATGTCACGATGATTAGAAAAGTGAACGAAAAATAACATGATACATATCGTGATGCGTGCTACTCAGTTGGGCTATTGAATGATGATAGGGCATATATCGATGTCATCGAAGAAGCAAGTTATTGGGGATCTGCACATTCTATTAGATGCTTATTCATGACATTGCTTGCGTCCAAATGTATATCTTGACCGGAAAAAATTTGGGAAAAATGTTGGAAATATTTATCAGACGTCATTTTATACAAACAAAAAAACTTGAGAAATAGCAAATGTATTAATTAGTAATTTTCAACTATATCCATGGTTTTTTGATAGTATTCCTTTATATATTATTTCATAGAATTAGTGAAAGTACAATTATTTTTTAAAAAAAAAATTGTACAGATTTGAAAATGAGTGATGTTGAAATTCAAAACCTTGTTGTACTGGAAGTGGACAAGTTGTTGCAGCGCATAGGGAAGAGCTTAAAGGACTTTTCTCCAATGCCACTGAAGTCGACTCTAATATTTCTTTCAGTAGATTTATTGCTGAGGAACTAGACTATGACCGTGATGCCTCATTGAAGAACACGCTAAGTTATTTCAAAGAATAAAGATAAATAAACATTGGTATGTCGAGGTCATGAAATTTGTTTCTTCAACAAATGAGGGATTATTCTTTGTTTATATGGAGGAACTGGAAAAACTTTTGTGTGGAGGACTCTTTCTGGAGCCGTAAGATCTAATGGTGGGATTGTATTAAATGTATCATCTAGCGGCATAGCTTCTCTTCTTCTTCAAAAAGGAAGAACCAGTCATTCTAGGTTTAAAGTTTCATTCAATCTCCATGACGAATCATCGTGTGGGATTTTCTAGGGAACCCCCTTGCAGAATTAATGGTGCATGCACAATTGATAATTTGGGATGGAGATTCGATGATGCACAAATATTGTTTTGAAGCTTTAGACAAAACATTGGAAGATATTATGGAATTCAAGAACCCAAATGCTAGAAATTTTCCATTCGGAGGTAAAACTATTGTACTTGGTGGATATTTTCATCAAGTTCTTCTGGTGATTCTTAAAGGTACTAGGCCAGACATAGTACATGTAACCATAAAAATGGGACAGTTAGAGGATCAAATAATAGCATATTTGAAATCGACATCCCAGAGGATTTATTGTTGTTAGATGATGGTAACCCTATTGCATCAATTGTGGCCATCACTTATCCATATTTCAGAACGAATGCCGAATGTCTGTTTATTTGGAGGGTTGAGCTATTCTTGCACCAACACTTGATGTAGTCATTTTAGTTAATAAATATATGACTTCATTGAATGAAGGGGAATGTAAGATATATCTGAGCTCAAATAGTGTGTGCAAATCTGATGCAAAGTCCACTCACCTAAGTTTTTAAACACAATCGAGTGTTCTGGGTTGCCCAATCATGAGCTACGATTGAAAGTTGTGAAATATTAATCATTCACTTGGTTTGGGCAATGAAACTAGATTGGTAGTTATGAAATTGGGTGATCATATTTTGGAGGCGACAATTCTCCAAGGAAGTAATAACGCAGGTGAATTAGTACTCATCCCATGAATGACCATAACACCAACGGATCCTAGGATGCCTTTTAAGTTTCAACGAAGGTAATTTCCAGTTATTCTGCCATATGCAATGATAATTAATACAAGTCAATACCAATCTCTATCCCACGTTGATTTTTCTTAAAAAAACCTATTTTCAGTCATGGTCAACTGTATGTTGCAATATCAAGGGTGACCAACCGAAAAAGTCTAAAAAATTTGATTCGCGATGATGAAAATAGACGTAGAAAAAAACTACGAATGTTGTGTACAATAAAGTATTTCATAATTTGTAAACTACAAACTTCTGAGTAATAAAAGTTTTATTAACCATGCTCTATATATGTTTAATTTTTTAATTCTTCAATTTATTATTTTAACCTTTACCTTATTCTACTTTGGTTTAAATTCGTGTATCAATTTATTTATTATAGTATCAACATAAAAATAATATTAAAAAATTGATAAATTAAACCTTCAAATTATGTCCCATGCAACGCACGGGTGTAATACTAGTTGAATATATGCAACATCAATAAAATTTTGTTTTCAAAAATAATAATTAATATTACTATAGATTTATTGTGTTGATCATATCTAATTCATTTCATTACTGCTACATATTTAATAGTATAATTTTTATGTGTGCCTAATATTATAATTATACATGTATTGAATTTAAGTTGGAGCTAGAGAAAAGTCTTATATGATGGTGAAATGAAGGTATCATCTCCTAGTTTAAAGAATTTCATGAAGTAGCAGCAACTAGGTAAGAAAAGTAATAACGTATATATAGTATATATACATATAATTACTACAGCTTATTGCACATGAATTTATTGATACTGTAATATTGATATTCATGATAATTATTGTTTGAGAATAATGTGTAGGTCTTATGCAATGTTTTTTTTTTCTTGAGGTTTTAGAACAGAAGTTTGGAGGAAGTTAAATAGTTTTTAAAAATAAATTAAGTGTAAGAATCGTAGTTAACGCGATATCGATGACATCAAATATCACCTATGTGACGAAAGGTTTGTTCCCAATTATTATATTTGGACTCTTCACGGGGAAATAGTAGATCTCGTGTCATCGCGTTCTAATTTTGAAGTCGGTGGATCATCTTCTGTCATTCATGAAGACTTACCAAATGTGTACATAAATATGGTGCAAGATGATGTTGGACCTGATTTCAAGATGAATGATGATGCAGAAGAACCGCTTAATCCAGAGGCGCAGAAGTTTTTTGATATGTTGGAAGCCGCAAAATAATCTTTGTATCCAGGTCGCGAGAAACACACCCAACTCTCTTTTGTTTCCCGGCTTATGAATTTAAAGTCAGAAAATGGCATTTCTCAGAAGTGTTATGATCAATTCATTGATCTAGTCAAAGAGATTGTGGCTTAAGACAATAAAGTTGCAGATAATTTCTACCAAACTAAGAAGCTAATGAGGGGTATGGGCTTATCGGTGGAGAAGATAGATTGTTTCAAGAATAACTATATGATCTACTAGAAGGATGATAGTGAACTCGATAGTTGCAAGTTCTATAAAGAACCCCGGTTCAAACTCATGAAGCGGGAAAGCACAAAATGACGTAAGTCCAAATTAGTTGCGTACAAGAAGATGTACTACTTTCCCTTGACTCCCCATTTGTAAAGGTTATACGCAGCTCCGACTATAGTGAAAGATATGCGGTGGTATGCTGAACACGTAATCAATGATGGTGTCATGTGTCACCCGTCAGATTCAGAAGTTTGGAAACATTTTGATCAAACTCATCCAGAGTTCACTGCCGAAGCTCAAAACGTTAGATTGGGTCTCTACACAGATGGATTTCAATCTTTTGGTAGTTTCGGATCGTAATATTCATCGTAGCCGGTAATAGCCACACCATACAACTTGCCACCCTCGATGTGTATGAAAGAACAGTATATGTTTCTAAGTGTTCTTGCCCCAGGACCCGACAACCCTAAGGACAAGTTGGATGTTTTCTACAACCTCTAATTACAGAGTTGAAATAGCAGTGGAGGGATGGTGTTGATTCGTCTGATATGTCCAGGAAGCAGAATTTCAAGTTGTGGGCAGCCCTTATGTGGACAATTAGTGATTTTACCGCATACTCCATGTTGTCGGGTTGGAGTACGGCCTTTCGAACCTCTTGTCCATATTGCATGGAGCGATCTGATGCATTTACTCTGAATTTTAGCAGAAAACAATCTTGATTTGATAACCACCGGAAGTTTCTAGAATGTTATCATCACTATCGAAAGGACAAAAAAAAACTTTTGAAAAAACTTTCAAGAGGATGTTGCTGAAACGCATGGTGCAATCCAATTGGACGATGTTGATTCCCAACTAAATGATCCACTTAATGATGACATTGACGAACTTGTCGATGATACGAAATATGAGTTTATAAGCAAAGAAGAGACAAACGATGATGTTTAGTTTGTAATTTGTGTCGGTTAAGGTTATAACATTATATAATTAATTAATTAACATTTAAAAAATAATATTTTTAATTTTAATTATTTTTTATTTAATCTCAACAATGTGTTCGAGGTCGTTTATATATTTAGAGGGAGGGGGAAGTGTACTGCTAGAGGTGGTCGCTCAGGATCAGCTGATCGTTCAGGATCTGGTCTTCCTTCTGTCGACGACTCCTCCTCATCACATCCAGCTGTGTCGGCCTTCTCCGATGATTTGATCAACCGTTTGCACTCGTGGATCTGGATGGACCGACTCCTCTTGAGACCGTACTGAACTGCCCTCCTATTTATAATGAGTCGTGTCAACTTTTCAGAGGCATCCTTGTTTATATCATCGATCGGAGGTAGTTATTATTGTTTAATAGTCCTTATTAATAATTATATCATTATGAATTATAATCAACTTCTAAAAAATACTTATTTTAATTTATATGTTTTTAGAGTGCAGAGTAGCTCTTAAGATTTACCTACAATTCTTAGATGGATCCACGAGACTCGTGTGCACCCAGATGAATGGAGGTATGTGCATATTCCTCAGTATTATCGTGACACGTGATGGCCTTGGTTCCAGGTATTTACAATAAATAAAAACATAATTTAATGCATTACATATGTTTACATTTGTGTAACTAATTACTTATTTTATATTGTCTTAAATATGCATTATTGTATAGTTTATGTTATTGGGACGGGAGTCGATATTCTGATGATATTATGCACTAACCCTTTTACGTGTCGATGTCTTATGCGAGCAAACCTGGATAGCTTGGCAAGAGGCGTGGGCAAGGCCAGAGGAGGTTGAGAGATCACGGAGGGCTAGTAGGAACAGAATGAGCGAGCTAGAGGGTCCTGGAACTGGGATATATAAGCATAGAGGCGAGTCTCGGGGGGTGAATCGCATACGAGATAACATCGTAAGTTATATATATAAATTTATAAATTTATAATTCAAATAATATGTATATATATATATATATATATATATATATATATATATGATAAAATAATAAACTAATTATTAAAGCGTGAGGAGATGGGTAGGGAACCTACTGCGTACAAGCTTCTACTGAGTCTGCATCAGAAAGGCAACGGCTCGTTTACGGATCTCAAATCTTGGCGGATAGTTGTAAGTCTATTTATATTCTAAACTCAAATAAATTTATATATTAACTTTGTTTTCTTCATTTGTTTTATCTATCGGGTGGAGGTTCAAACAACATTGGAGAGCGGATGTGCTGCATCACAGGAGTCTGGCACGTTCGTTAACCCGAACGACGTCTACCTCTCCACTGTCAGACCTAAGAAGGGTCGACGATTTGGCACGGGATGCGTCGCCAAGGAGTTCGATTTAGGCTCCAGCTCTACATCATCCCAGCAGGTCGATCCTCGTCTGAAGCAGCTGCAGACGTAATTTGAGGAGACTGAGATGAGGCATCAGGAGGAGTTATAGAGATTTCGCGATGCACAAGCGTAGTCTCAGGAGGAGTTGCAGAGGATGTGCGAGGCACAGGCGCAGGCCCAGGCCAGCCACAGGTTGAGGAGCGTATTAACGCTGCGATGGTCGCGATGGCAGCACTGCCTACTCCTCCTCCTCCTTCCACTCACGTTGATTATTCGATTATTAGACGTTGTATTGTTATTGTAGAATTAATTTGATTCTGATCCATATTTATATTTGTTTAATTATTTTGTATTTGTATTTTTATAAATATTTGTAAATAGGTAGTTGAACAATAAAAAAATAAAAACAAAAACACGTTCATTATCCATTAATAAAAATATTAGGAAAAAATAAATATACATTTACCGACGGACATGAAAGTCGTCGATAATATTAAATGTGATTTTATTTATCGACGGATAAATAGTCCATCGACAGTATATATTATTTTGGTTATGTTTTAAAAATATCGACGGATACATGTCCGCCGGTATAAAAATATTCTCGACGGAAATTATATCCGTCTACATAAATAAATCAAAATAAAAAATAATATATAATGCCAACGGGCTTAATATCCGTTGGAAAATCCAAAAAAAAAAAAAAAATAGGGATCCCCGACGGCAACTTACCGACATCAGCTTCCGTTGGAATGTCGTCGGCAAGTTGCCAACGGGACGAGAAATCCATCGGTAAGTTAAATTACTGACAAAGGTTTCACTAACGATCTAGATCCGTCGGTAAATGATTTTCCAACGGAGTGCCGACGGATATGGTCGTCGACAATGCCGGGTTTTTTTTTTTTTTTTTTTTTTTTGTAGTGTAGGAACTTGCATATAGTGTAATGGCCTCGAATGAGAAGATTCAACAGACTGCTTGCTATTGTGGTGTGGATGAGTGTTGAAAGTATTTATTTTAAGTGTAGTTGGTCAAAATCAAATGTACATACTTCCTTTTATGGTTGATTGTTATTTCCCGCTATTTTGATGTCATATACAAACATACAGTGTTAATTTATTTCTCAAACTTCTTCTCAGTTTAGTTTAGAGTTTGAACGTTTTTGATGTAGAGGACTAAAATATTTTTTTATATATAAAAGTTATTGTTGGTGGCGTTTCTAGCAAACAACAACCAAGTGACGCTTTAAAATTAATAAGAAGCACCCGAAAATATTATAAGTGACGCTTTCAACTAATAAGTTCACTCATTTTAATTTTAAGTGACATTTCAAAAGTAAAAAACGCCACCCATAAATATTATAAGTGTTTGTAACTAATGAGCATCACCCGACAGTTTAACATTAATAAGTATCACCCAATTATCTTATAACTGAAGGTTCGATCCACACCAATATTAACTTGATTTTAAGTGTCGTTCGAATTGACGACGATTCAAAATCATCACTTATTAGCATACAAAAATGACACTAATCAACTTTTTTTGGATCAATTTTCCAATAAAATCATTGCGTTTATTTGTGTAGTCAATTTGCCAACCACTTTGAACACAAATGTCTTTCGCTTGGGCCATCATAAATGTGGTACACTTTCAATCATATGTATCCCGTAAAAGTTGTTGCCCGTGTATCAATGCATTTATACCCAAACAAATATATGTATAGGTTTTAAGTTTTAACCAACAAGAAAAGAAAGTAGATAAAGTACTACTTTTCAAAAATAACTATAGGAAAGAAAATTAACTATGTGCACAGTATTTTCTATAATTTAGGGTAATTCTGAACGCACGTGTCTAAATTGATAGTAGTATCAGATATTGGAAGAGGCCAAAACACCTTTTACCCAAAGTACCGGGAAATGGCCAAACACTATGTTACGGACGTGTACTTTTTACGGGTAGTAACCCAAATCGAGAGAAAATACTTGGAAATGGCCAAACACTCCGCTAGGTTCACACCATTTTTGTAGCAACTTGGGGCGTATCGCTCGCAGCCTAGTCGTTGATCAAGCTCACTAGCTAAGGGTTGAAATCCTTACGAATGGCACATTTCTCGTACATATTCATTATGCTAGTTCGTTTTTACTACTATTTATTTTGCCATTTATCATCGAAAGTATTAGTTGAGAATCAATCCGTCTCGATTAGCATGTTTTTATTTATTTATTATTATTATTAGTGTATGCAAACTAAATATCTCAACTAACAAAATTGCAAGCCGAGCTATATCTAATTTCTCACCAATTCAATATCTATATTGTACAAGTTGACCCTGACAACACAAATTTGTAGGAAAATAAATTAATTTATAAGTTGTGTCTCTTCTTCTCGCTTTATTGGGAATATTATTTTCAACAATATTAATCGTGTAGTTT
Organism: Phtheirospermum japonicum; assembly: GCA_014905375.1. Classification (NCBI taxonomy): domain Eukaryota; kingdom Viridiplantae; phylum Streptophyta; class Magnoliopsida; order Lamiales; family Orobanchaceae; genus Phtheirospermum; species Phtheirospermum japonicum. The sequence continues at coordinate 2,453,757 of BMAC01000041.1, forward strand.
GCATTTCTTAGGACACAAAATATTTTAAAACTCTAGATTTCTTTTTTAATTGTAGTGTAGGACTTTATTTAATTTTCTAAATACTTATCTAACTTGTTTAACAAGACTAGAAGTCTTGTTTTATAAAAGGGAGAAGACGCAAGAAAGAAAGAGATATACACGACTCGTAGCTACGTTGCTGAACTAAGGGGATTTCTAGGTTGCGTAACCAACTGAAGGATTCATCTCAAGGAGAAGCGACGAGTATTTTGTATATCAAGAGTTTGATACAATTTGTTTTATTTTTTTTCATATATTACTTTTTATTATGGTGTATTGATCTTAAACGTTGAAAAGTAATATATTTTTCGGGTTTGTACACCCAAGTTCGTAAATACGATTACTTACGAACTGAAATTAATTTATTTATTTTTTTTTTTCACTGCTATTTCTGAGATTCAGTTGATATTAGGTCTCGTGACATTTATCACAAAACCTACCATCATTTATTTAAGTTGCATTTCTACAAAGCTATTAAAATAAAACAGAATATGAGATTACTCTTATATGAAGATTGACTTGGTTAATTTTCTTGCTAAATATAACGCAGAGATTAACTAAGTTTTCATCCACCATATGAAAGGCAAGTTAATAGTGTGTTTGCAAACTCCAAAGTAAGTAATAAATAAATAAAGCGATTGATTATTTTCTGACTTAACTGAAGCTAAAAGGCTTTCTTCTTTCTCCAGAGTTTGCATACACTACCTATATTACCCATGACTAAGGATACAACATTATGATTTGACAAATAAGCAAAATGTACGTGGGTTTCTCAAAGTCACACACGAAGGCGTTAATCAAGTGTGGTCTTTTCAGTTGATATATAGTTATATTATTATTATATATTAGTAAAGATAGTTAGTGAAGTCACGCACACTTGAGTTGGTGGCCGTTGAGGGATTACAATGTGTGTTTTAAAGACCATGCGATGCGCTCACATGTCCAACTTGCCCAAATAATACCCCCATCTCTTTTGCTTTAAATTCCTCATCAATTATCAAACATTTGCTTATCACATTATAACACCCCACACACACCTCCATATTTCGAACCCTTACCCAAAAACAAAACAAAACAAAACATGGATCTAACTTCTCTCATGTACTTCCATCTTCTCCCCCTCCTCCCTCTCCTCTACATCCTATACAGGATACTCGACCAAAGACGGCACCAAAACTGCTACATACTCGACTACGAATGCTACAGGCCCACCCCCGACCGCAAACTCAGCACCAAGTTCTCGGGCGAGGTCATCCGCCGCAACAAACACCTCGGCATCAACGAGTACCAATTCCTCCTCAAAGCCATCGTCAGCTCCGGCATCGGCGAGGAGACCTACGGCCCCAAGATGGTCTTCGACGGCCGCGAGGCCTCCCCAACCCTGGCCGACGGCCTCCTCGAGATGGACGAGTTCTTCGCCGACAGCATCGCCAGCCTCTTCCGCCGCACCGGCGTCTCCCCCTCCGAGATCGACGTCCTCGTCGTCAACATCTCCATGCTCGCCACCATCCCCTCCCTCTCCGCCCGGATCATCAACTTGTACGGGATGCGCCCCGACGTCAAGGTGTACAACCTCACCGGGATGGGCTGCAGCGCCAGCCTGGTCTCCGTCGACATCGTGCGGAGCGTGTTCAAGGCCCGGAGGCACACCAAGGCCCTCCTCGTGACCTCCGAGTCGCTGAGCCTCGGCTGGTACACCGGCAACAACCGCTCCATGATCCTGGCCAACTGCCTGTTCCGCTCCGGCGGATGCGCGGTCATACTCACCAACGAGCCCTCTCTGAGGAAGAAAGCGATGCTGAGGCTCAAGTGCCTGGTGCGGACCCACCACGGCGCCAAGGAGGAGTCGTACGACTGCTGCATACAGAAGGAGGATGAGAAGGGTTTCGTCGGCTTCCACCTCGGCAAGAACCTGCCCAAGGCCGCCACGCGGGCCTTCGTCGACAACCTCAAGGTCATGGCTCCCAAGATCCTGCCGGTCCGGGAGCTGGCCCGCTTCGCCGGCCTGCTGCTCGTCCGGAAATTCAGGCAGAGGTGGAGCAAGGATGGCGGCGCCAGGCCAGCGATCAACTTTAAGACGGGGGTGGATCATTTCTGCCTGCACACGGGCGGGAAAGCGGTTATCGATGCGATAGCGCAGAATTTGGGGTTGAGCGAGCACGACGTGGAGCCCGCGCGGATGACGCTGCACAGGTTCGGGAACACGTCGGCGAGTAGCCTTTGGTATGTGTTGGCGTATATGGAGGCCAAGAAGAGGCTTAAGAAAGGGGATAGGGTGTTTATGATTAGCTTTGGAGCGGGGTTTAAGTGTAACAGCTGTATGTGGGAGGTGTTGAGGGATTTGGAAGGGGAGAACGTGTGGAAAGACTGCATTGATAGCTATCCGCCCAACAATTTGGCTAATCCGTTTTTGGAGAAGTTTGGATGGCTACATGATGAGGATGATACGTTTGTCGTCCCGGACGATTACGAGATACCGGATTAATTTTATTTCTTTTTTACTAGAAGAAATTTTCTTTGTTGATCTGCTGATTCGAAAATATTTTTACTGTGGTTCATTTTTTTAATTTTTATTTTTTTAGTTTCGTATAATACTCTGCAGATACACGACAGGTGTGTATATGATTGGAATGTATACTTGAAGACATGGTTTATACGATATGTTTGGTTAATGTATACCGGGGGAGGGGAAGTAATTGAGCAATATCATTACAAGTACAGGGCTTGTGGTCCAATACAGTAGACAGAAAGAAGAAAGCAAGAGTCTTTGGATATAATTGCCATGCTCAAACTAGTCTATAGTTTCAAATTTACATATAATTTAACATAATAAAATAATAAGTTTTTACTTGAAACTAATGTGTCTCCTATCTCAAAATCAAGATTCCTGAACTTGGGATTAAATCGTTACTCTTCGTCATGTGCTCAAAAGTTTTGAAATTAACCATTAAATTACATTCATGATCAGGATAAAGATTTTCCAGCAAAGTTGTTGATTTGTAGTTATGGAGAAGGCAGCAACAATGAATGCACTCAAAAAGTTATGGCATATGCACGGAGGCCAACTGTAGAAGGCAGCTAGCTGTGGCTGGACACTTTGGCTATAAACATTTAGATCCTACATGCAACTATCGCTCCATGTGAGACATTTAAAGTATCAGAAAAAGACATTTTAAATCAAAGTGGCTGTACAATTTTTACCTTGATGTGGAGATCTGCCATGCTAGCTAAAATCACATGATCAAACTTTCTCTAATGTGCTCCCAATCAAGCCCTCATTCAAACTCAGGAATAGTATATATGGAAGTGGTTCCATTCTATTTTTCAATTTCTATCGGAAAAAGTGATAATCGAGAATTTATTAGTATTAGTGTGAAAATTAAGATTAAGTTTGGATGGGTCATTTTCAAATATGTTTTGAGGTGTATAATAATTTGAAAGTTATTAATGGTAGGTTCACTTTTAATATTTTAATTGGAATATATATTATAATATTAATTAGTAAGATTATACAGATAGTGAGTCTGTTAGATAAAAATAATTTAAAAAGGGTCACACTCTTATTAGGTCAGACTAACGGATCATTCGTCAGGTCAAAACTCCATAACCTATACATCATTATATAAAATCAATACATCATAGCACGGATTAGATTTACGAAAAATCAATACTTTCGAGTAAAAAGATTAATAAATCATAGTACAAAACTGATAAATCATACTAACGTCGGATGGCCGGGAAAATTATTTTTGATCCATTATGTTGTCCACTTTCCAATTTAGGACCAAGATATTATCTACTATCAAAATACATACACGAAATTGGCAAAATCATCAAAAAATGTACAAAATTATCCCGATCGGGCTTCTTTGCTGATGTGGCGTGATTCAATATTTTTTTTTATCATTTTTCTTAATTTTTAAACATTAATTGAACAAAAAAACTTGAGAAAGAAATTAATTTTTGTCCATTATATTGGCCAAATTCCAAAAAAGGTACTTGACATTGACCATCATCAAACCACATTTGCTAAGTTGGCCAATTCATCATAAATGGTCCAAAAAAGGTTTTGGTCGGGCTTTTTTGCTGACGTGGCCTGGTGATATATTATCATTTTTTCTATAATTATAAATATTTTTTGCCCTCCTTTTCTTTTCCGTTTTTCTTTTATTTTTCCTTTATCTAATCAATAAAATTTGAATCAATAAAATGATTAAAAATCTAAGATAAATATAAAATATAAAATAAATATTAAGAAATTATAATATAATTATAGAAATTTATACTTAGGAAATGATTATTAATAAAAAGAATTAGCTAATACAATTAGATATAAATATTAAACCATAAAATATATTATAAGAAATTATAAAACATACATATAATTTTATATGAATAAAATTAGATTTATTTTTTTTAAAAAAATCTATAATTTAATTTTTTTTAAAATTAATTTATATTTTTATATTTATTTCTAATTTTATTAATTTTTTATTAATTAAAATCTTACTAATAATAAAAAATTATAAAAAATTTTATATTTATTTTATAATTTTGTAAGATCTACTTTATATTTTTTATTTATCACTGATTTTTTTAATTTTTATTTAATAAAATATATTAATTTGATTCAAGGAAAAAGAATGAAGGGCAAATAGAATTTTGTCGTCAATTTAATGTATAAAATTAATAAAAATGATAAGAAAATATAAATTAACGCCACGGCAGAAAAATACCACGATCAAGTTTTTTTTGATCATTTTCAATGAATTGGCCAACTTAGCAGATGAGGTTTGATGATGCTTAATGTCACGTACCTTTTCTAGAATGTGGCCAATATAATGGTCCAAAATTGATTTCTTTCTCAGGTTTTTTTGTTCAGTTAATGTGTAAAAATAAAGAAAAATGATAAGAAATTATTGAATCACAAAAGGCCCGATTAGGATAATTTTCTACCTTTTTTTACAAACTTCGTATAGGTGTTTTGATACTGGACAATATCTTGGTCATAAATTGGAAAGTGGGCAACATAATAGACCAATATATCAGATTAAGTTAGATTTTTTAGCTTATTTTAAGGTACACGGTTTTGTTAAATATATTGATATTGATTAAAAGATATGCCAATTGTTTTATTAGGTAATTATTAGGTGATTAGGTAACAAAGAATTCGGTCGTTTTATTTTATTTATTTATTCTTTATATATGTTTGGGGGCAACAAATCATCAATGTTTCACGTTTAAAAAAATCACATAAAAGATATTTAATATGTTTGAAATTTAGTAAATACTATTTAACTAAAGAAGTTGGCAGTTTTAAAGAAGTCGACAGTTTTATTTAAKTAAAATACTGTTTAAAAGATATGTAATACGTTTGATTAGGTAACTAAAYAAGTCGACAGTTTTATTTAACTAAAGAATTCTGCAGTAAATACTGTTTAAAAGATACGTAATATCTTTTATTAGGTAACAAAGAAGTCGGCAGTTTTACTTTTTCTATTTATTCTTTAGATATATTTGGGGGCAATTAATCAACACGGTTTTACGATTACAAAAAATCACCTAAAAGATTTACTAAAATATATAAATATAAATCGATTGCCTATAACAGAGAGATACGAAATCTGATTTTATTTCATAATTTACCGAAATTCCATGTTTAGAATTCCTAGGGTTTCACGCAAGTCACCCTATAAATACAGGGTGATATTAATTGCAAAATATCAATTTCATACTCTTTCGAATGTGTCTTTGGTTTCTCTCTATTTTCAAAACTTGGGCAGCGAAGATTTTTGGAACAATGCCTCCACTTTTTGGATTAACAAAGGAGATCGACCGCACTAATAAGAAGGCTCTAAAGCTTAGAGTTGTTCGGTTGTTTGAGAGATCTGGATACGATGATAAAGATCAAAAATCTTCTATTGAAATTGTATTTCATGATGTGGAGGTAATTATTCATAATTTTTTTTTTCTGTGCGATTTATATAGGTTAAATATACTTGCTCATTATTAATCAATTATGTAGTATGTTTAAGCTAAATCGAATCTAACCACTTATAAACAGGGAGGACGCATCACCGGGGTTATAAAAAAGATTAATGTGAAGTTGTTCGAAAGTCGGATAGTGGAAGGTCGCGTTTATGCGATCAGAAATTATTACGTGGAGAACAACACAGGAAGATTCCGCACTACCGTGGCTAAATTCAAAATTATTTTCCATGCGAAAACAATCTTGGTTGATGTTAAGGAGGATGGTTTCCCAAATTACGTATATGATTTTCGACCCTTTGCAACACTTATCGACGTCAATAAAATTGACAAAACGATGCTATTTGGTAAGTTTCTTAATATTTTTGAATAGTAACACTAAAATTTAAAATTTTGGCATCTCTTTAATAATTTAGTTGAATTTGTTGTTGTAGATGTTATTGGAAAGGTGGCGGAAATCCGCAACCCTCAAGAGAAGGAGCTAATGGGAGGTCGTCGAACAAGGTTAATCGAGATCATTCTGGAAGACTTGAGGTAATTTTAAAGTTATACAATTGCCTAATTTTAAAGTTATACAATTATCAAAAATGAATTGTTTAAAAAAAAAAATTTATTTAGGAGTCAATTGATTTTTTTGGTGTTTTTTTGGTATTATAGTGGACGACGCATAAGTTGCACACTTTGGGGTGAGTATGTCGACGAAGTTTTGGCTTTCGAGAGTGGATTGTCAGCGGAACCTCCCGTTATGATATTGCAAATGTGTCGCGCGAAGGTTTTTAGAGGTAATAATATAATTGTGTTTTGAATTGTAGTATTTTTTTAATTATATTTTAGATCAATATATCACTTTCATCAATTTATTTTCTTCTATTTTCAAATTCTATTTAAAAATTCAGCATCATTAAAATTTCAGCATCATTGTAATTCTTCCAGTTTTTAGAAACTGTTTGTAAATTCTGTTTCTTAATTGCAGTTTTTAATTATGTTTATATTATATTTATAGAAACTGTTTGTAAATTCTGTTTCTTAATTGCAGTTTTTTAAGGGGTTGTTTTTAAACTCTGTTTTTTAACTATGTTTTATGCGAATTATTATTCTATTTTTTTGATTGGGTTCAATTGAAAAATTATTATTCTATTTTTTTAATTCTGTTTTATGCAAATTTTGATTCTGTTTTTTATAATTCAGTTTTATATTAATTGAAAAATTATTATTCTGTTTTTTTAAATTCTGTTTTATGCAAAATTTTAATCTGTTTTTATAAAACTGTTTTATAATAATAGATTTCAGGTTTTTAATTAAACTAAGAAATTATTTCATTAATTGTATTTTATATAATTATAGATTCTGTTACTCTATCCAATTCATTTGGGGTCACAAAGTTGATTACTTTCCGGTTCGGTGCCGGAAATTATTGACTTTAGAGGAAGGTATGTTTTCTAAATTCTATTCTATTTGTATTTTTCTAAATTTCTGTATTTAATATATTTGAAAATGTGAATTCTATTAAATATAGAATTCCAAAGGGATCTTCTTTTCCGACAAAGAGTCTAAGTCGCGGTAGTTTAACACTATCGCGAAGCGAGGTTGATGAGGTTGCCACCGGCAATGTCGTCTTCCATCCGGTAGACTATGTGTACARCGTTGAAGAGGTACAATTGTTTTCAATTTGTGTCCTTATAATTTTTGTTCATTTTTTAATATTTAAATCTTTAATAGAGCTAAATTTCAATGCAGCCATGCACATTTTGGATATGTGRTATCATCAGTTCGTTTATTGACAACGATGTAAATAAAGGAGGCGGTCCCCCCATTTTCAGAATACACGGTCAGAACTACCACGTGATTGGTGGTCTATTGCCAGAAAATGGTGGAACCCCTAAGTTTGCACAGCTTTATGTGTATGATACGGAACACGAGGTTTCTCACCGGATGAATTCAGTGAGGTTTGTTGCATCAATAATAATTATAATAATTTTCTGATTGTGAAGGTCTTGATATTGTTTACAACATGGCTTATATTTAATGAAACATTTTTCGTGCCAATCGTGTTGTGACGTAGGCAAGTGGGATTGGCTAATAACCTGCGTGAAGAGATTGTCGACGGGCTGAAGCAAATGTTGGACGACCATAATGAACTTGTGAAGACGTTCAGAATGGCGAAGGATAAGATAGAGGAGTGCGGTCATACCGATGTTCGGGTGCATCTCATTGGCAAGAGGACTAATAACAGGGACGAACGTACACGCAATCTGCCCACTTGCGATGAAGTTGCCGTGTTGGTTGTCGGTGAGTTTGATTCAGCTCTGGGGGATAGGGACATAGTGGTTGAATCCCGCAGTGGTTCCTTGCGCAGGATAAATGAGCTGAATGGATCGTATTTGGCCTTGCAGTATCCTCTTTTGTTACCTTATGGGGAGGAGGGTTACACGGAGAGGATTTCGTTTACGGAGAGAAAGAAGAAAACCGAGAAGGGACGGAAGTATATCAGCGCCCGTGAATACTTTGCATTCAGGCTTCACGAGAGGGGGGACGAGCCCTCTACTATTCTTTCGTCAAGACGATTATTTCTGCAATTTGTCGTGGATGCGTACACCATGGTCGAGACGGCTCGATTAAAGTATATTCGATTTAATCAGAAGAAACTTCGGTGTGAGATGTACAGGGTTTGGCTGATGCTGTCATGCGCGGTGATGCTGATCCGTCTGCTCGGGGCAAGCGTATTATATTGCCATCTAGCTTTACCTGTGGAGCCCGCTTCATGATACAAAACTATCAAGATGCGATGGCCATATGCCGCAAGTTTGGTTATCCGGATTTTTTCATAACGTTCACGTGCAACCCAAGTTGGCCAGAGATTGTTCGTTTCTTAGATGCACGTAATCTTAGAACCGAGGATAGGCCGGACATCGTCTGTAGAATTTTTAAGGCAAAGTTGGACGAGCTGGTAGAAGATCTTCGCCAGAACGAAATATTCGGGAAGGCCGTTGCAAGTGAGTAGAAGATTACCTTTGTCTATTACCGTGTTGTTTATTAGTATATATCCGTGTTTAACTTTAAACTGTCCATTATAATATGTATTTATTTTTCTTTAAAATGCATGCAGTTGTGTACACGATAGAGTTTCAGAAGCGTGGGTTGCCGCATGCTCACATATTGTTGTGCCTGGTGAAAGAAGCCAAGTATCCGACTCCTGTGGATATAGATAGGATAATTTCGGTTGAAATACCCGATGAGGCCTCCGACCCCACGTACTATGAAGCCGTGAAAAGACACATGATGCACGGACCGTGCGGTGTTGTAAAGAAAAACTCCCTGTGCATGGTTGAGGGGCGGTGCACGAAGCATTTCCCAAAGCAGTACGTGGAGGCTACGTTGATTGACGATGAGGGTTATCCGCGGTACAGGCGTATGGATAATGGGAGAACGCTGGAAAAGGGTGGTGTCCCCCTGGACAACAGATATGTTGTCCCTCATAATCGTAGACTGTTGATGAAATACGGTGCACACATCAATGTGGAGTGGTGCAACCAATCGAGGTCTATCAAGTATCTGTTCAAGTACGTCAACAAGGGACACGATCGTGTGACCGCAGCTTTCTATCAGAGAACTGACTATGGTGATTCTGACGAACCCGTTGACGAAGTGAACATGTACTACGACTACAGGTATATTTCTTCGTGTGAGGCGGCCTGGAGATTATTGGGTTTCGAACTGCAGTATAAGTACCCTCCGGTCACGCGTCTCAGCTTCCATCTGGAGAATGAACAGAGCGTTGTTTATGAAGAGGACGAGGATATTGAGGATGTGCTGAATAAAAAAAAGTTAAGGAGAGCATGTTCCTTGAATGGATGGAGGCGAATAAGAAATATCCTCAGGCGAGACTTCTGACGTATGCAGATGCACCCTCCGAGTTTGTATGGGACAAGTCTGAGAGGAAGTGGAGGCCCAGGAAACAAGTTCCGTGTGTTGGTAGGTTGTATTACGTTCCCCCAGGCTGTGGGGATAATTACTACCTGAGGTGCTTGCTTACTGTTGTCCGCGGAGCTACTTGCTATGCAGACTATAGGAAGCACGATGGTGTTTAGCATGTGTCGTACCGTGAGGCATGTTATGCACGTGGTTTGTTGGAGGACGATAGGGAGTATGTTGATGGCATCGCCGAAGCAAGTGAGTGGGCCTCCGCTCAATCTCTCAGGCGTCTTTTTGTGTCGCTGCTGTCGGCTGATACTCTTGCTAGGCCCGATGAAGTTTGGGACAAGAGTTGGCAGTTTCTGTCGGAGGATGTGCTCTACAGGCAACGTCGGATTTTTCAGAATTCAGGTATGTGCACGTGGTGCATCATAATGAATCGTGATTATAATTCAATAAATGTACTCTGTTAGTTATGGTTATTGTGTTTGAGTGTGCTATGACCTAAACGTGTGTTGTTACTTGGCAGAACTGAATCTGAGCAAGTCTCAAGTCAAGGATTTAGCTCTGGTAGAGATTGAGAAATTACTAAGACGTCAGGGGAAGAGCCTGCGCGATTATGATTCCATGCCGTTTCCGGAGAACGATGGCCCTCGCCCCCCCCCCCCCCCCCCCCCACACACACACACACACACTTACACACACACACATAATGTAATTGGCTCTACGAGCCATCGATCCAATAGAAATAAATTTAGAACTCGAACCCGACTTATGAATTCGATACCATCAAGCTCGAGCTCGCCTTTATATATTTCTGGCTCGACCGAGCTCGATTTGTTTTTTCTCTTCATTTTCTCTCTTGCTCGGTGCCCCAACAAATAAGGTTTTTTGGATCCACTTCTGTGTGAACATCAAGCTCATCACACAAAGCTATACTACGCAAACTTTGTGCGATAGACTCGACTAGCAAATGGGAGAACTTGAGATTTGGCCTCACCATTAGCCACTAAACCACCATGAGGAGCGACGTGCGATGTTTATTTTTCTGTCTAAGCATAGCTGCAACGTAGGTTCATTCATTCCCTACTTTTTC
>BMAC01000042.1:5891-17804 GCA_014905375.1 Phtheirospermum japonicum
ATTTGGATTGATAAGTCCATTGAATCTTCAGCATGGCAATATCGAAGAAACGATACAAGAAAGAATTGGAGAAAGGGATTTTGAGTGCTTCCTCGCACCTATCTATGAGTAAGAAGTTTCTTTAATTAATAATTGTTTATTTCTTGATCTAATAAATTATGTCTTGTTTCACATTTTGTAGGACTCATTGGCAATTGATGGTTCTTTGCCCCAAGTACAATTATGTGGCCTGTTTTTGCTGTTTTCAAAGAAAACCAAAAAAAGAATATTTCATCTAAGATTGAGACGTATGTTTTCTTTAGAATTTTCTTTGCATTAATTTTATTTATCATTATTTGATGCTTTTGTAATTTATTTTGATATAGAGCATTCAATGCATACCAATTAATGAAAGGGACGCACTCACGACATTTCAAGAAGCTTGATTGGGTTTATCCAAAGGTAATTTATGTTGATGTATAGCAAATTTTAAGATTCGAAAAAATGTTTGAAATACAGCCGAAAGCGTTTCAGATTAATTGATTTATTTACTTATTTCCAGTGTTGCAAACAAGGTGATGCTGATGAATGCGGGGCTCTTTGTTATGCGACATATGCTTGAGATCGTCAAACTAGATATTGTTGACTCATTCGAAAAGGTAATTTTAATAAATCAAAATTATTATCATTTTTGGTGTAGAAGTCAAATTGTATCCCGGTCAATTTACATTAATTCAAAACTTGTCAATTGATATCTTGTGGATGAGTTGTGCATATTGCGTGAGTTGTACGTATTTCCTGAATTATGTGTATTGCGTGTAGGTATTCAATATGGAGGGACCTTATTCGGAAGATGACATTGACGTAGTTCGTAGACGTTGGGCCGAGTGTTTTCTAGAGGTCATTACTTGAGGGTGCGATTGCATTTTATTTTGGTTTGAAGAACAAATATCTCTGATGAAACCTTTTTTTGTATGTGAATTGTGGTGATTGTTGTCTTGGACACTTGATGAATAGTGTGGTTTCTTTTGTTGTTTTGGGGTGCTTTGAAAGGATTGAGATATTGTAGTTGGTGTTTCCTTTGACTGGATTGATGAATATTGTAGTTAGTGTTTTCTTTGACTGGATTGATGAATATTGTAGTTGGTGTTTTGGGGTGCTTTGAATGGAATGATGAATAGTTTAGTATATTTTCTATTGAGATTTGGTATTTTTAATATTCTATTATAATTTTTTACATTTGGGAAAGACGAATCGTAAAACAGGGCTGATTACAAAAAACCATTCCAGATCGGTTTTTTAAAATTACCGTTCTGGTAAGTTGTACATTCCAGAACGGTATTTGCAAAATACCGTTCTGGAAAGTTGTACAATCTAGAACAGTATTTGAAAAAACCGATCTGGAAAGTTGTATAGTCCAGATCGGTATTTTAAAGTACCGTTCTGGACTGCACAACTTTCCAGATCGGTATTTTTAAATAACCGATCTGGAATGTTTAACTTTTAGATCGGTTTTTTTCAAATATCATTCTATAAAGTTGAACATTCCAGAACGGTATTTTAGAAAACCGATCTGGACATCGTACATTCCAGATCGGTTTTTTACAATTACCGTTCTGGACTGTTCAACTTTCCAAAACGGTAATTGTAAAATACCGTTCTGGAAAGTTGAACATTCCAGATCGGATTTTCTCAAATACCGATTTGGAAAGTTGTACAGTCCAGAACGGTATTTTAAAATACCGATCTGGAATGAACAATTTTCCAGAACAGTTTTTTCAAATACCGTTCTGGATTGTACAACTTTCCAGAATGGTAATTGTAAAAACCGATCTGGAAAGTGGCGGATAAAGTATAGGAAGGTACCATTCTAGAACATAATTTTTTTTTCTAGAACAATTTTTTTTTACCCTTCTAGAAAGTCTGCCAATCCAGAAGGGTAAAAAAAGGCGTTCTGAAAAGTCTGCCAATCCAGAACTATGTCACTACAGAAGGTACAGAAAGGCGTTCTGGATAGACAGAATTACCCTTCTGGATATGCAGTTTCTACACTAGGCAGAAAGGCTCCACCGTCTTCTTCGTTTTTTTTTTACTTTATTTTATTATCTTTATTTTAATAAATACCCATGTGGCATTATTAATTTTTATAATTAAAATAAAAATTATGTCAGCACATATGTGGCATTTTGACCGGTCAAATTCCCCAAAAATCGGGTCAAAAATTTAATTTCCGGCCAGAATTTGAATTTCAGGTCAAAAATGGACTAAATGTGCGATTTGTTTTAAATTAGTGGACTAAAATCTCCACTCGTGTATTTGGTGGACTAAAATTCCCAACTGCACAAAGTTAGTGGACTAATTCTGCATTTTGGCCGGATAATCAATATGTTGAAAGAAGACTCGCAGGAGTCGACAAGGAAACCTTGAGACAATGCGAGAAACAAAAGACGTATCATCTGAGTTATCTTTGGGTGAATCAGATGCTGAAGGCGGATCTCATGTACTATAGAGATGAAGCTCATGAATCCCATCAATAGATCCAACTGCTGCGAGGTATCCGATTCCTCTTAGAATCTTAGAGAAATCCAAAGGATGATACAAGACATCAAACACCAGATCCAGGTGAAGATGAAGGAGGTGATTGAACATCAAAAAGAAACACGAGAAATCATAATTGATGTTCAAAGACGAGTCAAGGGCCTTGAAGTCAAACCAAGTACATCCAGAGGAAGAAGACGTATAACTTTCGGAACGGAACCCCTTTTACACCAAACAGGGAAACCGACTGAGATTATAAGACTACCAACGGTAGAAGAGAAGATGATAGCCATAATCAAGGGAATTCCATTATAACTCAAGAAGTAATGGAAAGAATCAACATGGAAGATTTACACGACCTAATTGAATCCTTCACCGGACTAGTTATTGTGGATCTAAAAATGAACTCAGAAGATTCTCCGGCCTTAGTACCAAGAAGCGCTCCACCAACAATAAGTTTTAATCAAGGCGAAAGTACGGCGTCACATGAACCAGTACAAGACACACCAATGCCACATGTCGGGGATTTCACCATAAAAGGAGATCCTACAGACATAGTAGGCACCAGACAATGTTCCCGAAGGCCCAATATTCTCAACACGCCATACGGGAAGTCTCAACTTGACCCCATACATCCATATGAGTTAATATAAATCTTGACGTTCCAGATTTTAAGAATTGAGAGATACTAATAGACGATTGGGCATTTGCAATGTGAATTACAGCTGGAACTCTTGGTCTAGAGAAGGAAGGGTTCATTCTACTCTTTGAAATGAGCCTTGAAGGATCCGTAAAGATCGCATGGGATTTAATAGGAGCAGATATAAAGAGGGAAGTTATATTTGGAGAATCATTAAAAGGGATCGTCGATAATATGGCTAAATTATTCAAAATCCAATTTATCGGCACAGAATTTTTCGAGGGAATGGTAGAGGAAAAACAAAAAAAATATAGACAAGTCCTCCATTGCCTCGAGTTACGAGATATTTGTCATGTGGACGAATATATCCAACTATTCACCGAATACCGATGGAAAACCAAGGTGAATGATGGAGATGCGACTCAACTTTTCTTTGTGAAAATACCAAGTCCGTGGAGAGAAATGTTGATCCAAGAGTATAAACCAGCAACCAACATGGATACGGTTTCTAGAAGGATGTCTTTCCTAAAAACCAAGTTAGCAGAGTGGTGCCACCAGGCAGCACTGCACAAAAATTACAAGAGACTAAGAGGAATTAATAAATCGGTTCCTCTATGTTGTGCTGTGAATGACATTCCAACAGTAGTGGGAGGTCAACCACAAAGACATAAGCGGAAGAAAGGAAAAAGTCACTCTTACGCTCGAAGTAACAAGAAAAGGTTTCCATTGGAACCAAGAAGGTTCTGGTCAAAATAAAAGGCCAGTAACTACAAGTCACGATGAAGGACGGGGCCAAGTCGAAGCCGAGGTTCGTTCTCAAGTCAAGGAAGCACCAGTAGAACGCCAATAAAGAGAACCTTTAGGCGAGCTCACACCTGAGCTAATGAAAGTTTTAAGGATTGTAACTGTTGGACGTGCGGATTCAAAGGGCATATTTCTACTAATTGCCCTGAGAATCAAAGAAGAGGCATTAGACAGTTCGAAACAACTCAAGAGTTAGAAGAAGCTCTATTACCAAAATCTGGTACAGGTGTATCAATTTGAGGATATACCCTCAGATGAAAGCATCTATGAAGAAGAGATTTTCTCTGAAGATGAAAGTGAATCATATTCAGAATCAGAGTGAAGAAGAATTTCTTCAACAAGTGGTAAGGGAGGATATGTCAGGATTCCTCTTGCATACAATAATTTCTCATAAGATGCTTATGAGAATAATGAAAGAAGATCCAAAGCTCCAAATGTATGGAGGATTTACAATAGGGGCAATGAAAAAGGCTATGGATAAGTTGGGTTTAAGAAATCAAAAACACCAAATTATCCATAGAGTTTCCACGGGAGAATTCACGATACCAACGGAATATACCGGAAACCAGATGGAGATGCAACTAATCCCCTACTGAGAAATCCAGGAGACTAAAAGCGCACTCAGGAGAGAAATGGAAAATACACTTTCGTGGATCCATATTGGTGCCATTCGAGTAATTAGAAAATCAACTTTTAAATAAGGAGTTGATTCGCCATTAAATCTAGCTCTCTTCGATAAAAGAATATGAAATCTAAAAGATTCTTGTCTGGGAGCAATCGCTGGAAACTTATACGCAGGGAAACTGATATTCAATGTCTACCCAAGAATTGCGTATAATTTGGCAGATCGAGATTTCAGTAGAGTTCTCACCCTTCATCAAGATTTCAAGAGACCTGACCTGATGACGGAGGGAAACTGACCCTACTCAATCACGTACAAGATTTCCTGTGCACTCTCGAATACTCATCATTCGGAAGTATTCCTGAGAAAAGAGTTCATAGAAATACCAAGGATCTTTGAAGAAGTAGCAAAGGCAGTCTTACCAGAGATCATGCAATATCCAACAATAAGAGAGATTGATATGAGAATTCAAGATCGACCAGTTCTTAATAAAAGTAAGAGCCTCATGAACAAACCAAGGAGAATGTCTTTCCAACAAGACAAAATGATCAGTGGACCTCAATGGGAAGGTCCAAGAATCAGCCAAAGCACTCGAGGTCCAGAAGTATTCAAGACTAATGGAGAGTTGAAGTGCCCAGACAGATGGAGAGGTGTGGAAGTAATATTCGAAATCACTCAAAAGGATAACATCTTCCCTTGTGATGCATTATATCACTTGCAACAACCTTCCCTGAGAAGATATCAAGGTGTCCTCAAGATTGGAGAAATTGAAACAATCATTGAAGGAAGTGAAGGAAGAATCCCAGAGCAACTAACTCTAGGGATAGAGTTTCTCGAGAATCATAAACCTTGGGAAAGATTAAGAGATGGAATGGAGTTTACGGTGGGCGAAAAAAGATACAGAATTAAATGAGCACCGACCCATTCTCTATATATATTCCCGTTGGAATGATATATTCAAGATATCATGCAGAATACTCGCAACCTACATTGATTCAGGCGCATGAATCTGCAAGGCTAAACCAGAAGTATTCCTCAAAGAAATGGAAGAAGAATTTTCTCCAGTATCGGGAAGAGATTTCTCTAAAAGGATCCTAGTCCTTAAAAGAGGGATCAAACAAGCAGAAATGATGATGGGAGGAGCAAACGGTACTCCGTGGTACAAATTTAAAACTCCACCAATCTGTTTCCATGATACGGGAGCAGATATTCTATTAGGAAATAATCTCCTATAGATATTTAAAATATTTACACAAGAAAATGAGACTAGAAGACTTATTTTCACAACCCCGTGTGATCATAAGATTATAGTCCATCGATTAAGAGAGTCATTACACATAAAGATTCCAATCAATTTTTGCAGGAAGCGTGGCGATGAAGGAAAGCATTGACACCCAAAAATGAAAAATCGAAGAAGGTATGGAGAAGCAATTCTCCAACTACGAAATGAAAGCCTAAGTGGCCAAAAGGAGTAAAGGATTAAATCACAAACGATTGAACTCCTCAAAGCCACCCTAGACACGAGTGCACAACCAAACACCACCGTGGAAGAACAAACTTCACTGGAGGACATCAAAAGAAAAACTTAAAAGAATTTCAATGAAGACCCTCTAGCATGGTGGGACAAGAATGAGCTCAAAGCATTTTTGAAGGTGAAAACCGGAAAAGAAAATGAGTTTGTCAGATATAAGACTATCCTGATGAATCAAGAAGATCGAAAGGATATACAACAAATACTTAAGGAATACATTAACCTTAAGTTGATTGAAGCAGGATTCTCTCCATAGAGTAGCCCAGGATTCCTGGTCCGCAACCATGGAGAAATAAAAAGAGGAAAACCAAGATTAGTGATTAATTATAAAGGAATCAATAACATCTTGGAATTCGATGGATATTATATTCCAAGCAGAGAACATTTGGTAAATTGCATTAAGAATGTAAAAGTGTTCTCCAAGTTTGATTGCAAATATGGGTTCTACCAGATTAGGATGGAAGATGTAAGCAAGAAGTTCACGGCCTTCTCCACACCGCAAGCACATTATATCTGGAACGTTATGCCAATGGGTTTAGCAAATGTATCCCAGATATATCAAAGAAAGATGGATAATCTCTTTAAAGATTATCTCAACTTCATATTTGTGTACATTGATGATATACTCATCGCATCAAAAAACATAAAGGATCATCTAAAATATTTGGAAATCCTCTCAGAGGTTTGCCACAAGGAGGGATTAGTGCTTTCAGAAAAGAAGGCTGTAATTGCTACAAGAAATATTGAGTCCTTGGGATAGAGATCGATGAGTATGGAATCATTCTACAAAATCATATTGTAGAAAAGATACAAGGATTTTCAGACACACTCAAGGATAAGAAACAGCTTCAAAGTTTCCTAGGAGTTGTTAATTTCACCGGGATGTTCATAAATAACCTGGCACATTACAGGAAGGTGTTTAGTTCCCTACTAAAAAAGAATGCCGATTTTAAATGGGAAAGGAACACCATTAAGGAATTAAACAGTTAAAGGAGGTTTGCAAACAACTTCCAAAACTAGCTATTCCAAATGATGAGGACGAGATGGTCCTATACACGGATGCCAGTGATTATTGGTGGGCAGCGGTTCTTACAAAACTAACGCCCAAAGGAGAAGTGCCATGTAGATATTGCAGCAGTCTATTTTCAAATTGCGAAGCAAACCGATGGCGTATCAACGAGAAGGAGTTTTTCACAGTTAGAAAGGCGTTTAAAAATGGCCTTTATTTCTCCTATCTAAGAAATTCACCTTAGAAATTGATAACTCGAGCGTTAAAGCCTTTTTGAAAAATAAAATTGAATCTAAATCCGAAAAGGCTAGATTACTTAGATGGCAAGCTGAATGTCAATATTATGATTTTGATATTGTCATTATAAAATCTCATGAAAATGTTTTTGCAGATTTTTTAACGAGAGATGGAGGGATCAGAAATTGATTCATTCCTCAAAATGGCGAGGCATCTAAGGGAACACTTGGAGATGCTTCAATGCGAGTTCGATGCATTGACCCTAAATGCAGAGGTAGACGGAAGGTTACAACGAGTTGATCGAGAAACTATTTCCGATCGAATACGAGGTTGCATACAGGCCAACGAACAGTTATGGTCTATAATGAGAAAGCCCCTTCTCCGGGCGACATCTTCAATGGTGAAAAAGGAGACACTTCGAGTACAGGACCTATACCTGTAGCAGGGGATTCAAGTAGCACTAGCACGAGAACTAAGATGGACTCATCTACGGATGAACCAGGTGTTTTGCATGTAATTGTGGTATTTTTCTCGTATTCTTAATTAGGATTTTATGTTGATTTTAGTAGTTTTTAATCAAGTTTCGTTAGGTTTTTCGTTTGTTTTCTCGTTTTATTGACTTTCGAGTTTCTTGTTAATTTTATGTTTAATTGGATTAAATGGCTTCAATTAATTTGAGGTTTGGTGAAATCCTTGGGTTATTATGTTCAAAAATTCCTATTTTCATATGTCAATGGAGGCTTCAAAACATCCAACATTCTGGAATACTAGCCACAACTTGCCACAACTCGCCACAATAGGCGCCAGGCGTCGCGCGCTTGCCAAAATTATTGCCGAAGTGGGCGCCAGCGCCCAGCACTTGCCAAACTGCTCGCCACAGCAGGCGCCAGGGCCTCCTCCCAGCACTGCGCTTGCCAAACTTCTCGCCAAATCCTGCGCCAGCAGCGCCTGAAGCTTGCCAAACTGCTCGCCAAATCCTATGCCAGTGCCCCCTTCCAGCAGCGCCTGTCGCTTACCAAACTGCTCGCCAAATCCTGCACCAGCGCCCCCTCCCAGCAGTGCTTGGCGTTTGCCAAACTGCTCACCAACAGCAACGCCAATGGGTCAAACCTGGGAAAATCAAGCCTTTTAAGGCCAATTCGGCCCATTTAACCCAATTTAATCTAGTATAAATAGAACCCAACTCTCATTTTGTGAAAACCACTCCCATCCCAACCCAAGCTAGGGTTTTGGATCAAATTACTTTCAATATCTTGGATAATTTTCTCTCTTAGGTTTTAGATTCAATTTCAAGCTTTGATGTAATTTCTTTTCTAGTTTTAGATTTAATTTCAAGCACCTCCTTGGGTTTTGATTTGTACTTTTTTGTACGCTTTTTTATTACCTTTTTGTGTCGCGTTTGCATGTGTTTTGCTTGAAATTATGGGTATTAGGAGTCATTTTGGCCTATTTTCTTAGTTTTAGGTCTTTTTGACTTTTGTGCGATTTTTATTAGTTTTTCATATATTTTTACTCGTTTTTATATTTATGGCCATAGGATGACCAAAGAGGTCTCGCGCAAGCTCAGGGCATCCCACTCGACTCGGATTGGAACGGACAAGTAACGGAACACAGCGCGAATAAGGAGCGACATCCGGCGGATGTTTAGAGCGGAAATGAGAAAACCGAGCCCGGAGCAACCGTTCCAGTCGATCGACTAGCATGCATTCGATTAACTGATAGTCCAATCGATCGACTGACACAACCAAGATCGACTACTCGGCAGTAGGTTGGCCAATTTTGAGGAAGCAGTCGATCAGCTGGAACTCAGTTGATCGACTGGCAGTCGATAGACTAGTTCTTAGTCGATCGACTGAGATGCGGGATTTTTGTTGTTTTTGACGATTTTGCCCGTGCATTTTTGTGTATATAGACCCAGCTGCTCAACCTTATCCAAATATCTCTCCTTGGTGGAATTTGTACTTGTTCCATTTCCTCCAAGCCTTTACTCTTGCATAATAAACCCTAGTTTAAATCCTTAGTTAATGTAGTTTAGCCAGTTTAGTAATTAGTGTAGTTAGGTATAGGTGTTCTTAGCAAGTGTGGGAGAAGGTGACATATCCTTCACTTGTGGTTCTTGGTTGCTTTTGAAGGTTGTAATCTACATTTGAAGTTCTTGTTTGGTGTTTAATGCAATCGGTAGTTCTTTCCCTTACCTTCTTGTGTTGTTATTGTTGATTATTATTATTGAAGCTGTGTTGGTTTTTAGATTTAGTTTGTGTTGTTGTTCTTTGTATTTCAATTTACCCTTTTCATTCCCTAGCTTGTTGTTTTATTTCTCTTGCAAAACTCCATGGATGCTTTCAATTTCAAACTTTTTACCTCTTTTAGATAGACAAGCTTTTGGACTTTCAAAGATGCATGAACTTTTCCTCTTTGGTAAATTTGTCTTGTCTCATATTTAATGCTTTTGACTTCTTTAAATTTCAAGCTTTTAGTTTCCCTTCATGTCTTCTCTTTCAATTGCAAGCCTTCTTAGTTTAGTAGATTTTAATTTATGCAATGTTGTTAATTAGTTTTAATTAATGTCATTAAAAATTAATTACTTTCAAGCAAGCTTTAATTTACATTTGATGCAACTCGTTTAGAAATTACGGGTTTAGGGTTTAAGTTCGTTTAAAACCATTAATTGGAATTTGTTGAGAATTGGGATTGACGACCCCAATACTTGATCGACATTGGGGATTGACAACCCCGAATCGTGGATTAAGTGCTCGGAAAAAACCGATTGATCGTGGAGACGAACCGAACACCCTAAACCCTCATTTTCATTATTCTCATTTAAATCTCTTTTAATTCTTGTCTTAGTTGATTAACTTTAAAAAACTCAAACCAAATCAATGACTTAATGCTTTCTTAGTTTAGATTAGTGTAATTTCGATTAATAAGAGAGTAAGTAAAAACACCGACCGCCGATAATATCTATCCTCAAGAGACACGACTCGTGAAAACTTATCGCTCTACAATCGACTCCGTGCTATTGCGGAGAAGATTTCTTAGAGTGCTAAGAAGTCCTCATTCACATTTTGGCGCCATTGCCAGGGATAGATTAAGGCTAATGGTGTTTTTAATTATTTCTCTTATTATCTTAGTTGGTAGTTAATTTAGATTTTTATTTTACTTTCGATGCTCGTAATCCTTTGTTGATTGTTGTTTTTGTAAAGTACTCATTCGGGAAGCCCGATGCCGCTCGCCCACACTCACGACGATTAAAGGATGCCTCCGCCGCTTGATTGATCCGGCCGAGGATGGGAAACTACCGAGCTAGTTTGCTATACGACGAACCTTATATCCAAATTCCCAATTATCCAAACCCTTACATCCAAACTCCCGAGTATCCAAATCCGTACACCAATTACCCAAGCTATCGGGTCCCCTCTACATATGATGACCCGTATGCTTTGATCGGTAAAGAATGGGCCCACTCTTTCGATTATTCCGGCCCAAACCCTCCATATTCTCCCTCGATTTCATATCCCTATAACTCGAGCATGGACCCGTATGCACCGACTCGTGATTCTTATGATCCGGGTCTTAACGATCCATATGCTCAACTCACCCCGCCTTTTTCTTACCCGAGCTTTGACTCGTATGCTCCACCAATTCATGATTCATATTCTTGGAGTTACGATTTTTATAATCTACCCACCTCGAGCTCGTACACTTCGAGCGATGACCCTTATACCTCATTTTTTCAAGATTCGTCTATGCCCCAACTTCCGGACTTGAGCCTCTCTCATCCGAGCTCGTGGAGGCGATTAGACAATTAGATGAATGCCTTGCTCGCATGTAGACTCAAGTAGAGCAAATTGCCAACAATGTGGACGAGCTTAAAAGACCGTGTCTTGACGAGATGACCATCTTCGATGTGGTGGTTCGTACCGTTGTTGTTGGCAATGCAACTTTTGACGATCTTTTGGAAGAGGTGTGCACGGAGGTGGAGTTAGAGGGTGAGGAGAAAGGGTCGAAAGTCGGCGTTACCCCTCTCGTGTTTTGCGAAGAGGATGTAGTAAGAAGTGAGAGGGAGTCACTTATGGGGTTTCCAACGACACTTGTAGTGTTGAGTTTACTTGCTTTTGGCGAGAACGATGAAGTTGTGCCGGTTTTGGAAGATGTGGAGTTAATCGAGCCTCTTTTGCCACCATCCGATGCTTTATTGCTACTTGAACAAGAGGAGGTGGAAAAGGTAGCGGGGTATGTGTTGGATCCTACTCTCTCGAGGCCGACTACTACTACTTCGAAAGTCGAGAGAGAGGAGATGACGGTCGGGGAGATGAAGGAGTATGTCGACCCGTTTTGGGARGATCACGTTTGGGTGGTCGACTACTCACTTTTCCAACCCCCAAAGCAAGCCCGCTCTTTTGTTGCTTTGACCTACCGGCTTGCTCGACTTGCCCGCCTCAGTGATTTTTATCATCTGGTGTGTCTACTAGAGAACACCAAGGCGTGGCATGATCGCCACCTCTTCTTGGATCCCGGATAGCGTCATTTGTATAAATCGTCAAGCTATAGAC
>BMAC01000042.1:30124-46435 GCA_014905375.1 Phtheirospermum japonicum
TAACGACTCAAAAGACACAAAAATTGACTCAACCATATAAATGCGCAAATAGTAAGCGTCACTTCGCCAAGAATGCGTCACTTCGCCAAGGCTCGAGTTAAGAACAACAAAACATGCTTTTCGACACCCGGACCCTAACCACCTACCCACCCCACACTTAAACCATGCGATACCCGCATTTTAATGAAAACCAAGTAAAAGGAGGGGGAATAGAAACTTCCTTAACCGAGCGAGTTTTGAGTCGAGCTCGGTGGGGTCCACCTAGTCATCTAAGCAATCCAATCAAAAATCAAGCATGGCTAGTATCTCCCGGCTTCATGAACGCTACTAACTTATCAAATCGCCCAATGGTTGAAGTCGAAAAACCAAATCTAGAAAAGAAAATCACACGAAATTAAAAACTCAATATGTACACGAATCACAACAAAATATATTTTTTTTTATTTTTCAATTTTTTAAATGTTTTTGTTTTGGATTTTTCAATAAAAGAAGAAAGAAAGAAAGAAATGGAAAGAACTTGGGTTGCCTCCCAAGAAGCGCTTGTTTTACGTCACTAGCTTGACGTACTCCCTTTTGGTCAAGGCGGGAAGATCACGGGAGGGTCCACCAAGATAATCTCCCCCTTGTCGGGAGGATCCACTCTTTGGAACGTCCTTGGCGCATTGCATAGCTCGTATAAGATCCGCCAAAAAGCAAACGTTCCAAGCGGGCAATGGAAGCTCATCTCGGCTAGGTCCTCGGGTGGGATGGTGATTTTAAAGTGACCCGATGACTCGTCCAAGAAACGATAAGAATAATGGCCGGCTAGCTTGTCCATCATGTGGTCTATAAACGGGGGAGGGAAACGATCTTTCTTTGTGGACTCATGAAACTTCTTAAATTCGATCAACATCCTCCAACCCGTTGAAGCCCTCGTGGCCAACAACCTTCCTTCTTCATCCTCGAACTAACAAGCCGCTCGTCTTGGGCACCAAGTCAATGGGCTTCACCCACTCACTTTTGGACATTACGAACATCAAGCCCTCTACTAACAACCTCCATATCCCGGCTCTCACCATAGCTTCAAGACTCGAATTCAAAGAGCTAACTCCCTCAACCACTCCGGGTCTCCACTCAATGGCATCTTTAAGAATTTTAAACCCTTCAACCATCCTCTCCTCCTCTTCTTCTCGGTGCGAGTTTGAAAGGATAATAATCGACTTGCTCTCCTCATCCTTCTCAAGATAATCGTCAATTTCTCCAAGCTCATCATCAATAACCCCCACCTCCCCCTCTAAAAAGTCATCGTTGCCCTCAACGACACATCGAGAATCATCCCCACACAAAACGGGGTCGAATAGAGGCACAATGGACTCATCATGTAGAACAAAGGGGCTCATCTTCACAACATTCTCCAATAACAACGTTCGGGTCAACCACCTCCTCATTGGTCATTTCCTCCATATAAGCTCGCTCGACTATACCTTCGATCATGTCCATATATATCCGATCGATAATAGAATTTTTTGAAAGAGAAAGTAAAGTGAGGTCCACGGGGGTGGAATCAAGAGGAGGAAGAACACTCGGAATGGAAAACACCTCGTCCTCCGACGGCGAGATGACCGTATCCTCAACCACCCCACACTTATCAAAGACCGTGACCGCAAGATTCGGATTGGGGGATGGGGTAGTAGCAATCACCGGGATAGTCGGATGAAATGGGCCCACATGAGGAGTAACAAGAGAGTTATGAGTCGGCGATGGAGCAAAAGATGGCATAGCACAATCGGGTCCCACCGGATATCCATGGCCTCCATATACTTCTTCCGAATGAGACATCGGCATATTGAATGAGAGATTTGAAGGACAAGACGTGGAATTGTGATCAAACAATCCACACGATGCACACGAGGGAACCGGGCCCGGGCTAGACATTTGAGCGATTTGACAATGGAAGCTCATCTCGGCTAGGTCCTCGGGTGGGATGGTGATTTTAAAGTGACCCGATGACTCATCCAAGAAACGATAAGAATAATGGCCGGCTAGCTTGTCCATCATGTGGTCTATAAACGGGGGAGGGAAACGATCTTTCTTTGTGGACTCATGAAACTTCTTAAATTCGATCAACATCCTCCAACCCGTTGAAGCCCTCGTGGCCAACATCCTCATGAACTAACAAGCCGCTCGTCTTGGGCACCAAGTTAATGGGCTTCACCCACTCACTTTTGGACATTACGAACATCAAGCCCTCTACTAACAACCTCCATATCTCGGCTCTCACCATAGCTTCAAGACTCGAATTCAAAGATCTAACTCCCTCAACCACTCCGGGTCTCCACTCAATGGCATCTTTAAGAATTTTAAACCCTTCAACCATCCTCTCCTCCTCTTCTTCTCGGTGCGAGTTTGAAAGGATAATAATCGACTTGCTCTCCTCATCCTTCTCAAGATAATCGTCAATTTTTCCAAGCTCATCATCAATAACCCCCACCTCCCCCTCTAAAAAGTCATCGTTGCCCTCAACGACACATCGAGAATAATACCCACACAAAACGGGGTCGAATAGAGGCACAATGGACTCATCATGTAGAAAAAAGGGCTCATCTTCACAACATTCTCCAATAACAACGTTCGGGTCAACCACCTCCTCATTGGTCATTTCCTCCATATAAGCTCGCTCAACTATACCTTCGATCATGTCCATATATATCCGATCGATAATAGAATTTTTTGAAAGAGAAAGTAAAGTGAGGTCCACGGGGGTGGAATCAAGAGTAGGAAGAACACTCGGAATGGAAAACACCTCGTCCTCCGACGGCGAGATGACCGTATCCTCAACCACCCCACACTTATCAAAGACTGTGACCGCAAGATTAGGATTGGGGGATGGGGTAGTAGCAATCACCGGGATAGTCGGATGAAATGGGCCCATATGAGGAGTAACAAGAGATTTATGAGTCGGCGATAGAGCAAAAGATGGCATAGCACAATCGGGTCCCACCGGATATCCATGGCCTCCATATACTTCTTCCGAATGAGACATCGGCATATTGAATGAGAGATTTAAAGGACAAGACGTGGAATTGTGATCAAACAATCCACACGATACACACGAGGGAACCGGGCCCGGGCTAGACATTTGAGCGATTTGAGCCTCCAACGCCGCCATTTTCTTCCTCAACTCAAGCTCCCGAGAAGAAACTCCATTCACTTCATGATCATTGGAATATATTTCTCGAGAAGATAATTGCTCGGGAGGGAGGGATACGGAAGATGCTAAAGGTGTGGGGTCACGTGGGATAATGAGGCTCCCACCTCCAAACAACTCACAATGATCGGGAGGAGGGGCATTATTGTCGGTACCAACGTAAATCGACCTCAAAAATTGTCTATTAACATCCGCCATGGTGCGGATGGGGGGACCACTTGTGACAACGGATCTCCCTCCTCCAAACAACTCATACGGATCGGGCTTTGGAGCATTATTGACGGCACCTCCATAACTCGCACCTCCATCATAAGCATTAAAATTCACATTCGGAGCATGATTGAAATTAAGCGCATGAGAGTCTCCATACGGACCGAGATTTAGAGTTGGCATGTTCGGAAATTGAGTAGGTGCAACGTAACCCCCATACGGACCGGGAGTCGGAGTTTGCATATTCGGATAAGGATTTGAAGCACCATACCCTCCGGAAGAACCATTCATACCCACGATGCCACCAAACCCAACATGGTTTGCACCATGCCCTCCCATGTTTGGTTGCCCATAACCATAACCACCATTGGAAACGTGGTTTGCACCATGCCCTCCCACGTTGCCATACCCATTATACAACATCTCATTCCCAACATGGTTTGCACCATGCCCTCCCATGTTGGGAATGTATCCACCATAGTTATAAGTACCTTGCATACTTAAGGAAAAAGCGTCAAATACCAAAGAAAGCTAAAAACACAATGAAACAACAATTTAATCGAAAGCCTTAACCAAGTTGAGTCGCAACGGCGCCATTTTGTTAGAAGAGTTTTCGTGGTGTTGAAATATATCAACGGGTTCATGGCTTGGTATTATTGGAATTCGATTCAATTGTAAGTTTCAATGTGTTTCAAGCTTTGGAAAATAAAAGAAAAAATGAAAATAAAATAATTAAAATAGCTAACTATCCTAGAAATTGAAATTGCATAATGGGTCGGATGCCACGTCGGATGCCTACATTGAAAATGCAAAGCAATAAAGGAAATAAGCAAAAACAAGCAATGTTTCACCAAGTACAAGCATGCAAGCACAAGGTACAACAATGCATAAAAACTCAAATAATGCAAATTAACATGAATTGAAAGCATGAATATATAAAGTAATAAAAATGGACGGGAAAGTTTGAAACTTTGAAGAAAATAAAAAGCAACAAAGAGTAGATCTAAGATTAAGCATGAAAAAAAGCATGAAAACTAAAACTAAAATAAAGCACATAAAATACTTAAAATAAAAATGATCAAGGACTCGATCTATGATCTAGATGTGTCACTCATCTAGATTCCATGGACGATTCACAAGATCTAACAAGAAATCAAAGAGACAAGGCAAAAAGCATAAAATGAAGAATAAGCATGGAATTGAAGAACAAAGCATGAAATTGAAGAAAGCTTACTAGAATTAAGGTGAGAAACAAGCTTGAATTAAATTGCATCAAAGTAAAAATCCAAAGGAGTATTTGGATTCATCTTGAGCTTACAAACCCAAGGCAGAGCTTCCAAATTAAACTAAGAACAAGAGAGAGAAAATTATCCCAAACCCAAGTTTGGGTTGGGAGGAGGTGTTCTTGCAAAAATGAGAGTTGTGAGCTATTTATACTAATTTTTATTTGGTTTAAATGGGTCAATTTGGGCATTTTAGGCTTAATTTCACGAATTTGACAAAAATTGACCAGTCTTGACCAAGATGGCTCAAGGTGGCTCGGTCTGGGCGAGCCTGGGTGTGCTAGGGCTGGCTGGGGCGTCCTTGGGCTGGGCTGGGGTGTGGCTGGAGGCCTGGGCACGATTCTGGGTGAGCTTGGCCGCCAAAATGGGCGTGGGAGTAGGCAAGCCTGGGCATTGCTGGGCGCAAATCTGGGCGTTGCTGGGCGCGAAACTGGGCAAGCCTGGGCGCGAATCTGGGCACAAAACTGGGGGAGGAGCTGGGCGCTGCAGTAGGCAAAGCTGGGCTGCGTTTTGGGCAAGATTTCGGGCACTGAAATGCTGCCTAGAAAGCTGCCTAGGGGTGTTGCCCCTTAGGCGTGAAAGTAGGCAAGCCCAGGCTAAGCTAGGCCACCATTCCAGAATGTTTGCTCCCTTTTAAGCTTGATCTTGGCACCAACTTGGGCATGAAAATAGGCAAGGTTAGGCTTGGATTTTTGGCCTCCATGCTATTTTGCTTGTAATTGTTGTGTTTTTCTTCGTGTTTTTAGATAGATTTTTATATTGATTTTAGTAGTTTTGAGTCATTTTTCGTTAGGTTTTTAGGTCGTTTCTCTTGTTTTATTGTTTTTCGTGTTCTTGCTACTTTTATATTTAATTTGGTTGAATGGGTTCAATTACCTTGAGGTTTGGTGAAATTCTTGGTTTTTATGTTCAAAATTTCTATTTTATAGGCCAAGGCATTAAGGATCAAAATTGAAAGCCAAAAGAGAGGCTCCAAAATGCCAAACTCTCTGGAATACTATCCAAAGCTCGCCGATGCTCGCCAAAATTCACGCCAAGCTGCCCACACTGGGTGGCGCTGCCCACACTGGGTTACCCAGTGTCCGAGCAGCGCCCGGCAGGCCGGCCCACATCCCGCGCGCACGCGCGCAACTGCCGACTGCGCCTGCCGCAAGCCGCGCGCGGCGCTCGCCAGCACTCGCCACGCTTCTCGCCAGCGCCCGCGCCTGCTCGCCAGGCATCGCCAGCACTCGCCAGACCGCGCCAACCTGCGCGCAGCACGACGCCAATGCTCGCCCGCACACGCCCAGCCGCCCAAGCTCCAGCCGACCAGCGCCAGGCCTTCCGACCACCTGCGCCCAGCAGTGCCCAGGCTCGGCCATGGCCGAGCCACATCGAGCCATGGTCGAGTCATCTCGAGCCAAGTTGAGCCAAAAGGTGCCAAAAGGCTAGCCAAGGGTCTAGGAAGGTGCCTCCGGGTCAAAACTTGGTCAAACCCGGGAATTTCAAGCCTTTTTGGCTAATTTGGCCCATTTAAACCCAATTAAATTAGTATAAATAGACTACAACTCTCATTTTTGTAAGACACCTCTCATTTTCTCCCAACCCAAGCATGGGTTTGGGATTAAAAATCCTCTCTCTAGTTTTTAAGATCTAATTTCTCTCTCTTAGGTTTTAGATTCAATTTCAAGCTTTGATGTAATTTCTTTTCTAGATTTAGATTTAATTTCATGCATCGGCCTTGGGTTTGTAAGCCTAAGAAGAATCCAAATACTCCTTTGGATTGTTACTTTTGATGCAATTTAATTCAAGCTTTCTACTCACTGACTCCTCCTTGTGCGGGACCGATTTGTACTACTCCCGCCGCCTCACGATCCTCTTGTTACTTATCATGTGGGACCAACTTCCTTCGTCTACTCTTCCGGTCACTTTTCCTTGACAAGTGTGGGGTAGTTGTTTCGGTTGTCTCACCGAAGGAGGTTGGCCCGGTTGTCGATATAGAGGGATGTTGTGAGGATAAGCCCCTTGTTCTTCTCGATGAGCCCGTTGTGCCTCTATTCGACCCCATTTTGTGTGGAGATGAGTCTCGATGTGTCGTTGAGGGCAACGACGACTTTTTAGAGGGGGAGGTGGGGGTTATTGATGATGAGCTTGGGAAATTGACGATTATCTTGAGGAGGATGAGGAGAGCAAGTCGATTATTATCCTTGCAAAACTCCCACCGAGAAGAAGAGGAGGAGAGGATGGTTGAAGGGGTTGATGTTCTTAAGAGTGCTATTGAGTGGATACCGGGAGTGGTTGAGGGAGTTAGCGCTTTGAATTTGAGTCTTGGAGACATGGTGAGAGCCGGGATGATGGAGGTGGTTATTGGAGGGCTTGATGTTCGTAATGTCCAAAAGCGAGTGGGTGAAGCCATTGACTTGGTGCCCAAGACGAGCGGCTTGTTAGCTCTTAAGGATAAAGAAGGAGGGTTGTTGGCCACAAGGGCTACAATGGGTTGGAGGATGTTGATCGATTTTAAGAAGTTGAAAGCGGCTACCAAGAGAGATCATTTCCCTCCCCCGTTTGTCGATCAAAGGGATGAACAAGCTAGCCGGCCATTATTCCTATCGTTTTTTGATGAGTCTTCGGGTCACTTTAAAATCACCATCCCACCCGAGGACCTAGCCGAGATGAGCTTCCATTGCCCGCTTGGAACGTTTGCTTTTTGGCGGATCTTATACGAGCTATTCAATGCGCCAAGGACGTTCCAAAGAGTGGATCCTCCCGACAAGGAGGAGATTGTGTTGATGGACCCTCCCGTGATCTTCCACCTTGATCGAAAAGGGAGTACGTCAAGCTAGTGACGTAAAACAAGCGCTTCTTGGGAGGCAACCCAAGTTCTTTCCATTTCTTTCTTTCTTCCTTTCTTTTATTGAAAAATCCAAAAACATTCAAAAACAAATCCAAAAACATTTGAAAAATTGAAAAATAAAAAAATATTTTGTTGAGATTCATGTACATATTTCCTGAGTTTTTGATTTTGTGTGATTTTCTTTTCTAGATTTGGTTTTTCGACTTCAACCATTGGGCGATTTGATAAGTTAGTAGCGTTCATGAAGCCGGGAGTTACTAGCCATGCTCGATTTTCGCTTGGATTGCTTAGATGCTTAGGTGGACCCTACCGAGCTCGACTCAAACTCGCTCGGTTAAGGAAGTTTTTATTCACCCTCCTTTTACTTGGTTCTCATTAAAATGCGGGTAATGCATGGTTTAAGTGTGGGGTGGGTAGGTGGTTAGGGTCCGGGTGTCGAAAAGCATGTTTTGTTATTCTTAACTTGAGCCTTGGCGAAGTGACGCTTAATATTTGTGCATTTATATGGTTGAGTCGATTTTTGTGTCATTTGTGTCTTTATTACATTGTTGAACAAATCCACGTGCTTGGAAGTTTGAATAGTTTACTTGTTGAGTTTTTGCATGTTTATGGCCTCTTGTGTGAGGGGTTGAATTTTTGTGCTTCGTCCAAAAACCGCCTTTATATATATATAATCAGCATTTTCTCGTGAAAAGATTGCAACGCTCTAAAATCTCTTTTGATTTCGCTCACAAATTCGGTGCAAACTAGTGAGAAGCCTTGTGTGATTTATCGGCTTGCTTGCATTTTTATGGAAATTGCATTGAGGAGGTTTGATTTTGCTCGTACATGATTTAATTAGAAAATGACCTCGAGGCACATATATCACCCTTGTTCCGGCCATATCCATATATTTAAGCTACTTTAAAAATCCAAAATGAGCCCCCTTGAGCCTTTATCTCGTTTCTTGTTAGCCGAGCTCGATTTTAGCTCTTGTATCTTCACGTTGGTGAGGTGAGAGAGTGCGTTGTTAGTTGACGAGAGATGTGTGGGAAATTTATTGTGAGTTTCGGGTTTTGAGTTGCTTATACAAAAAAAAAGAAAGAAAAAAAAGAGAAAAACGAAAACAAAAAGAGAATAATACTCCAAAACAAGTCACGAAGAGTGATAAAGTGTGCATTCAAGTGTAAAGCCTAATTTTCAAAAAGGCTAAGTTTAGCAAAAAGAAGCAAATTCATAAAGCTTCTAAGTGTTGTGAAAATAAAGTTGGGAGAGAGTGTGAAACTACAAAAGGGTTTCGAATGAGAGTTTGGTAAATTTGGAAAGGTGAAGCGATCATAAGCTTCGGGTTTTAGAAGATAGGATTTTATGTGTTATTGATCACGTTTGATCGTGTGTTAGCCACTATATCCAAAATTTCCCATACCTTACCAAAGAGCCAACATTACAACCCTTAATAAAGACCTCTTTCGATTCTTATTTGGTCATGTACTTGAGCAAATTTCGAGCGTCCGATTTGTGAAATCTTGACAAGGTGCATGTATTGACCGACTTGAGCGTAAACACGTCCTATATACACTTGAGCGAATTGAGCGTACACCCTCAAAATTTCCATTTGTGAGGAAGTCATCGATTTGGCTTGCATTTGAGAAAGAGTAATACGAGCAATGCTTGACGATAGCGAGTTTATGTTGATACTTTCATCATATAAATAAGGATAAGCACAAAGGTTTCTCGTTTTACACAATGTTCATTGCGTGTGCACTCTCGATTCTTTTCGTTGTTCGAGGACGAACAAAACCGATAAGTGTGGGGTAGTTGTTTTGCTTGTAGTTGTTGTGTTTTTCTTCGTGTTTTTAGATAGATTTTTATATTGATTTTAGTAGTTTTGAGTCATTTTTCGTTAGGTTTTTAGGTCGTTTCTCTTGTTTTATTATTTTTCGTGTTCTTGCTACTTTTATATTTAACTTGGTTGAATGGGTTCAATTACCTTGAGGTTTGGTGAAATTCTTGGGTTTTTATGTTCAAAATTTCTATTTTATAGGCCAAGGCATTAAGGATCAAAATTGAAGCCAAAAAGAGAGGCTCCAAAATGCCAAACTCTCTGGAATACTATCCAAAGCTCGCCGATGCTCGCCAAAATTCACGCCAAGCTGCCCACACTGGGTGGCGCTGCCCACACTGGTTACCCAGTGTCCGAGCAGCGCCCGGCAGGGCCAGCCCACAATCCGCGCGCACGCGCGCAACTGCCAGATGAAACATGTTATGCTTTTTCTCTTAGCTACTTGAATTCATGATGAAACACATGAATTGGCTATGGAATCTAGATGAGTGACACATCTAGATCATAGATCGGCTCTTGGATCGTCTTGATTTTGAGTTTTTCCTATGCTTTATTTTAATTTTTATTTTCATGCATAGTTTTAGGTTAAATCATAGATCTACTCTTTGTTGCTTGTTATTTTCTTTAAAGTTTTGAACTTTCTTGTTAATTTCTATTGCATATTTCCATTCATGATTTCAATCTTTGCTCATTTGCATTATTTAGGATTTTATGCATAGTTGTACCTTGTGCTTGCATGCTTGTACTTGGTGAAACATTGCATTTTCTTGCATATTTTCATTACTTGCTTGCATTTTCTATTTAAGGCATACGACCGAGGCATCCTACCAACTTGCACTTTCATTTTCTAGTTTAGTTTAGCTATTTTAATTGCTCTATTTTCATTTTCTTTCTATTTTTCAAAGCTTGAAAACACATAGATCCTTCAAATCGAATCAAATTCCGATAATACCGAGCCAAGAACCCATTGATTTATTTCAACACCACGAAAACTATGAAAACACATGCCTTAGCTTGATTTAAAAATCTTTAAGCCACCTATTAAAAGAGAATTTTAATTATTAAAACCCAAGAATTACACCAAACCTCAAGGTAATTGGAACTAATTAACCCATTAAAATATAAAATTAACAAGTCAAGTGAAAAATAACAAAACAAGAAAAACCATATAAAAACTTAATAAAATCCTATTAAAAACTACTAAAAACCAACATAAAGCTCTAACTAAAAATACTAGGAAAAACACAACAATCACATGCAAAACAACTACCCCACACTTATCGGTTTGTTCCTCCTCGAACAACGAAAAGAATCGAGAGTGTACATGCAATGAACATTATGTAAGAAGAAAAATCCTTATGCTTATCCTTATTATTCCATAATATCACATAACTCAATTCCCAGCAAATACATCAAATCCTCCCCGCTCAAGTGTTCCTCGCCATCCTCATTATCAAACTCGTCAATCGTGCTAATACTCAGGAGTTCATTCACGCAAGAATCTACCAAATCAACAGTAGAACAATCGTCCTTTTCAAACGGTGCAGGACTCTTGTGAATATCTTGAAGTGAAAACGTCACAATTTTGCCTAATACGGACATAGTCATCCTCCCCTTATTTACGTCGATCACCGTACGCGTTGTAGACATGAATGGACATCCTAACAAAATGGTGTGTTCTCGATTCTCGCTTTAT
This sequence comes from Phtheirospermum japonicum, assembly GCA_014905375.1. Lineage (NCBI taxonomy): Eukaryota > Viridiplantae > Streptophyta > Magnoliopsida > Lamiales > Orobanchaceae > Phtheirospermum > Phtheirospermum japonicum. The sequence goes on from BMAC01000042.1 coordinate 41,156, forward strand.
ACGTCACCAACATCCATAATAACAAAATCGACCGGCACTACTAGCTTGTCTACTTGTACTAAGACATCCTCCACAATCCCCAAAGGTACCCTTATCTTTCTATCCGCTAATTATAATCTCATCGTGGTCGGCTTCAGCGGTCCTAGGTCAAACTCCTTGTAAATTGAGTGGGGCATCAAATTTATGCTAGCGCTAAGATCGAGCATCCCCCTCACCGTGTGTCCATTCCCGAGAGAAATAGTTATGCAAAAACTCCCGGGATCTTTCTCCTTGGGTGGTAATGGTTTCTTAAATATAGCACTAACTTCTCTTGTGAAAACCACATGTTGATTTGCATCCAAGCGCCTTTCCCTTGATGTTAGCTCCTTGAAAAACTTCACAAACGTTGGCATTGTCTTTATCACCTCTAGAAGAGGGAGGTTAATATTAACATTTTTCAATAAATTGTATAGCTCCATGAATTTTTTATTTTCCTTGGCCGGACGTAGGCGACTTGGGAAGGGAACATGATCATAAATAGTCAACTTCTTCGGTGGTGCATTTAAAGAATCGATGGGGTCTTCAGTTGCTTTTGAACTCTTTCTCTTCAACGCTCCTGTTACATACGTATTTGAAGATTTATGCATTAGATCGGCCGATGTGGTTGCATCTACTTGTGGTTGGGTTTCGGTTTCTTCCTTTTCGTTCTCCTTTTCTAGCTTCTTGCCGTTATCTACCCCTTTTCCACTTCTTAGGACATGAATAGCCGAGGCGTGTTCTGTTTGGCTTGGAAAAGTATTTTTCTCCTTCTTCAATGACGCCAGGTCAGTTGCCAATTGTCCTACCATTATCTCCAATCTTCTTAGTCCTGATGAATTTTCAAGATTGCTTTTGGCCATTTCAGTCATTATCGTTCTCAATTCTTTCATATCATCCCGAACTTCTTTCATTTCACCTAGAACTCCCTTCATTTCCTCCTGAACATGTGTGAGGCCATCTCGATTCCGAATAGTTTTGACGACTTGGTTTCGCTGCCAGACTAAAAGTTGATCAGTAGATTGAACTGTAGTAGGCATTTGCCCTTGCACATGAAAATTATTTGGGGGCGGTGGTAGTGGTGCTTGCGTATGTGGTAGTCTCTGCCCGAAACGTTGTTGGTTCAAATAATACTGGACGGCATTGACGTCCCCATGTTATTCGTTGTTGGTGGGACACATACTCGCTAAGTGTTTGGGAGATCCACATTGGTCACATGTCGCTACGGTCTCCTTTGAAGAAACTCGGCTCGTTCGCGGGGCTCTCGATGCTGCTAATTCTTCATTAAGTACTTCCCTGATCATCTCCTTGATCATTTGGCCATCTCTCACCAAAACCTTAACTCCTTCTTCTTTATCTGTCTCGGTGGTGGAAACTTCATTTACCTTTAATTTATGAGGTCGTGAGTTGGTTTGTCTTGACTTCTCCCTTTGCTTCTCCAACACTCGTTTTGCCTCGAGGGTCGTTAAATTACCAAAGTCTCCTCCGACCACTATTTCAACTTCACTTTTCCCCATGTTCAACAAACCATCAAAGAAATATTGATTGGTCATCTCGGGGGAGTAGTTATGGTTGGGGCAAGCTTGCAAAAGCGTCTTGTAACGCTCCCATGTTTCATGAAATAGCTCACCCTCCAATTGTTCAAATGTAGCTATTTGCCTTCGAAGATGCCCCGTGGTTTGGGCTGAATAGTATTGATTCAAGAATTTCTCACTTATCATCTCCCAATCAATCAACGATCCAGGTTTTAGGGATAGTAACCACGACTTCGCCTTGTCTTTCATGCTGTAAGGGAAACAAATCATTTGCACCTCCTCCTGGTTAAGGCCATTAACCACAAACCTGCCCACTTCATCAACATAATAGTTCAAAAATGCCAAAGGATCTTCATGGGTACCCCCGTGGAAAGTCGGGAGTAAATTCAATTGATGCGGTTTAACCTCTACTTCCCTTGTAGTTGTCCCAAGAACAATAGCCGACTTAAAAGGTACAACCTTCGGACGTGCCAAATCACGCTGTCTAGGTGTTTGAGTGTGTCTCTGTGCTCTCTCTCGATGATAGGCAGCATCATAATCTCCTTCGTAAGCTTGGTCATCGAACCATTCATCTACAAACTCTCGTCGAGGGATTGGTCTATGAGGATAATCGTCACACACTTCCTCGTCATGTTGAGCATTCCTACCTCTATTTCCTTGTCTTAGTTGTAGCGGGGCCCGATTGTTTGGTGGTTGATTGTGACCTCCAAAGTATCACGGTTCGCTTCCATAATTCATATGTCTTCGTGTTTGAGGTAAGGGTAAATCATTGTTTATAGTATCGAATAACTCATTATGCCCGCCTCCATGATGGGATCCATGATTGGATCGTCTCACCATGGATTCGGGATCTTGTCGCACACAAAATACGTGTCTAATGAAGAATCGCTCTTGGAAACTGGTTCGGGTCTTGGTCTCGATGGATTTGAACGATGGATGTTATCAATGAATGGTGCAAGATCGCGTTGAAGTGATCGTCTACCTTGCATAAAATCAACAACAAATCAATGTACCAAGTAGCAAAACCCCAAACCAAGTGCCAAAAATAAAAAGAAAATAATAACTCAAAAAGAAAATGAAACAAAAAACATCCTTAATTCCTACTCGTTGTCCCCAGCAACGGCGCCAAAATTTTGAACAAAGTTTTTGTGCACCCCTTTTAAAAATAATTACTTAAAAACACGTAAGTTTACTTGCAAGAGTACGAGGAACTTGTAGGGTGGTGAGTTTGACTCGTGTCGATTCTCTCGAGGACAACTGTTCGGTCTTTTAGATATATTTCTCAATCACACTTAAACAAATAATTCATACAAATTGGGGTTTTGGGGATTTTTGTTTTAATTATTAAAAACTAAAGCTATATTAAATTTAAAACTAATTAAACTAATTAACTTAAACTAAATTACCAACTAAAACTAAGATCAATAATTAAACTAAATTAAACTTCTAAATTAATTATCCTAAATTATCGACTAAGAATTGAGAGAAATTAATTAATTTAAAAATCTAAATTTAATTAACTAATTAATTATCTATTGATTAACCTAATTAAAATTCAAAACTAAGCAATTACTCAATAATAAATCTAAAATGCAGCGGCATAAAAATCATTAAACAAACTTAATAAATCCTAACGAAATTAAGATCATGCATGGAATAATAAACTACGAAGCTAACGGAACCTTGAAACATGAAAACGAAGCAATAAAACGTAAACTAGATCGCATGGGAATAATCAACCAACTCAAGTATCAAATATCCAAGCATATAATATGAAAATCTAAATTAAAACAGAGAATAAATAACATATAAGGTTCAGCGACTTCATAATCTGAAAGCAACTTCAAGAACAATAATTTAAAACTAACTATCTAAGTTTAAAAACTAAGGTTTAATCTAAGAAAACAAGTAAAAGAGATAGAAAACTTATTAATCTACTGGAAAGCAGTAAGAACTTCAGCTAATCCGAAGAGAAACGCTGCAAATCGGTCGAGAAATGGATGACGGCGTCGAACGAGCTCCGGAACTCGTCTTCGTCGAATATTCGATCTCCTCTTCGATCCTCGCATTTTTGGTGTTTAAATCCGACTCTAAACCCTAGGAGTATGTTTTTGGTAAGTTTTCAGGGTCAAGAACACGCCCGGAACTCGGATTAATGATGGGTATTTATAGATATCACGTTTCTAGGGCCACAAGTCACACAGGTCAGTTTCTGGGCCCGCTTACGGTTACACATTACCGTTACTAGCTACCTCAAGCCTCTCTGTCCAGTCTTTACGGTAGCACTTATGATACGGTAGCAGAAGTAACCGTTATAGAAAGCTACAGTTAAGTAGTAACCGTTAAGTCTTCATTTCAGCATTCTGATAAGCGATAACGGCTGTAAGGTAACCGTTATAGAAAGTTGGCGGTACTAGCTACTGTTAGTTCTTGAATTCAACACTCCTGATCGTTAACATCGGTTTTCAGTAACCGTTGAATATTAGCGGTAACAGCTACCGGTTAGGAGTGACCGTATGTGCACCGTTAGCTTCAACGACAACGGTTCCAGAAACATAACCATTATAGAAAGTCTGTTAGCTTCAAATTCTTGCTACTTCTTCACCGGAAAGCTCGATCATTGACTCTCGATCATCATACTTCATCTGTAACGTGCTGAACTCTTTCGGTTACTTAGATATAAAGTGAAAAACCACAATTAATCACTTATTTGCATCAATCTAGATCAAAACATGGTAATATAAGCTGGAAACACAATTATACGAATTGAAGCTTAAACTATCCAACTTATACCAAAAATAATAAGAAAAAGTAATTAAAATACTACTAAAAATCAAGACAAATTAGTGCTAATCAGAGGTGTTTCAGCCTGAAAAATAGCCCCAAGATTTACACAGCACCAGGAACAATTAATATTACTCCGACCTGCACCACAAACAAGGATTAGAAAGGACCACCGGTGGTTTTCCGGTTGAAACCTCCCCGATGCTTAAGTCAGTAAGCGTTTGAGGTGTATTTCAGGAAAATAATTGAGAGTGCTCAAGAGAACATACCTTTCCCTGCCTCAAGGCTGGGATATTTATAGCTTGCCATAGTGGGGACCCCAGCCGGGATCCCAGGGACACGTGCCGCTAATCATGGGCCGTTTGGGGGAAACATATTCTGAACAAGTGGTCCCACTTGTTCCCCCTCAGGTAAGCTGGAGATCAGGTCTGACCAAACCACCTCGGGCTTCATCGTTTTCAGGACCGTCCTATCAAAAATGCTTCTCAAGCGGACAGATCAGGCCTAGCATTCTATTTACCGGCGTAAGCTCCTGTCCAGGTGTATCAGAGATATACGGCTTCTTCCCAGCGGGGACCTCTTTCTGGGATTTCAGGAACACATGGCGTGAATCAAGGATCGTTATACAACAAACTCTGACAAGTGGTCCCACTTGTCTCTTTTGCTGGGAATCTAGAAAACGGTCCCCCTATTCCAGGCCTTCCCCATTTTCTTTTCTCCCTCCAACTCAGTTCTTACCACCTCTGCTCTTTCTTTCCTTTCCTCCTATAGTTTAACAAGTCAGCCCTTACTGACGGCGAGGAAGAGCTCCACCTCTTTCATAGAGACAGAGCTATTACTCCTTTTCCTCATTCGGCTGGTTGTGTTAGGGCAGAGCTACCCCGAACCAGGTCTTGCACGTATCCTGGCCTATCAACTCCCCCCCCCCCCCCCCCCCCCCAAATAG
>BMAC01000042.1:65008-109891 GCA_014905375.1 Phtheirospermum japonicum
ACTTGGTCAAGTAGCAACAAAGTATCGGGTGGCGGCAAAAGAGGCTCGATTAACTCCACATCCTCCAAAATCGGCACAACTTCCTCATCCTTGCCAAAAGCAAGTAGGCTCGACATTTCAAGTGCCGTTGGAGACCCCAAAAGTGACTCCCCCTCACTCTCCACTTCAACATCTTCACAAAACACGAGAGGGGGAACGCTAATCTCCCACCCCAATCTCCTCACCCTCTATCTCCACCTCTGTGGCACACCTCTTTCAAAAGACCGTCAAAACTCGAATTGCCGTTAATGATCGTGTGAACCACCACATCAAAGATGGGCATCTCGTCAAGACACGGTCCTTTAAGCTCGTCCACTTCGTTAGCAATTTGCTCTACTTGAGTCTCCATGCGAGCAAGGCATTCATCTAATTGTCGAATCACCTCCACGAGCTTGGATGAGAGAGGCTCAAAGTCCGTTAGTTGGGGCATAGACGAATCTTGAGAAAGTGAGGCGTACGGGTCGTCGTTCGGGGTATACGAACTCGAGGTGGGTAGGTCGTAAAAGTCGTAGCTCCAAGAATATGAATCATGAAATTGGGGAGCATACGAGTCAAATCTTGGGTAAGAAGAAGGAGGGGCGAGTTGAGCATATGGATCGTCAAAATCCGGATCATAAAGACCACGAGTCGGTGCATACGAATCCATGCTCGGGTTATGGGGATATGAAATCGGGGGAGAATATGGAGGGTTTGGGCCGGAATAATAGAAAGAGGGGGCCCATTCTTCACCAATCGAAGCGTACGGGTCATCGTAAGTCGAGGGACCCGATAGCTCGGGGGAGTGGTGTACGGGTTTGGATATTCGGGAGTTTGGATATGTGGGAGTTTGGATATTAGGGTCCTCGTATGACAAACTCGCTCGGTAGTTTGCCATCCTCGGGCGGATCAAGCGAGCGGCGGAGACATCCTTTGATCATCGTGAGTGTAGGCAGGCGGCATCGGGCTCTTGAATGAGTACCTTGCAAAACACAACACTCAACAAAGGATTACGAGCGGAGGTGGAAAGAGGTAGTGGGGGATGTGTTGGATCCTACTCTCTCGTGCCCGACTACGACTACTTCTAAAGTCGAGAGAGAGGAGATGACGGTCGGGGAGACGAAGGAGTATGTTGACCCATTTTGGGACGATCACATTTGGGTGGTCGATGATTTGCATCTTTTTGTACATATTTTCATTATCGTTTTTGTTTCACGTTGCGTGTTTTTCGCTTGCTTTTTGTTGCTTTAGGAGTCGGGTTGGCCGTTTTTCGTATTTCTAGATTTTCTTAGTTTTTGTACGTTTTGTTATTAATTTTCGTAGTTTTTCACGTTTCCATTTTCTTGCCGTAGGACGTCCAAGCGGGGCCCACGCTCGTTTGGGATCGTCGATACTCGACTCGAGAATGGACGGACAAAGCAAGGAAGCGCAGCGGACGAGGTTCGACAAACCGGCGGATGCGAAAAGAACGAGAAATCGAGCCGGGCGCTGGAATCCAGTCGACCGACTGAATGTTCAGTCGATCTACTGACCTTTAAGTCGATCGACTGAACCGGCTAAAATCGACTGGATTCCAGCGAGTTTTGAAGTTTTTGCCAAGGCAGTCGATCGATTGCCTACCTGGCCGATCGACTGCCGTCGATCGACTGAGCCCCCAGATCGACTGAATTACAGGGCTTCAGGCCAATTTTGACGGAGCAGTCGATCGACTGCCGACAACACCGATCGACTGCCAGTCGATCGACTGCTTTTTCAGTCGATCGACTGAAAAGCAGAAATTTTGAAGATTTAAGCAATCAGACGTCATTTCAAATGGCAACTTGTCCTGATAGCTTTCTTCTCCAAGGAAGCTGCCCAAACCAGCTTTTTCTCCAGTTTTTTATATTTTGCTCATTTTAATTCCTAAAAATTCTAGTAATTAGATATAGATTAGTTAAGTTAAGATCTTAGTTGTTTCATCTTCAAGCTTTGTTTTAAGTATCATTTGTGAAGAATCTACCAGCTTTCAAGCTTCCTCCTTCAAGCTTTTGTAATAACTTACATTTGGTAATATCCTTCTATAATCTAGTCTTGTTTTCATGTTATTCCTTTTTAATATTGTGTTGTATTATGGATCATTAGTTTAGTGTTTCTTTTGATCGTCAAACCTTCAATTTTATTTTATAGCTTTCTAGCTTATGAACTTATGCTTTTAAGTTATTAAGTTGCAATCAATTTCTAATTTAGTATAAGTTGTTAAAGATCTTCCTTTAAAACCCTTAAATTAATGTTAAGTACTTATGTTGACTTATTCAAATAAGTTGACTTTAATTTTCCCTCCATTTTACTAATTTCAAATAATTAAGTTTTTTATAAGTTAATTAGTTTAAATTGATCGTTTTTAATATAAGCTTTAATTTCCTTTAAATGTTTTAATGTTTTTAAATCTTAATTTTCAATTTCAAACTTAGTTATAGAAACCGAAAAATGATTATCGCTTTCTAGGGTTAAATTAGATTAAGTAAAACCGACGATAAGAACGATAAAGAAAACTGAAAGCCGATCACATCCATCCTCGAGAGACACGACTCGGGGACAACTCACCGCACCTACAGTCGACTCCGTACTATTGCGGAGACGATTTCTAGAGCATCGAGAAATCTTCGATCAGTCGACTACTCTCTCTTCCGACCCCCGAAAGCAAGCCCGCTCTTTTGTTGCTTTGACCTACCGGCTTGCTCGACTTGCCCGCCTTGGTGATTTTTGTCACCCGGTGTGTCTACTCGAGAACACCAAGGTGTGGCACGATCGCCACCTCTTCTTGGATCCTGGATAGCGTCATTTGTATAAACCGTCGAGCTATAGACGTTAAAGTAGCGCTTATTGGGAGGCAACCCAATTTGTAAAAAAAAAAAATAAGAAAAAAGAGAAAATCCAAAAAAGATAGAAAATTAAAAAAAAACTCGTATTTTATTTTTGCAACCCCCCGTTTGTTCATTTCTTGTAGGTTGCTTGTCTCGACTCTCGGAGAGGACTTATGCACAACCACGTCACCACAAGCTCGGAGATAGGGGCGTTCTCTTTTTCCCTACACTTTTTACCGCTTTATTTACCTTAATTTGCAATGAGGACATTGCTAGGTTTTAAGTGTGGGGTGGTTAGGGTTCGTCTTAGGATTTTTAAGTTGATGCATGCTTGCTTGTGTTAATTTGAGTAGCGTGTGTGTTATTTTTGCTTGGATCCTTGGCGAAGTGATGCGGGTTTGATGAATTGCTTAGGAGTTTAGATTTTTGATCGGATTTAGTGTACTTAGGTAACTTGACTCGTTGGGAACTTTGTTCCACTTTAGCTTCGTGCTATCCTTGAGCTCAATATAGAACTAGTGCCTCAACTAGCCTCGTCGTCGAACACTCTCTATAGGATTTTGTTTTGTATTTTGGAGTCGTCAATTGCTCCATGTGCTCGATCGAAAACATTGTAAGTTGCTAGTAGCAACGAGTGGTCGGAGCCGTTGATTTCTCTTTGTATATATCTTGTATTTAAGTACCTTATTTCCTTGGGTACCAAAAAAAAAATAAGAAAAAAAGAAGAAAAAGAAAAAAAAATGATGATGAATAAACAAGGATAAGTTAAAATCCTTGTAGTTATTAAGTAATAAAACGTGCAACTCTTGCACGTTTCTCTTTCTCCTTCTTTTTAGATTTTTGTTAAAGAGAGTTGTAGACGATCGGGGCTAGTAGGGAGCCGATTAACGGTTCGACCGTGGATAGACCTTAGCCGGGGCAAGGACGAGGGGACCGACTTGGAGGGTTACCTAGTACTTTTAGGTTTCGGGAGTCGATCTAAACTTTCTTTGTCAAGACATCTTTGTCGTCCTTTTAGCCGAGCTAACGAGCATTGTAGCATACGACGTCTCAAATTAGGTTTGTGCATTAGTTTAGGATTACCCGGGGTAGTTTTGTAATTCTAGATTAGTATTGCTTGAGGACAAGCAATCATTCTAAGTGTGGGGTGGTTGATTTGTACTTTTTTGTACACTTTTTTTGTTACCTTTTTGTGTCGCATTCGCGTGTGTTTTGCTTGCATTTATGGGTTTAGGAGTCGTTTTGGCCTATTTTGTTAGTTTTAGGTTTTTATAGCTTTTGTGCGGTTTTTATTATTTTTCGTACATTTTTACCCTTTTTCGTATTTTTGGCCGTAGGATGACCAAGCAGGTCTCGTGCACGCTCAGGGCATCTCTCTCGACTCGGATTGGAACGGGCAAAGCAAGGAACGGCTGCTCCGGCTCGGTTTTCTCGTTTCGCTCTAAACGTCCGCCGGTTGTCGCTCCTCGTTCACGCTGTGTTTCCTTGCTTTGCCCGTTCCAATCCGAGTCGAAAGATATGCCCTGAGCGTGCAAGAGACCTGCTTGGTCATCCTACGGCCAAAAATACGAAAAAGGGTAAAAAAGTACGAAAAATGACTAAAAACCGCATAAAAGCTATAAAAACCTAAAACTAACGAAATAGGCCAAAACGACTCCTAAAACCCATAAACGCAAGCAAAACACACGCGAATGCGACACAAAAAGGTAAAAAAAAAAGTGTACAAAAAAGTACAAATCAACCACCGCACACTTAGAATGATTGCTTGTCCTCAAGCTATACTAATCTAGAATTACAAAACTACCCCGGGTAATCCTAAACTAATGCACAAACCTAATTTGAGACGCCGTATGCTACAATGCTCGTTAGCTCAGCTAAAAGGACAACAAAGATGTTCTGACAAAGAAAGTTTAGATCTATTCCCGAAACCTAAAAGTACTAGGTAACCCTCCAAGTCGGTCCCCTCGTCCTTGCCCCGGCTAAGGTCTATCCACGGTCGAACCGTTAATCGGCTCCCTACTAGCCCCGATCGTCTACAACTCTCTTTAACAAAATCTAAAAAGAAGGGGAAAGAAGAAACGTGCAAGAGTTGCACGTTTTATTACTTAATAACTACAAGGATTTTAACTTATCCTTGTTTATTCATCAACATTTTTTTTTCTTTTTCTTCTTTTTTCGGATTTTCTTTTGGTACCCAAGGAAATAGGGTACTTAAATACAAGATATATACAAAGAGAAATCAACGGCTCCGACCACTCGTTGCTACTAGCAACTTACAATGTTTCCGATCGAGCACATGGAGCAATTGACGACTCCAAAATACAAAACAAAATCCTATAGAGAGTGTTCGACGACGAGGCTAGTTGAGGCACTAGTTCTTAATTGAGCTCAAGGATAGCACGAAGCTAAAGTGGAACAAAGTTCCCAACGAGTCAAGTTACCTAAGTACACTAAATCCGATCAAAAATCTAAACTCCTAAGCAATTCATCAAACCCGCATCACTTCGCCAAGGATCCAAGCAAAAATAACACACGCTACTCAAATTAACACAAGCAAGCATGCATCAACTTAAAAATCCTAAGACGAACCCTAACCACCCCACACTTAAAACCTAGCAATGTCCTCATTGCAAATTAAGGTAAATAAAGCGGTAAAAAGTGTAGGGAAAAGAGAACGCCCCTATCTCCGAGCTTGTGGTGACGTGGTTGTGCATAAGTCCTCTCCGAGAGTCGAGACAAGCAACCTACAAGAAATGAACAAACGGGGGGTTGCAAAAATAAAATACGAGTTTTTTTTTAATTTTCTATCTTTTTTGGATTTTCTCTTTTTTCTTATTTTTTTTTTTTACAAATTGGGTTGCCTCCCAATAAGCGCTACTTTAACGTCTATAGCTCGACGGTTTATACAAATGACGCTATCCAGGATCCAAGAAGAGGTGGCGATCGTGCCACACCTTGGTGTTCTCGAGTAGACACACCGGGTGACAAAAATCACCAAGGCGGGCAAGTCGAGCAAGCCGGTAGGTCAAAGCAACAAAAGAGCGGGCTTGCTTTCGGGGGTCGGAAGAGAGAGTAGTCGACTGATCGAAGATTTCTCGATGCTCTAGAAATCGTCTCCGCAATAGTACGGAGTCGACTGTAGGTGCGGTGAGTTGTCCCCGAGTCGTGTCTCTCGAGGATGGATGTGATCGGCTTTCAGTTTTCTTTATCGTTCTTATCGTCGGTTTTACTTAATCTAATTTAACCCTAGAAAGCGATAATCATTTTTCGGTTTCTATAACTAAGTTTGAAATTGAAAATTAAGATTTAAAAACATTAAAACATTTAAAGGAAATTAAAGCTTATATTAAAAACGATCAATTTAAACTAATTAACTTATAAAAAACTTAATTATTTGAAATTAGTAAAATGGAGGGAAAATTAAAGTCAACTTATTTGAATAAGTCAACATAAGTACTTAACATTAATTTAAGGGTTTTAAAGGAAGATCTTTAACAACTTATACTAAATTAGAAATTGATTGCAACTTAATAACTTAAAAGCATAAGTTCATAAGCTAGAAAGCTATAAATATAAAATTGAAGGTTTTGACGATCAAAAGAAACACTAAACTAATGATCCATAATACAACACAATATTAAAAAGGAATAACATGAAAACAAGACTAGATTATAGAAGGATATTACCAAATGTAAGTTATTACAAAAAGCTTGAAGGAGGAAGCTTGAAAGCTGGTAGATTCTTCACAAATGATACTTAAAACAAAGCTTGAAGATGAAACAACTAAGATCTTAACTTAACTAATCTATATCTAATTACTAGAATTTTTAGGAATTAAAATGAGCAAAATATAAAAAACTGGAGAAAAAAGCTGGTTTGGGCAGCTTCCTTGGAGAAGGAAAGCTATCAGGAGACAAGTTGCCATTTGAAATGACGTCTGATTGCTTAAATCTTCAAAATTTCTGCTTTTCAGTCGATCGACTGAAAAGGCAGTCGATCGACTGGCAGTCGATCGGTGTTGTCGGCAGTCGATCGACTGCTCCGTCAAAATTGGCCTGAAGCCCTGTAATTCAGTCGATCTTGGGGGCTCAGTCGATCGACGGCAGTCGATCGGCCAGGTAGGCAATCGATCGACTGCCTTGGCAAAAACTTCAAAACTCGCTGGAATCCAGTCGATTTTAGCCGGTTCAGTCGATCGACTTAAAGGTCAGTAGATCGACTGAACATTCAGTCGGTCGACTGGATTCCAGCGCCCGGCTCGATTTCTCGTTCTTTTCGCATCCGCCGGTTTGTCGAACCTCGTCCGCTGCGCTTCCTTGCTTTGTCCGTCCATTCTCGAGTCGAGTATCGACGATCCCAAACGAGCGTGGGCCCCGCTTGGACGTCCTACGGCCAAGAAAAATGGAAACGTGAAAAACTACGAAAATTAATAACAAAACGTACAAAAACTAAGAAAATCTAGAAATACGAAAAACGGCCAACCCGACTCCTAAAGCAACAAAAAGCAAGCGAAAAACACGCAACGTGAAACAAAAACGATAATGAAAATATGTACAAAAAGATGCAAATCATCGACCACCCAAATGTGATCGTCCCAAAATGGGTCAACATACTCCTTCGTCTCCCCGACCGTCATCTCCTCTCTCTCGACTTTAGAAGTAGTCGTAGTCGGGCACGAGAGAGTAGGATCCAACACATCCCCCACTACCTCTTCCACCTCCACTTGGTCAAGTAGCAACAAAGTATCGGGTGGCGGCAAAAGAGGCTCGATTAACTCCACATCCTCCAAAATCGGCACAACTTCCTCATCCTTGCCAAAAGCAAGTAGGCTCGACATTTCAAGTGCCGTTGGAGACCCCAAAAGTGACTCCCCCTCACTCTCCACTTCAACATCTTCACAAAACACGAGAGGGGGAACGCTAATCTCCCACCCCAATCTCCTCACCCTCTATCTCCACCTCTGTGCACACCTCTTTCAAAAGACCGTCAAAACTCGAATTGCCGTTAATGATCGTGTGAACCACCACATCAAAGATGGGCATCTCGTCAAGACACGGTCCTTAAGCTCGTCCACTTCGTTAGCAATTTGCTCTACTTGAGTCTCCATGCGAGCAAGGCATTCATCTAATTGTCGAATCACCTCCACGAGCTTGGATGAGAGAGGCTCAAAGTCCGTTAGTTGGGGCATAGACGAATCTTGAGAAAGTGAGGCGTACGGGTCGTCGTTCGGGGTATACGAACTCGAGGTGGGTAGGTCGTAAAAGTCGTAGCTCCAAGAATATGAATCATGAAATTGGGGAGCATACGAGTCAAATCTTGGGTAAGAAGAAGGAGGGGCGAGTTGAGCATATGGATCGTCAAAATCCGGATCATAAAGACCACGAGTCGGTGCATACGAATCCATGCTCGGGTTATGGGGATATGAAATCGGGGGAGAATATGGAGGGTTTGGGCCGGAATAATAGAAAGAGGGGGCCCATTCTTCACCAATCGAAGCGTACGGGTCATCGTAAGTCGAGGGGACCCGATAGCTCGGGGGAGTGGTGTACGGGTTTGGATATTCGGGAGTTTGGATATGTGGGAGTTTGGATATTAGGGTCCTCGTATGACAAACTCGCTCGGTAGTTTGCCATCCTCGGCCGGATCAAGCGAGCGGCGGAGACATCCTTTGATCATCGTGAGTGTAGGCAGGCGGCATCGGGCTCTTGAATGAGTACCTTGCAAACACAACACTCAACAAAGGATTACGAGCATCGAAAGTAAAACAAGAATTTAAACTAACTAACTAACTAAGATAACAAGAGAAATAATTAAAAACACCTTTTGCCTTAATCTATCCCCGGCAACGGCGCCAAAATTTGATCGAAGAATTCTTAGCACTCTAAGAAATCTTCTCCGCAATAGTACGGAGTCGATTGTAGAGCGGTAAGCTTTCCCGAGTCGTGTCTCTCGAGGATTAGATATTATTGGCGGTCGGTGTTTCTACTTACTCGCTTGTTAAACTAAATTATACTAATCTACACTAGGAAAGTATTAAGTCATTGGTTTGATTTGAGTTTTGAATTTAAAAGAAGACTTTAATGAAAATAATGAAAATGAGGGTTGAGGGTGTTCGGTTCGTCTCCACGATTAATCGGTTTTCGCCGAGCACTTAATCCACGATTCGGGATTGTCAATCCCAAATGTCGATCAAGTATTGAGGTCGTCAATCCCAATTCTCGACAAGCTCCGATTAATGGTTCTAAACGAACCTCAACCCTAAACCCCTAATTTCTAAACTAATTGCATCAATGAAAATTAAAGCTTGCTTCAGAGTAATTAATTAATGACATGAAGGCTTGCACATTGAAGGGGAAATTGGAGGGAATTCAAAAGCTTTGAAATTGAAATTGGTGAAAAGGCATTAGATTTAAGAGAAGTCAAATTGCTCAAAGAAGAAAGACCCATTTGGCTTTTGAAAACCCAAGGTTTGCTTGGACAAATGGGATAAAAAGCTTGAAGATGCAACAATGGAGATTGGCAAGAACAAGAACAAACTAAAATCTAGAAATGAGAAATTGAAGAACAATGCCAAGAACAATAACACAAACTAAATTTAAAAACCAACACAACATCAATAACAACACAAGAATAACAACAAAAGAAGATAAGAGGAAGGAAACTACCAATTGCATTGAACTCAAAAGTTTCAAATCTTCAAACTACAAGTACCACAAATGAGGGAGGTGTCACTCACTCCCAACACTTGCTTAAAAATAACTACCTAACAACAAATTAGCTAAGCTAAACTAGAATAAATACTAATTTAACTAAAACTACATTAAACTAGAGATTTATGAACTAGGGTTTACAAAAGCAAAAGTGAAGGCTTGGAGGAAATGGAGCAAGCCCCAAATTCCACCAAGGAATGATTGTTGGATAAGGTTGGAGAGTTGGTCTTATTTATACAAAAACGCAGGGGCAAAAACATCAAAATGGACCAAAATCACGAGTTGGACTGCGTCTCAGTCGATCGACTGAGGAGCAGTCGATCGACTGCTTTGCCCAAAATCTCCGAACCTACTGGACTCCAGTCGATCCTGGATGTGTCAGTCGATCGACTGGCTCGGCTGCTCCGACTCGATTTTCTCGTTTTGCTCTAAACGCCCGCCGGTTGTCGCTCCTCGTTCACACTGTGTTTCCTTACTTTACCCGTTCCAATCCGAGTCGAAAGAGATGTCCTGAGCGTGCACGAGATCCGCTTGGTCATCCTACGGCCAAAAATACGAAAAAGGGTAAAAAAAGTACGAAAAATAACTAAAAACCGCACAAAAGCTATAAAAACCTAAAACTAACGAAATAGGACAAAACGACTCCTAAAACCCGTAAACACACGCGAATACGATACAAAAAGGTAACAAAAAAAGTGTACAAAAAAGTACAAATCACCCCCCTTAAAACTAGTAGAGTCTCCATCAAAGAACACAAGCTCAAAAACTAAAACCCTCATATGGGCTCGGATTCAATCCTCCATCACAAAAAGTCCAAGATCCAACTTAAACCGACATAAGAAATCTATTACGCTGCTAGTAAAGGAGCTCGAATAGCAGAAGACAAAGGTACAGGGGGAAGACTAGGGAAAGATCGATGAAAACCTCGGCCGAGTTCAAGTAATTTCACCTGCCGGACAAAGCTTATAATCTGTCAATAAGACTACTAGTATTATGACCAATGAGCTGAGAAAGTCACAGTCAAAAGATCGATGAAATCACAGATTTAAAACACCAAACACCAAAGATATAATACCAACATCAGATCTGGAAACCGAAGCTTCTGCCCTTCGCGAAAAGAAAATCTGAGCTGCCGATTTCCTAGGAGTCATCGGCGGTAATTTCTCACTTCCACTCAAAACCGAATCACATGGTCTTAAACAACAACAAGAAAAATAAAAGTTGAAGCCGATAGCGTCGATTGCCCATATGCAGGAGTAAGTTCATGGCTAAAGGCCGACGGATGGCTAATTGATTAGACGGGCAGATGAGGCACTCCACCGTCAGTGGTCAGATCTAAGAGACCCAAACCCTTTCATTCTTTCTCATCCCCTCTCTCTGACAGGCTCAGATTTGGCCTTCAATCTCCGATAGAATGCAAAGCCCCGCCCGAACCCGAATAAATCGTAGCTGCTCACGCAATCCGTCAAAACCTACTCCGATCCCGCATACCCTGGTGCGTTCCCGTGTCGCCACCATTTGGGTTGCACGATTAGCACGACAACATCTCAACCCAGTAGTTTCTCATTGCTCTTTGAGGTCTGGATTCAACTCGTACACCCGACTAGATCTGAGGGGTTTATGTGACCCACCGGAGTCTGCCTTGACTGCACATACATCTAATCATAGTATATCAACGACTTAAGGACGCCAGGTGGCCAATCGATCAACAGGAAACGAGGTGGACAGATCTAAGAAACCACCGTCCCCCAGGTTCTCCTTCGTGTCCCTTTTTTTTATCAGTTTTTTCTCACATCTTAACTCAATAGGTTTCCCACAAACGACGCCAATTGTTTGTACCCGAAAAATGGTAGTGGCCTCTCGTTTTCGCTCCACAACTTGAAAAAATGACAAAGGAGGTTAGAATGGGTGCCAGAGGGTTTTTCCGACGTACCCTCTCCTACGCTCAAGTCAGTCCAAATTTATATTAAATATCAAGTAAAATGTTCTACCGAAAAGAGAGCATTCCCCTTTTCCGTCGGGATTTTATAGGGTTGAATATTGATAAGAGTGTCACCTACTCTTTTGGATAAGAATTTAAAAATTATGTCGATTATAGCCCTGCAAAACTTTATATTCATATTTGAGCCTAAATTTAATATCGTGGCTCGAATTCTTTTGATATAATTGAATAGAACTAATTTATACTGAAACCGTATGTCGGACTATTTGCCTTACCACGTGCATCAATATATTACTGAATGAATGAAGTTTAAAAGATGAATATCAAATTATTAATTGATACTCCTATTAGAAGTAAACATATTACCAATATATTAAATATTATATGTATTATAAACTGCATTTTAAAGGTTTGTTCCATGGAAAAAAAAAATATAGATATATAACTAACCTTTTTTCGTCGGGTTCTTCTTTGAGACTGCTCTTTCTCACGGTGCTTTAATTCTTTTCTTGGTCAACGCCTTTTCGATGGGTTACGCAACAACAATTCCTCTTCGGTTAGGCATGCTTTGATCTTTAGAAACTATACTTCCTTCAATCGTTGCTTCCACATCTAGCAGTAATGATTTCACAAGTAAAAAAAAATCTCATCCGACTTTAATCTTTAGCCACAGTATTTTTTTGAAATATATGACAACTCGCTATAAAATGATGAATCACTAGCCTTCAAAATTGCATTTCCTTTTCTCGCAACTTATATATACTCTGCAACTACTTATTATCTCTAAGATTGTGATTTTCCTTTGAGACATTAAATAATGGCGATGGTCGGGTGGGACTAGATAATGAGAGTGCTCTAAAATGAAATCAATTATTTCGTATTTGTCACCAAAACAAAGTTTAATTTCAAACCTTCCTTACAATTCTTTTTCTTGTAGATGTCTTCCCACGAACAAACAAGCACTTGTCCATGAATTTTGTTACGATCAACCCTGTTCTTAATTGTCCTTAATCTTCTCAAGCTGAACCCAAATATTCATTGTAATAATTATATGCCTCGTCTGCAGTTTCTTGAAAATTTTAATCAAACTCAATAAATCTGAAAAAAGTAAATACAATATTGAAAAAGGGAGTTTATTAGTAAATTTTCTAGTGTCACATTTGTTCGTTAAATTAGGCGAGACATGAACATCACCAAGTAAAGTCACCTTGTTCTTCAAATAGAACAATTCATAAAACAACACACAGGAAGTTATTTGATGGGTTATACAAATTAATCTCAAAAACCATGGTGGGGGTATTAATCAAAAAAGAAAAAAAAAAAAGTAACCGAACCATTTTCCCATTTGAAACAAGAAACAAAAATCCTACTTCAACTTGTGATATTGCATTTTCAATTGGTTGATTTGTAATTTCGCTGAAGAGAAGTTGAGAAGTTTTTAATTTTATTTTGTCCGTTTAGAAACATGTATGTTGTTCTGTAAGGAAAAAAAAATGTTTGTTGTATGTTGTTTGTATTTTTCAATTGAAAGAAACAGTTTTTTAATTTTAATATCAAAAAGGTGTCTCAATTAATGTGATGTCTTGAGTCATCAAGGGTGATAAATAAAATGTGTAAAAGTGGATGTCGGTTAAGTTACCCACTTTGGGCTTTTATATTTATTATTATTTGGGCTGGATATTAAATTATATTAGAATAGAAGTAAGAATGTGTTTGAGCTCATTAAACGCATCTATACATTCTTTATTAAAAATAAAAGGAATATCTAAAGTTAAGAATTTACAAAGTGGACGATTAATTTTTAAAAAATCCTTAATAAAACGTCTACAAAAACCTGAATGATTAAGAAAATTCCTAATACTTTTCACATCGCGAGGGGGAGGAAGAGTTTCAATAATATCGATTTTAACTTTGTCAACTTCCAACCCCCTATTAGAAACAACATGTCCTAAAACAGTGCCACTCTTTACCATAAAATGGGATTTCTCCCAACTCAACGTAAGATTCTTCTCAATGCAACGTTCTAAAACCTTAGATAAATAATTTTCGAAAGACGAGCCAAAAATCGAAAAATCATCCATAAAAACTTCAAGAAAATCATTAATAAAATCAGTAAAAATTAGAAGCATGCATCTTTGAAAAGTCGCTGGTGCGTTGCATAAGCCGAAAGGCATCTTTCGAAAGGCAAACGTTCCGAAGGGGCACGTGAATATCTTTTTATTTTGATCTTCCGGAGCAATGACGACTTGATAATAGCCTGAAAGGCCATCCAAGAAGCAAAAGAATTCGTGTTCGACAAGTTTGTCGAGAAGTTGGTCGATGAACGACAAAGAAAAGTGGTCTTTTCGAGTGGATGCGTTTAACTTTCTATAATCGATACACATACGCCATCCAGTAGTCAGTCGGGTTGGGACTATCTCGCCTTTTTCGTTTTCAGTTATGGTGATACCTCCTTTCTTTGGAACCACATGGATCGGACTCACCCATTTACTGTCAGAGAGGGCAAAAATAACCCCTTCGTCCTTTAGATTCAAAATTTCCTTCTTGACCACCTCATAAAGCGTTGGCTTCAGTTTACGTTGGCTGTCTCTCACAGGCCTCGTATTAAGTTCAAGCTCGATTCAGTGCATACAAGTAACAGGGCTTATCCCCTTGATGTCGCTGATGCTCCATCCTGTGGCTTCTTTGTAGGTACTCAGCACCGAGATTAGTTCTCTTTCCTCATGTTCCGCCAATGTTGAATATATGATGACGGGTTTTGTTTCGTCGGGCTCGAGGAAATCGTACTTCAAGTGATTTGGTAGTGGTTTTAACTCCACTTTTGGCTCGAGCTTGGGTGCGTTAGCTATTTCTCACATTTCTTCATCAAAATCTTCAAATCCTTCATATTCTTCAGTGATTTCTTTCAAGTCAATTTCCAATATTTCCGCTACCCTTCTCAAAAAGTCTTTGTCGTCCTCGACGCTTAACTCATCTAAAACAGTGAATTTCTTGAGATCGAGGACGCAAGATGCAATAGGATCAACAAAAAAAAAATTGTCGTGCATGAACGGAGAGGGAGTGTTGTGAATTTCTTTAAGCGAAAACATCACCGACTCGCACAGATCAGATAAGGTCATTCTCCCTTTGTGTACATCAATCAGTGTATGAGAAGTGAACATGAATGGCCGACCTAGCAAAATAGTATGCTCCGTACCTTCTTTTGGAACTTCACCTACATCAAGTATAACAAAATAAACTGGAATTACATGCTCTCCAACTTGTATTAACACATCTTCAAAGATACCGAGAGGCTGTCTGATCGACCGATCTGCCAATTGGAGTCACATCGTAGTTGGTTTCATCAACCCTAGTTTATACAGCGAATATGGCATCAAGTTTATTCTGGCACCAAGGTCAAGCATTCCACGTGCTGTTTGCCCATTCCCTAAGGCGATAGTTATGCAAAAAATCCCTGGATCTTTTTCCTTCTGGGTTAATGGACCCTTACATATGGCGCTCACCTCTTTTGTTAACTCTACTCATTTTTTGTCACTAGCCGTCTTTCCCTTGAAGCAAACTCTTTGAAAATTTAATGCATGCTGGCATTGTCTTGATCACATCTAAGAGAGGAAGGTTAATATTGACATTCTTCAGCAAATTATAGAGTTCCATGAATTTCTTATTTTCTTTGGCTGGGCGTAGACGATTGGGAAAAGGAACCTTATCACGAATCGTGGTTGTCGACTGTTTCGGTTGCGGAGTTAAAGACTTGGTGGGATCATCAATTGTCGTTGGAGTGGGGACTTGGTTCAGAATTTTTCCTTTTAATGATCCTGGTATATATGGATTCAATGACTTATGCATTTGGTCTACTGTTTTAGGGCTGTCTTTCTTAGGGGAGGTCGTAGTTGGAATTTTGGCCACCTCTTCTTCTTCTTTTTCTATCTCGTCTCCATTATCTACTTTCTTTCCACTTTGCAAAACATGAACGGTTGAAACTTGCTCGGGTTGACTCGAAAATTTGCCTTTCTCGTTTTCTGATTTTGCCATCGAAGCCGCCATTTGGCCCATCATCGTCTCTAATTTCTTCATACTTTTGGAGAGGTCATTCAACACTTCCCCATGCTTATTTACTTGCGTAGTTAATTGCACAAGCCCGTCTCGGTGACTTGGTTTTGCTTCCAAATTAATAACTAATCGTTCGGTAGCACTTGAGCAGGTGTTGGCCCTGTCGTTGGATATTTGTTCGGTGGGGGCTGTGATTAGGGTTGCGCTGAAGCGTGATGTGGGTTCCCAGGACCCCCAGTTTAAATATGGAGAATCACGTTGCGCCTGAAATTTGTTCGTAGGTATCTTTTCGGGAAGGGGAAATTTGTGCTGACGCATCTGATCTTGAATGGCTTTCGCCTCAGCTTCGAATTCGTCAAAATACGCCATATTTCACACATCCACTATATGCCCTTTCTCCCCGCAATGAGTACACATTTCATTGTCCTTTGAAGCAGTTTTCTTCTCGTCGTTTAGTACTTCAGACACTTCATTGACTCTTATCTTTCGTGGTCTAGAACTCGTCTGCCTGGATTTCTCGCTCATCTTCTCGAACAACTGCTTAGCTTCCGTAGCGGTCAAGTACCTAAAATCTCCTCCAGCAGCTGTCTCGACTTGGTTTTTGTAGGAGTCAGATAGCCCTTCGTAGAAAAACTGATTAACCATACATGTAGAGTTGTGGTGATGTGGTCAAGCTTGCAAGAGTGCTTTGTAGCGCTCCCATGGTTCGTGTAGTAACTCTCCATCCTGCTGAACAAAATTGGAAATTTGTCTCCTGATGTGGCCTGTCGTCTGAGCTAAGTAGTACTGATTTATGAATTTATCGCTAACCATATCTCAGTCGGTTAGTGATCTTGGTTCTAATGAGAGTAGACAAGATTTAGCTTTATCTTTCAGGCAGCTTGGAAAGCACACCATTTGTAGGTCTTCATGATGAAGTCCCGGAGATGGGATTCTACTTACTTCAGCATAAAATTCTTTAAGAAAAGCCAATGGGTCTTCGTTGGCGAGACCATGAAATGTCGGGAGGCTATTGATTATGTGAGGTTTTAGCTCAAAGTCTCCTGCAGTTCTTCCCAACACAATAGCAGAACTATTAGGACCAACCTGAGGAGTCATAAATCCTCACTGTCTAGGTTCACGTGCCCCCTAGGATGTCTCTTTCGGTTGTTAGGTCTCGCGTAGTTTCCATCACGATCATATCTCTCATTGTAATGGTTTTTTTGATTAACGAGCGAGTCGTCAATTTGTTCATCTCCGGGGTAGTATCTCTTAGAGTAAGTATCCTGGTCGTGGCGATTATAATTTCTGTCTTCTCCTCTACCTCGTTCTTCATTCCTGTCCATCACATTTTGCTGGATTGCTTCCCAATACTCACGGGGTTGTGCTGGTCCTCCGGGGCAAATTGGTTCGCTCCATATTCGTCCCTATTACGTATTAGAGGACGTCTAGGTGGTTGGTCATTCATAATATCGTCGTGAACAAAATCTCCTCGTCTTAACATTGTATCAGGAATTGTGTCGCAAACTAAGTTAGTGGTGACGGATGAGTCGCTTTCAGGAACAGAAATATGAAGAGGTCTTGCTTGATTGGAACGATGAATGTTATCTTTTAATGGTGCAAGTTCGAGTTGAAGTGATCTTCTACCTTGCATACACTCAATAGAAAATCAAACGTATTGAATGGCAAAACTAATTATACAAACAGGCGGTTGAATAGAAAATAATACGAAAAAACATTTTTTTAAACCTTTCCTTTTGTTCCCCAGCAACGGCGCCAAAATTCTGATTCAAGCTTTTGTGTGCCTACTTTTATAAATATTGTCAATTATTCAAAAGCTCGCTCGCAAGAGTAAGAGCTTACATGTAGGTTTGTAAGCTAAACAGAGTAGATCTCAAGGAACAAACAATCAGAATCTCAAACGTTTGTTTAATCATGAATTAACACGAATACTTGTACAAATTAGGGGTTTTGTTTGTGTTAATTATCTAAGAATTTAAAACACAATAACATTAATGAAAACTAAGTAACTTGAACTAATTAATCAACTAGAAATTAATACCATGAATTAACATCCAATAAATCAATCTAAAAAGCATGTACGAAACTAAATAGCAATAACTAATTCAAAAGCATAAAACTTAAACGAAAATAACTAGCATAAACGAAAAACAATTATCATGAACGAAACATAAACAAAAGCAATAGTCTTGAAATTAAATCTCAACAACTAAGCATGAATTAAATAAACTAAATTAAGATGAAAGATTACGAATTCAATCATCCAAAGTAAATATGTTTGTAGCATAAAATAACTCAAGAATAATAAATAAAAGCAACTATCTAATCGCATGAGTTAAACTAAGAAAGCAATAAAAAAGTTTAGAATACTTATTGAAACTAAGAAGTGCAGTAAATTCTCCAGCTAATCCGAAGAAAATGCGTAGATCTTGGCTGAAAACCGAATCACGAACTAAAGAACGGAGCTTGGAACTTGTGACTCTTGAATCTTCGATCTCGGTCTTGTATTATGATATGGGATGTAAAAGTGTAATGATTTTGTGTCTAAGGACCGAAAATAGGCTTTTTGTGGTGATATGTGTCTTTTGGGACGGATTTAGAGAGGGATTTATATATTTTTCCCATGTCTTGGAGCACAAGTTAGGGCAAAAATGCGTTTCTGGGCCGATAACGGTAAGACTAGCGGTATGGTTACCGCTAACTATACCTTTAACCCTCTCTTAGTAGTCTCTGTCCATCCGTAGCGGTGTGGTAGTAGTAATAAAGTGATCGTTAAGTATACCGCTAAATCTCTCTATCGTTTCCTACCGGTGTAATTAGCGGTAAGGGATACCTCTAAGGTTACCGTTAGTTTGGTCTGGGAGCTCTCTATCCACCTTCAGTGGTAAGGTAACGGTAAGGAGTAGTGGTAAGGGTTTCTGCTAACTCGCAATCTTTGCTACTTCTTCGCCAGAAAGCTCGATTCTTATCTCTTAATCGTTGAGATTCGTCTCCTATGTGCTGAAATCCTCTAGTTTCTTAGCTATAAGGTGAAAAATAGAGAATAATCACCTATTTGCATCAATTTAAATCATAATACAGTAAAATAAGCTGGAAGCATAAAATCACAAAATTAAGCTTAATCTGCCCAACTTATACCAAAAACAATAAGAAAGACTAGCTAAAATGCTAATAAAAATAAGGACAAATATGCGTTAATCACAACCAATTGCTTGTTTGTACTTTTTAAGTACCTCGATCAATTCCTTTTCTTCATGCTTGGCTAATTCTGCAAAAATATCACGGGTTTTCTCTCGTTGGATTCGAGAAAAACATACTTGAGGTGGCTCGGAAGTGGTTTCAACTCCATTTTAGGTTCTACCACGGGTTGAATAGACGTTTCGCTCACGTGCTCCTCGTCAATCTCGAATAGGTCGACCATCCCCTCCGTATTAAAATCATCGTTCTCGACGTTCCATTCCTTGAAAGGTATGATGCCGAATAATTCTTTCACGCATTTTTCCACTGAATCGAGATAAGAACAGTCGGGTTCCATTAAATGTGAAGGAACGCTTTGAATATCTTTAAGTGAAAACGTGACCGATTTGTCAAACACTAAACGTGTCATTTTTCCTTGCCCCACTTCGATCAAGGTATGTGATGTTTCCATTAATGGTCTACCCAGAAGAATGGTGTGCTCCTTGCTTGATTTTGCAACTTCTCCAACATCTAATATCACAAAGTCCACGGGAATTACTAAAGAACCGACTTCTACCAAAACGTCCTTGACTACTCCCAGAGGATGTCGCACTGATCGGTCGGCTAACTGAAATCTTTAGCTCATTGGTCTCATCTCTCTAAGGTTGAACTATTTGTAAAGGGCGTAGGGCATCAAGTTGATTCCTGCCCCTAAATCGAGCATTCCTCGAGCCTTTTATCCATCCCCTAGAGTGGTTGATGGCAAATTGCAAAAACTCCCTGGATCGCCCACTTTCGGTGGTAGTGGTTGATGGCAATTGCACTCACTTCTTTTGACAACACTATTATCTCATTTGCTTCTAGCTTCCTCTCCTTTGATGCTATTTCTTTGAAAAATTTCACGTATCCCGACATTGCTTTGATCACGTCAAACAGTGGTAAGTTTACGTTTACGTTCTTCAACATATTATAGAGCTCCATGAATTTCTTTCTCTCTTTTGCTGGCTTGAGTCGGTTTGGAAATGGTACAGTGTCTCGGATGACTCGTTGCTGTTTGATACTGCTCAAGTTCTCCTGCGTCTGAGTAGTATCTGCCCGGATATCTTCTCAAGTCCAATCGGACAAAACTTTCTGTCCACCGGTCCGATCGAAATTGTGCTTCGTCCGATTGGACAAAACACTCTGTTCTGCAGTCCGATCAGATTTTTACCCTATCCGGTCGGACAAATCTTTCTATCTTCCAGTCCGATCGGAATTTTGCTCCATCCGATCGGATAAAACTTCATGTTCTTCAGTCCGATAGGGTTTTTGCCCTATCTGATCGGACAAATCTTTCTGTCCTCCGGTCCGATCGGGTTTTGGGTGACAATTAGCCTTAGTTATAAAAGGTTAAAGATACTGGTACATGGTTATTTTGGGAGAATTTAGGAGCAAAACTATGCTCTACGCTTGAAAATGTTTGATTGAGTGAGTTATTGATTGTGTTTATTCGCAAGTTATCCACACATCTTTATATATAACACACCTTACCAAAATGCCTACATTACAACCCTAAAAGTCTTAATCCGATTCTTGATTAAATGTGCATACCTATATGCGATGTACGAGTCTTTGATTTTCACGAGTCATTGAATGCATGTTTACATTGACCCGAGCATATACATTTACCTTTTGAAAAACACGAGCGAATGAGTGCACCATGATATATTTCCCTTTTGTGAGGACGCATCCTTTTGATTTCAAGGTGAAATGGTAACACGAGCTTAGCTTGAGAGTTTTCAACCAAAATGTTTATATTTTCAAAACTAAATTATATGCACAGCATGACTCTTTGATCTAACTACCTTCATTCTTTCTTGATTTTGATTCTTTCATTTGTTCGAGGACGAACAAACCAATAAAGCACGGGGTGGTTGATTCGTACGTTTTTGTTACGCTTTTGTATATATTTTGAGTCATGTTTGAGTCTTTTTACCGTCTTTTTAGGTTAAGAAATAAGCTATTTTGCATGATTATGCATTCTTTGGCCTTTTGCTTAACTTTTTGACTTTTCATTCAATAATTGGTCATTTTGAACCATTTTTATTGTTTTACTCTTACAGCTGAGTCACTTGATAAAATCGTGAGATGAAGACAAAGGATTCAGCGCTCAAAACAGCTAAAGAAACACCTGTCCAATCGGATGAGCCCACTAACCAAACGGATTGATCTTCAAAGCACGCACCGATCGGAAAAGCCCTACGTCTGACCGGACAAGAGGATAAAAACTTTCATCCGATCGGACTTATACGTTACAAATGCATATTTTCGAGATTCTTCAGTTACAAAACGGCTTTTGAGCCTTTAAAACTCAGAAATTCTCAGAGAAGACCTATCCTTTCATCCGTAGACTGGATCATATACCATTGGAAGAGAGAATTGACAACTTTCTCAAACTTTGAATTATAGCCCTTACGGTAAATTCATTTAGAAGTTCAATTAGTTCGTGATAACCGCTGGAGATGGAGGTTCATGACAAGCTTCCAAGATTCAGCGAGGTTCGTGTCATCCCCAGAATAGCTGGGTTTAACAAGGATTCGTCATAATATTGTGATAGAGTTTTCTCACGATTTAGTAAACTCTAAACCTTTATCTTGTTAATTAGTTTGGTAATTCATGTTAGATAGTGATCTTGTGATATCATGTTTGGATACTTCTTTTGAATCATTTATGATTAAGTATTATGAACAATTTGGTGACGAATTGCTTATTGTTAATTAGCTGATTCATATTATCGTGATTTGGATACTTGGAATGGTTTGTTCTAGATAGAATTACTTCTGGACAACGTTTGGTGAATGCATATCAATTATTTGATGAATTTTTTGAATGATATTTGGTGGAATGGTCTTTAGTAAGAATAGTTACTCGTTGAGTTCGTGAATCGATTAAACAACTCTTGCGAAGAGGTTGAAACCCTCGAAGCAAGATATGTTTTAAATCGAGTTTTCTTAAATTAAATTCTTTCGAAAATTTCGGAACAAAAAACCCCTTTGACCGTGTGTTTAGAATTAGAACTTGTGTTTTATTCATAATAAACATTGTTGACTCTGTATTTCCACTCCTCGAGAGAATCGACCCGATTTAACTTGCCAGTCTACAAGTGACCTCGTTCTCTTGCGGGCGAACTAACTTGTTTTCAAACATAGACGCGCATGGTTTAACTTGGATTTTAATTTTTGATCAAAATCAAAATTCAAGTTAAACCATGCGCGTCTATGTTTGAATACAAGTTAGTTCGCCCGCAAGAGAATGGAGTCACTTGTAAACTAGCAAGTTAAACCGGGTTGATTTTTTCGAGGAGTCGAAATACGGAGTCAACGATGTTTATTATGAATAAAACACAAGTTCTAATTCTAAACACACGATCAAAGGGGGATTTTGTTCCGAAAATTTCGAAAGAACTTAATTTAAAAAAACTCGATTTAAAACCTATCTTGCTTCAAGGGTGTCAACCTCTTCGCAAGAGTTTTTTAATCGATTCATGAACTCAACGATTAACTATTCTTACTGAAGACCGTTCCACCAAGTATCATTCAAACAATTCATCAAACAATTGATATGCATTCACCATACGTTGTCCAAAAGTAATTCTAACTAGAACAAACCATTCCAAATATCCAAATCACGGTAATATGATTCAGCTAATTAACAATAAATAATTTATCACCAAATCATTCACAAGAACTTAATCAAAAATGACTCAAAGAAGTATCCAAACATGATATCACAAGATCACTATCTAACATGAATTACCAAACTATTTAACAAGATAAAGGTTTAGAGTTTACTAAATCGTGAGAAAACTCTATCACAATATTACGATAAATCCTTGCTAAACCCAGCTATTCCAGGGATGAATTGAACCTCGCTGAATCCTGGAAGCTTGTCACGAACCTCGGTCTCCAGCGGTTATCACGAACCAATCGAACTTCTAAATGAATTTGCCATAAGGGCTATAAGTCAAAGGTTGAGAAAGTTGTCAATTCTCTCTTCCAATGGTATATGATCCAGTCTGAGGATGAAAGGATATGTCTTCTCTGAGAATTTCTGAGTTTTAAAGACTCAAAAGCCATTTTGTAACTGAAGAATCCCGAAAATATGCATTTGTAATATATAAGTACGATCGGATTGTTCACGAGTCCGATAAGATGAAACTTTCTGTCCTTCGGTCCGATCAGAATTTTGCCCTATCCAGTCGGACAAATCTTCCTATCTTTCAGTCCGATCAGAATCTTGCTCTATCCGGTCGTATTCTTTGGCTGATTTTTCCTTCAAAATACGTTCGTCATCATGATCCCCCCTTCCGTCACTCTGATTCCATTATTGACTTTCTTGCCTTCCGGTAGCACTTGTATGGCCATTGACTGCTCGGGTTGACTGGGGAGCTATGTGGGGTCGGCTCCTAGTTTTGCCATGGACATGGAATGTTGACCTATTGACCACTCGTCGTTGAAGCGTCAAAAATATTATTTATAAAAGTCCTCGACTTTCCTCTACTAACTAGTAGCAGCGGAAAGCAAGGGTCGATCCCACGAGGAGTGTGGATTAATTTGTGATTATTCTTATATAAATAAAATAACAAATGGGGGGTAGAGATAATAAAATAGCTAACAAGAATTAAATAACTAAATAAACAAAGAAAACAATTACACGAAACAAATAAGAAAATAATAAAATAACTTTCCAGTCCTAGTTCAGTTTCCACCCTCGTTCAATTCATTTAACCAATTCCAATATAAAATCCACTCATCATATGAAACTAAAAACCCTAAGTAACAATAAGCTCTGCTACTCGAATTTACCCTTACCGTTTACTCAATTAAAATAAGCTCTTTAATTGATTCTAATTAATGAACAACCTAGAATAAGCTCTCTAGATTTAATCCACCAACAGCATTAAGAACCAGGAAAATAGGTTAATCTAAGCAATAAACTCATAATCTCGGTTTATTTAACTTATGTTGTGTTACCCCTAATGACACGAGACCATTAGTTGCTTCAGAGAAATCGAAACTACGACAATTACACGGGAAGCAGTCCTCTTTCTAGCAGTTGATAACCAAATCTCTAATCAAGGTGGCCAATCCAAACCAAGAATTCAGCAATCATGATATGTAAACAAAGTAACACAAGCAATCCCATATGAAAAACGAAATAAATATGCATAAATTAATTAAAACATAATCTTACGAGGGTTTCCACATCCCTAGGACTAGATAAAACAATCTACTCACTCATGGAGTTCATAGAATAACAGGAAAATAGAGAAATAAAACATTGTTCTAAGATATGGAAGAGATAAGAAAGCTTAGATCTTGGATTGTTGGTCTTGGATCTTCAATCTCTTGTTTATTGGGTGGTTTGGGATCCCCTCTTCAAGCCTTGGAACCCTAGGATTGTGTCCCGGTCTCTTTTTGATGAGTTTGGGTCGAGTTTATATAGAATTCCTATTTCTTGCTATCCAAGATTCTTCCTAAAATAATTCTGCCGAGTCGGCGTCGATGGAGCATCGACTGACGTGAACCAGCCCTCGGCATCGACGCGCATCACCCGCCTACATCGTCCTGCATGGGCGTCGACTGACGCCCTTCTCAGCGATGCTTCAGAACATGAGCGTCGACCTTGCGTTGACTGACGCCCTTCCAATCGACGCTTCAGATCATGAGCGTCGACCTTGCGTCGACTGATGTCGACTGACGCGAGCCAGCCTTTGGCGTCACACCGCACATCGCGTCGACATGGCGTCGACTGACGCGAGCCAGCCTTCGGCGTCACACCGCACATCGCGTCGACTGACGTGAACCATCCTCGTTTCTCTACTTCCTTGTGAGACATCCTTCGATAAATATAGCACCAAATACTGTATAATAGAGAAGAAATATACAATTGGCGCTCCTTCATTCGTAATAGCAAATACGCGAGAAATAAACATATATGAGAATATTAAGCATATAAAAACATAGAGATTAAACCATTAATTAAAGCACAATTTCTCGCCTATCACCTATCATCATCTCCAACTTGTACATTTGTTTCTTTGTTCGATTATTTTCCTCGATGGATCGAAGGGTCTCTTCTCTATTGCGTAGCGTTTCCATCTCTTGTCTTTGCCTCCAAATTCGCAACTCTTTGTCGAAATCTTGGGGTATTGGGGCTTGTTGTTGTTATGGCGGAGTTTGATAATGTTGTTGTTGTGGTTGACCTTCCCTCTGCAGAAAACGTTGTTGATAACTACCTTGGCCTTGTTTTGATAGGGATTGTAATTGTTCTGTTCTCATTGACTTTTGTTTGGTGGTGGCGGTGCCAAATATTGATGATCCATTTTTTTAGGCGGTGGTACATAATTGGGACTCCTCGGATTATACCTGAGGTTCGGATGGTCTCGGATAGTAGGATTTTACAAGTTGTAAGTTTTAGTGAACTTTTGACCAAATTTATTGTTGGATTGGAATTCTTGCACGACGTTCACCTATTCGTCCTCGTCTTCGTGAAATGTTGCATCACATATGTTGGCTCCATGTCCAAATGCTCCACAAACTCCACACGTTTTTCTTGATGGTTGCGTCATTTCCTTCTTGCGCGTCATCATTCCAGCCAACAATGCAACTTTTTTGGTAAGCTCCTCAAGTTTGCCACTCTCCCCTTTTAATTCTGATACTTTGTTCACTCTAATTTTCCTTGGTCTGGAACAAATCCCATGCCTCCATTGCGGTTAAGTCTCCAAAGTCGTCGGCCTTGTTCTCAACTTGTTGCTTAAAGTTTGGCAATAATCCTTCATGGAAATAGTTGTTGACCATTTCGGGACTATTGTTGTGATGCGGGCATGCTTGTAAAAGTCCTTTGTATCGTTCCCATGCTTCGGGGAATGACTCGCCATCTATTTGCTCAAAATTGGTAATTTCTCTCCTTAGTTTGGCCGTCGTTAGCCGAATAAAATCTGCCAACGAACTTTTTAAACACCATGCACCAATTGGTTAGGGAGTTGGGTTGTAATGACAGAAGCTATTGTTTGGATTTATCCTTCAAACTACTTGGAAAACACCTCATTCTGAACTGATTCTCGTTTAATCCAAATGCTGGAATTCCGGACACTGCCGCGTAAAACTCTCGAATAAATCTAACCAGGTCTTCATTCGGCATTCCATAAAAGGTTGGCAATTGGTTGAAAATGTTAGACTTCAACTCGTAGTCTCGGGCCGTGGGGCCTAAGACGATAGCTGAACTATATGGGCCAATGGTTGGGCACACTAGGTCTCTTTGTCGGCGTTCGTTTGGATATCGTTTCCCTCGGCCTCCTCGGAAGTTTCTTCCTCTACTATAACCATTCTATTTCTCATCTTCATAAGTTTGGTCATACTCGTCATTTTGCTAAACACGGTACATCTGTTCATTTCTTCCGTTTCTGAAATAATTTTGGTCCTCGTGCTCGGTTCTCGAATTCAAAATGATTTTGTTGGTTATTTCAGGGCTGGGGCTCGCCATTTCCGACATGATTATCTTCAAATCTATGATTTTCCCATGCGTTGAAGGCTCGGGATTCCTCTCGATTTTGGAAATGTTGTGGCGTTCGATCGACTGGTTGTTCTGGCCACATTACTCGGCGGTCTTCATGGGGTTGTGGTACCCTGTTGTGAGATGAAGGATTAACATGTTCAAGGACTTTGTGTCCTCTTAGTTCTTTGTCACGATCATGCTCTTGATTTTTGATTTGAGCAAATGTCTGTGTATCTTCATTCTGGATATCATTCTGTAGAGTTTGATCTGAACTTTGCATGTCATCTTCGGGTGGCATGCCATATGAATGATCGTGAGTAGGAACGCGATTGTCTTGTCCTCTCCCTTGACCATTTGTTCTTCCTCCTCTCCCTCCATTTCCTCGTCTGCCATTTAGTGGATTGGTCGACATGATGCCTTGAGTTGTTTCGGATTGATTCCCGTTGGGGGAAGGAAAAAGTCGCCTTGGTCTTCCTACTCGTTCGAAGTTATCTATGAATGGCGTAAGTTCACCTCTTAGGCCTCTATGACCTTGCATAAACAACAAACAATCTCAACGCATCGAGTGGTAAACCAAAAACAAAAACAAATGTAACAAACATAAATTTAACACAAATAAACTTCGTTAACACCTTTGCCACTCCCCGGCAACGACGCCAAATTTTGGTCTGAACTTTTGTGTTTCAAAATTAAAATCCAAGTTAAACCATGCACGTCTATATTTAAAAACAACTTAGTTCGCTTGCAAGAGAACGGGGTCACTTGTAGACTGGCAAGTTAAACCGGGTCAATTCTCTCGAGGTGTGGAAATATGGAGTCAACGATGTTTATTATTAATAAAACACAAGTTCTAATTCTAAACACACGATCAAAGGGGGTTTTATTCCGAGAATTTTGAAAGAACTTAATTTAAGAAAACTCAATTTAAAACCTATCTTGCGTCGAGGGTGTCAACCTCTTCGCAAGAGTTGTTTAATCGATTCACGAACTCAACGATTAACTATTCTTACTGAAGACCGTTCCATCAAATATCATTTAAGAAATTCATCAAAAAATTGATATGCATTCACCAAACGTTGTCCAAAAGTAATTCTAACTAGAACAAACCATTCCTAATATCCAAATCACGGTAATATGAATCATCTAATTAACAATAAGACGTTCGTCACCAAATCGTTCACAAGAACTTAATCATGAACGATTCAAAAGAAGTATCCAAACATGGTATCACAAGATCACTATCTAACATGAATTACCAAACTAATTAACAAGATAAAGGTTTAGAGTTTACTAAATCGTGAGAAAACTCTATCACGATATTACGATGAATCCTTGCTAAACCTAGCTATTCCGGGGATGAAATGAACATCGCTGAATCCTGGAAGCTTGTCATGAACCTCCGTCTCCAGTGGTTATCACGAACTAATCGAACTTTTAAATGAATTTTCCGTAAGGGCTATAAGTCAAAGGTTGAGAAAGTTGTCAATTCTCTCTTCTAATGGTATATGATCCAGCCTAAGGATGAAAGGATAGGTCTTCTCTGAGAATTTCTCAGTTTTAAAGGCTCAAAAGCCGTTTTGTAACTGAAAAATCTCAAAAATATGCATTTGTAATATATAAGTACGATCGGATTGTTCATGAGTCCGATCGAATGAAAGTTCTTGTCCTCTTATTCAGTCGGACGTAGGGCTTATCCGATCGGCGCGTGCTTTGAAGGTCAATCAATTCCTGTTAGTGGGCTCACCTGATCGTAGAGGTGTTCCTTTGGCTGTTTTGAGCGCTGAATCCTTTGTCTTCATCTCTCGGTTTTGTCAAGTGACTCAGCTGTAAGAGTAAAACAAGAAAAATGGTTCAAAATGACCAATTATTGAATGAAAAGTCGAAAAGTTAAGAAAAAGGCCAAAGAATGCATAATCATGCAAAGTAGCTTATTCTTAACCTAAAAAGATGGTAAAAAGACTCAACATGACTCAAAATATGTACAAAAGCGTAACAAAAATGTACGAATCAGCTATTCTTTTAAAACTCTAAATAAGGCCTTTTACCACATTCGTTGAAGGTTCATTCGCGGGTTAGCAACATCATCAATGTAGCCTCATGAGATCTCCGATCTATTGCAAGCCATGGCTCAAAAGTTCCAAATAAAAATGTAGTATCCTAAAACATAATATAAATTATAAAAAAGTATAGATATAACGCATAATATAGTAATACTTAAGATCTTAAGACACTTGCAAGTGTAAATAATAGTTTTGAGATCGGAATAGGATAATAAGGGTAGTCAGCCTTGATTCTTGAAATTAGAAGTTCAATAGGTAATTTATAATTTTAGTATAATGTTATAATGAAGTTATGGTTTGAATTAGAAGTCATTCGAAAGTTATTTAACCCATTTCGACTCGAAAATAAGGAAATTGTATGTTTTTGAAAAAAATAATAAAGTAATTAGGGTCAAAATGAGATTTTAAGAACCATTGAAAGTTTTTGAGGTCAATCTAATATGTTGAGGAGTTGATTTGGGGCCAATTCAAAAATACTAAAAAGTCAACTAATGAGGAATAAACTGAAACTTGTGTGGGTGGAATTGAAATTTTTAAAAACTACAATTAAGTCCAAAATTGTAATTCCCAAAAGTGCCACCCTGAAGTTATAACCCATTACATTTCTTCCCAAAAACTTTATTGCTAAACTTCAACACATCCTTCCCCTCCTGACCAGCCACCACAGACCCTGAGACCATCTAAAACCGATGACCCTCAACCTTGACAACTCATTACCACAACCCGGTACATCTCTAGACATCTACAGCAGGAAATACACAAACGCACTTACAAACTTACACGTCACGCTCAACACACACACACACAGAGTTAAAAAACTTATTGAAATCAAAAACTGTACTTAGAAATGCATTTCCCATGAAAATAACATCCCAAGAGTATTAATTTTATAAATTTTCGATAGCCTGAACGAAAAGAATGGACGATCGATGGTGAGCCACGGTTCTTGGACCCATCACGATTATTCCAGCACCAGTTCTCAAGATTAAATGAGTAACTGAATTCTACACTTCTATACGAACAATTAGAGGTGTAAAACATCAAATTCGGGCATGTGGTTCACTGGAAACTGGTCATCAAAAGTTGACAACATCAGTCTGTGTCGTGGCAGCAAACAACAATTTCGTCAGCATTTTGCCGATGGTCTAGTGCTCTGATCGTTAATATGCAGGTGGCTTCAGAAAACTTACAAAACTGACTATCTACAATGTGAGTTTTGTAATGATCTGGCGGTTAGATTTTTTTCACAATTGCGGCAAAGCTTACAGTCCTAAGGTGGTGGTGATGATGTGAGGTGGAAAGATGGAAATGAAAAAAAATATGAAGTGTGTGTGTAGTGATATCTTAACAATTATTTGATGAAATAGAGAAAAGATTAGGGGAATTTATAAAACTACCCATTTAAAAATAAAAATTTAAAAAATACGATCACTTCGGAGAATTTGTAAACATACGAATATAATTTAAACAATTTCACTTATACTAATAAAACCACTTTGAGAAACAACCCAAAACACGAAGAAAACTGACTTTGAGAAACAATCAAATTCTACCATTTTCAGAACACCCTGCAATTTATATATCAACCCAAAACTAATACTACACAAATTCTACCATTTTTTCGGAACACCCTGCGATTTATATATAAACCCAAATACTAAAAACGAACCCAAGTACTGAAAACTAATGCCACCCAAATATCAACCCGACCTGAAAGATATTTTCCAAAATACAAACTGCGACTTGAAAAATATTTTAGAAGATAATGTTTAAGAAGAGATATATCAACCTATATCCTCGACTTATCGTAAAATAATAAGAGAATCTAAAAACATACTTAATAATTAAAAATAATAAGAGAATCTAGTATAATTATAAAAACCTTCAACTTATCGTAAAATTGTAAAAGAAAAATATAAGTTAGTATTTCTTATAATTTTCCCAAAAGATTAAGAAAGGCTAAGGCGGTTGACCATTGGGCGCAATGTTTGGGCCTAAAATGTAGGCCAATAATAGGAAAAGGTTCAATATATTTTAGGTCCAATTGACAAATGAACGAGTTAAAATAAAAATATATGATGAGCATATACCATTCCGAATGAAACTGAATAGATTAAAAAAGTTTGAAAATTTCTAAAATATATTCGAACCAAAATTATTGTTATGAGAATGTTATTGAAATGAAACAAAAACATAACAATATATAGAGTAAATCATATTTATTTAAATAGGGTTAAGTAGTTGGATCTTCACAATTCATGTTGTACATGAAATTGCACAAGTAAAAATATATATTATAGAGTATTATTTAAGGGATTGTATCATGTCTCCTAGACTGCCCACAGTTTAGTTTGGGGCACGCAAACTGCCCTATGAATCACGTACTACCCTTTCCAGTTATCAGTTTGCTTAAGTAGAGTGCTACCCTATATTTTATTGAAGTTGCACGCATTAGTATCATTCCTGGGCCTTTATCAATATATATATATATATATATATTTTAAAGTATTACATGCGTATATGCATTTATAGTTCATGTATATGAATGTATTTTCAAATTTTTTTGTGAGATATTATGTTACTAGGATAATTTTACGGTCAAACACCATTTGTACGAACATGACTATAATTAGACTCTACAATGTGTCACGTGTCCATTATTAAAAATAAATTTTAAAAAAATAATTGTAATATTATTTAATAGTCTAATATGGCCTTACCATTATAATTTCTAAGTAAAATTATTGTAATTATTTAAATTAAAAGTTAATATATTAAAACATAAACCAAATAATTAAATATGTGTCTGAATATTGTAATTGCACCACTACCCAATTGATAAATTATTTATGCAACACCCCAACAACAAATATTTATGATCTTTGAACCCCCCAAAATTTCGATCACCGCCTCCACCTATCTGATTGCTACCACCGAGACTCTCCGTCGACTTCCATCAGAAAATTTTCGGCATTTTTTTATTTTGCGCCTAAAAACCTTATACTTTTTCAACCAACCCCCACCGGCAGATATTCTATCGCCGCCACCAGAATGTTTTTCTTTTCAGAAAGTCTTTTATCGCATCAAGTATGAAATTTCTATTATTTTATTACGTAATAATTACATAGAAATATTTTGCAATCAAGTAGTGATTTTTATTATTGTTGTTGTTGTTGTTGTTACTATTATTATTATTATTATTATTATTATTATTATTATCATTATTATTATTTTTCTTTGTATTACTAGTAATCCTCTTAGGTGATGCATGAAATGTATATTCGGAAATATATTTTTATTACTTTAATAGTTACAATAAATAATATAAATGTAGTTTAAATAATAGAAGATTCACTACAAAAAAAGTCGGATTCGCCGAAGGCCATATCCGTCGCTAAACAACTTACCGACAGATAACAGCTGTTGGCGAAACCTTTGTCAGCAATTTCAATTGCTGGCGGATATTTAACCCATCGGTAAACTCCGACGGCAACTTGCCGTCGATAAGCTGTCGTCGACATTCCTATTTTTATGTTATATACCGACGGACGTGACGGTCGTCGGTAATTAAGAGTTACCGACGGATATGATGCCCATCGGGAATTAATTAAAAAAATAAATAAAATACCATTTAATATACCGACGAACGTGGAAGCCGTCTGTAAATGTATTTTTATTTTTTTTAATATTATTTTTATTATTTGAAATAATAAACCTGTTTTTCTCATCAACCTATTTACAAATATTTTTTAAAAAATACGCAAATGCAAACTAGATTCATTAATATAAATAGGAATCATAATCAAATGAATTTGACAATAGTAATTCAAAATAAATTCTAGAAAAATAATCCAACATCTCGAGATTAAATTAATCATCAAGAGAGGGAGGGAGAGGAGGTGGAGGTTGTGCTCCCATTGTGGCCCTAATACGCCCCTCAACCTGTCGCTGCTCGAAGTCCATCTTGGCCTACGCCTGTGCCCAGATCATCCTCTACAACTCATCCTGAGACTGCGCTTGTGCATCGCGCAACCTCTGTAATTCCTCCAGATGCCTCGTCTGAGCCTCCTCGAACTGCGTTTGCAGTTGCTTCAGACGAGAATCGAGCTGCTGGGATGATGTAGAGGTTGATCCTGTATGGAAATCCTTGCCGAGCGATCCCGTCCCAAATCGTCGACCCTCCTTGGGCCTGACAATGGAGAGGTAGACATTGTTCGGGTCGACAAACGTGCCAGATTCTTGTGATGAGGCGCGTATGCTCTCCAAAGTACTCTGAACCTCCGTCTGATAGATAAAACAAAATCATTAATTATTTTCATGCATAATAATGACAAAAAAAAAGTTCATATATAAATTAATTTAAGTGTAAAAATTAAATAAACTTACAGTTATCCGCTGAGATTTGAGGTCCGTAAACGAGTCGTCGCCTCTCTGATGCAGACTCAGTAGAAGCTCGTACGCATTAGGTTCCCTACATGTCTCCTCCCACTGTAACAATTAATTTATTATTTTATCCTATATATATATATATATATATATATATATATATATATATATATATATATATATATATATATATATATATATAATATTTGATGGAAGAAAATCCTTGCGCGCAAGACCGAAACTCAATATGAGAAAAGATGCTAAGGCCACTAGTATTAGCAGGTCCGGGACTATCGACGGTTGCGGGCACGTCTAACCTGAACGATAAAGCTGCCCCAAAATGGGCTTGGTTTCAAGATGTAACCTAGATTTCTTCAATTTCTTTCTTTCTGTGTCCCGCATACGGCTCAAGTGGCGGAGGCCTTTCTCGCGTAGAAGACCATATAAAAAAGTGGGAGAAGTTCAAAAATCAACTGAGCCGTTGCGAGCCGGAAAGTGTACCGGTTGTTTGAGTTGCGAAAGACCGAAGGGACTTGACTTATCCGAACTGAACGATAGCGGCTTAAAGCTAAGCCTATCATGAGAATCAAAATCCTTGGCCCTACTCTATCTATCGGAATTTGCTATATATATATATATATATATATATATATATTATTTGAATTATAAATTTTTAAATTTATATATACGATGTTATCTCGTATGCGATTCTCCCCCCGAGACCCACCTCTATGCTTAGATATCCCAGTACCAGGACCCTCTGGCTCTGTTATCCGGTTTCTGCTATCCTTCAGTGACCTCCCAACCTCCTCTGGCCTCGCCCACGCCTCCTGCCAGGCCCTCCACGTCTGCTCGCCGACAAATGCCGGTATCTCTCCCCTGGCATCATATGCCTGTCACCACTCATTAAGACGGCTAGACCAAGTATAAGTCATAGATACGTAAAAGGATTGGCGCATAACATCATCAGAATATCGCCTCTTGATAAGATCCTCGAGTTCATCACAATTTACTAATACGTATTTTATCGCCGCATCAAACTCTTGATCTGACAACCATTTTTTTCCTGCTACGAATGAGAAGGGTTCATCATGATTTCTGAATACTGATGGAATCTCATCATCATCGTCTCCATCTTTCTAAACATCTTCATCACGCTTCAAGATTGTTCTTCTAGTGGAGACTTGATCCTCAATGTAGTACGAACTAAAAGTTGACGCCTCTTCAATTAGATAAGCATTTGCTATCGAGCCCTCAATACTTGGTTTATTCCTCTCATTATTTTTAAGTTTACGAAGATATCTTTCGATAGGATACATCCACCTATACTGCACTGGACTAGCAATTCTTGCCTCATATGTTAAATGGATCGGCAAATGCTCAACCGAGTCCAAAAAACTTAGGGGAAAGATCATAAACACATGACAATCATGATTCTTCATCCCATGCAATCTCAATCTATTCATATCGACGCATCGTCCCAAACTAGAAGCGTACCCGTCTGAAAATTTAAGCGTCTTAACCAATTCACACAAAGTAATTTCTGACTTTTTATCGAGTGTGCAAGAAGACTTGGGATACATTCCCGAGTCATCAGCCCGAAGCGGTGGATGAAAATAATAATCGTTAAGTTCATCTCTTGATTTCGACATATCTTTTGTCTTCTTCTTCACATTCATCACCGTGTTGAACACATTTTCGAACACATTCTTCTCAATGTGCATAACATCTAAATTATGACAAATTAAGTTTGTGCTCCAGTACGGAAGATCCCAGAAAATACTTCTTTTCTTCCAACCACTCGTCTTTGCGATTTGAGCATTAACACGTTCTACTTCTAGCTCAGAGACCTTCAGAAGCCCAAGTCTATCTATCTCAACCAATACCTCTACTCCTGAATGAATGTTTGGCGAGGTAGCATCAACCTTCCTATTTTTCTCAAAGTTTTTTTGTCTTTTCGAAAGTGATGATCACATTATAGAAACTTCCTGTGGTTATCAAGCCAAGATTGTTTTTCGCTATACCTCAGAGTAAATGCATCAGATCCCTCCATGCAATATGGACAAGTAGTTTGGTCGTCCATACTCCAACACGACAACATGGAGTATGCGGTAAAATTACTAATTGTCCACACGAAATTCTGCTTCTTAGACACATCATCGAGTCAGCACCATCCATCCACAGCTATTTCAACTCTGCAGTTAGAGGTTGTAGGAAAACATCCAACTTGTCCTTAGGGTTTGGGGCCTAGAACAAGAACACTTAGAAATATATATTGTTCTTTCATACACATCCAGGGCGGCAAGTTATAAGGTGTGACGATTACCGGCCACGGTGAATATTGTGAGCTGGAACTACCAAAAGGTTGAAATCTATCTGTGCGTAGACCCAATCTGACATTTCGAGCTTCGACGGCGAAATCTTGATGAGTTTGATCAAAATGTCTCCAAGCCTCTGAATATGACGGGTGACGCATGACACCATCGTCGACTACGTGTTCAGCATGCCACCGCATATCTTTCACTGTAGCCAGAGATGTGTACAATCTTTGCATGGAGTCAAGGGAAAGTAGTACATCTTCTTCTACGTAACTAATTTGGACTCACGTCGTTTTGCGCTTCCCTGCTATGCGGGTTTGAACTGGGGTTCTTTAAAGAACTTGCAACTATCAAGTTCGCAATCATCCTTCCAGTAGATCATACAATTATTCTTACAGAAATCTATCTTCTCCACCGGTAAGCCCATACCCCTCAGTAGCTTGTTACTTACATAAAGATTACGTGCAACTTTATTGTCTTTAGGCACAATCTCTTTGACTAGATCAATGAATTGATCATAACACTTCTGAGAAATGCCATTTTCTGACATTAAATTTATAAGGCGGGCAACAAAAGAGATTTGGGTGTATTTCTCGCAACCTGGATACAGAGATTGTTTTGCATCTTCCAACATATCGAAAAACTTCTGCGCCTCCAGATTAGTCTGTTCTTCTACATCATTATTCATCTCGAAATCAGGTCCGGCAGCATCTTGCACCATATTTATGTACACATTTGGTGAGTCTCCAGGAATGACAGAAGATGATCCCCCGACTTCAAAATTACAACGTGATGACACATGATCTACTATTTCCCAGTGATGAGTCCAAATATGATAACCGGGAACGAACCCTTTGGCACATAGGTGATATTTGATTTCATCGGTATCACGGTAACTACGATTCCTACACTTAATTTTTTTGAAAGGATATTTTAACTTAGCATTGTCCCTCTCTGTAGAATCATGCGTTAGTGCAAATTTGACAAAACTCTCCACCCCTTTTAGGAATGTATCTGAAATAAATCCGTCATCCCCTCGCAGTTTGTACATCCAACTACGATCAGTACTATTCATCCTATAATTTAAGGTCTTAAATATTTGTGATACTAGTTAGAATGATCGACCGTTCTTTCGTGAGAGAAAAAGAATGTGGGTGGCGAAATTTCGGCAACATAACAAGGAAGAAGAGTAATTTGAATTATTGGTAAGGTTTCTATCTCATTCAAGAATGTTAGTAGTATGTATTATCTTAAAATATGTATTTTCATTGGCTTCAAAATTTCGGCAGCATCTCCCCTTAGTTCTCTAAGTACACATATATTTCAGTGCACCCGAGAACAAAAGAAAGATGCATAAAACCAAAATTTAAAAGTCAACATAACACATACGCATAAGATATAACCATACTACACCCACATTCTTGAACTATCTAAAAATGGAACAATTCAAACTTTAGTATCAAACTCTCTATTTGATACTAAATCGAATTAAACGAGTTGAAAATAACTATTGTTCTTACTATATTAATCATACAAGATTTAAAAACAACAATATCAACCAATCAATCACATGTATGTAATATCAACGAACCATAACATATCTTAAACACAAAATCATACCGATCACCACATCATTTCAAAACCACCATCCCCAACAATTTAAAAGTTTTTAAAACCACCATCATTTTTTAAAATAATTTTGAAAACTGTTATTAGAGGGACGAAACCTCTCGGCCAGTGCCGTACACCACATCATCACCGACGTCTACCCAACCAATCACAACATCAATCAATCATAATGTATATATAACAACAAACAATAATATACATTAAATAAAATTGATCATCACAGCAGTTAAAAACCACTATCACATACACTTTAAAAGATAATTGCATATTTGCACTATTGAACCCTAATTACAAATTAAACCCTACCTAGCCCTAATTTAATTGAAAATTATATAATCAAACCTAATTTATAAATAATTATAAATTAAATCTTAAAACAAACTCTAATTGCATAAATGAATACTAACGACATAATTAGCCCTAATTTTATACAAATATATAATCGAATCCAATTTATAAATTATTATAAATTAAACCCTAAAAAAACTTAATTGCATAAATGGACTCTAAACCTAAAATCATTCACAATTGCATAAATGAAGCCTAAATTCCTAAACTCAACCCCAATTAAATCTATCAATACCTAATTCCTAAAAGCAAATCAAATTAAAACCCTAAATTAAAAAAAAAAAAACATGAAATCTGAAGGTAGCATACCTTAAAATGTGATGGTATAAGTGCTCCAGCGTGTGCTACGTGCGGCGGCGAACTCCCGATTCCTCTCTCTTTTTATGGATATCAAAACGCGAATAAACAGTCTGCATGCGGGGCTGCTGTTTTATGGAGTTCATCGACGGACGTATTTCTGTCGGTAAATCAGTCGGTATATTAATATGGCATTACCGACGCAAACAATTCGTTGGCAAATGGATCCGGCATTGCCGACGGCTATATATCCGTCGGCAAATAAAAATCTGATTTTTTTTAATATTGCCAACGACTATTTATCCGTCACCAAATGAAAAATAGGATTATTATTTTTTTTAATATTGCCGACGGCTATCCTTCCGTCGACAAATAAAAAACCATTTTTTATAATTAAATATTGTCGATGGACTTTTTCCGTCGGCATATTGGGCGGCTAAATTGCTGCCAACTTCCTGAGAACTTGTCGACAAACTGTTCTACTGAGGGATGACGTCCGTCGGTGATGCCTGTCCTGTCGGTAAGACCGGGCATTTTCTGAATGGTTGCGTTCCGTCGGTAATATCCGTCGGCAATTTTGTGTTCTTTTGTAGTGATTTAAACATAAGGACAATCAAAAACCAATGACATTAAAAAAATATAAAATAATAAATAACAAAAGGATAAAACTAGTTGATTAATTAAAACTAAATTTCATAATTCTATATAATTCAATTAAAATGTATTAGTATAACTTTTATACACTTCTTTGGTTCACTATATGATATATAATTTGAATGTCCATTTTTTTTTTCAAAAACGTTACTTGGTGGGGATAAGATTTGATCTAGAAATGAAGAAAAATCTATATAATAAAGTGAATAAAAGTACCAACATACTTATTATTTATGGAGTTCATCAAAATATTCATTTGGATCAATATTAGATTATTTTTTATCAAATTATATAATATATAAATATCGATCTTGTATATTAACCATAAAGAAATATAAAACTAATGAAGAGTTATGATTATATTTTAGGGGGCTTCTTCGACTTGATGTATAACATAATATAAGGTGAGAATTAAAGCACATAATCATTACCACATGAAGGAATCTCACCCACTAGGTAACAAAATACGATAACTCAACTTAATATTCTTTTTATTATTTTCTCACCTTTGACACAATAACTTTCTCGAATCCTTAAAAATAAAATCTTTTTAGATTATCTTTAAATTCAATATTGCTTCAAAATTATAAAAGTTATGAAAACACACATGAAAAAGAAATCTGAAAATTTTATAAAAATGGAAATATTTTAAAAATTAAAATCACTTCATTTGTAAAAACATATGTTAAAATATAAAATATAAAATTTCAAAGCTTTTTTTTATAAAAATATGAAAAAGCTCTTTAGCTTTTATTTTTATTTATTTTTAGATTTTTTTCTTATCTAGAAATATGTTTTAACTATTTTATAGATTGTTAAATAAATTTAAGTTTTAAAAAATAATTCATATTTTATCTTCTTTCAGGTTTAAAATAATTCATGAATTTTAAAAACAACCTTTGTTTTTTTAAAAAAAGAAAATTCTACTTTAATGAATAGAATGTGTTATTTCTTATAATATTTATTCAACATTGTTAAACAAAAATATTGAAAAAAATATTGTATGCATCAACGTCTATCCTTACTAGATATGTGGCAAAACACTACATATTGGGTGAAAATTGAAGGAATAATAACCTTAAAACAACAAAGACACCTTTGAACTTTTCTATATTTTATAGGTTTG
Source organism: Phtheirospermum japonicum (assembly GCA_014905375.1). Classification (NCBI taxonomy): domain Eukaryota; kingdom Viridiplantae; phylum Streptophyta; class Magnoliopsida; order Lamiales; family Orobanchaceae; genus Phtheirospermum; species Phtheirospermum japonicum. The sequence continues at coordinate 104,100 of BMAC01000042.1, forward strand.
TACTTATCCGAGGTTTATAAATACTCAATATACTAATATGAATACATAATTTCCTATTTATTTAAGTCAAAAATTATTTAACGAGCAAATTAAAATGAAAACAACATATAACACGTCTATAAAATGAAATAAATATGCATACAACATAATAATACGTCTATATTTTAGAGGTTTGGAAAAGTAACATATAAGTTTACTACGCATAATATAATGTGTAATATGCTTTCTCAAAATTTTAGTAACATTTGAAAGTGAAACGAATATGTTTGAATGTGATATGCAATATTAAGAGCGTTCGTGTCTCGATTCATGAAATTAGAAGTTAAAAATATTAAGAATGTTCGTAACAAGGTCAAATATGTAACATTCATCTTTGTTAACATATGAGATACAAAGAAAATCTTACCTAAAGTTGCACAACTTCTTCTACATTATTTCAAATCATTCCTGGTGTAAGAACCATGAGAATCCTATATTATTTTATATGTACTGTTATTTTCAATCATGAATGATACTCATTATCTTTTATAATATTAATTATTTTTTTATAAGTATCGTATATAACTGAACATAGCAGTACATAAAACATAATGTAGCATAGTGCTAAGTCCTCTTCATTTTTGATTAACATCGTACATGTCTAAAAATAGCAGTACATATAAAATAATATTTCATTGTGTCTGTTTCTCACACTAGGACTTGATTCTCGTTAGAACCAAATCATATACATTTATATATATGTGGGTCACGGTTATTTGAAAATGGTTCAACCGGTTGAACTAGTGACTCAGTAAATCATTTACTAATCTACTTTGATATTCGGTATGGTTTTCAAAAGATTATACTTGCAATGAACGAGTAAAAAACTAGTATGTAACGAGAGTATAATTATATTTGAAACTATATATTGATAAGTAATTTTGGATACAAGTGAGAACGTGTGTTTCCCCTCTCCGATCCATCCGAAAGGTAAAGTCAAGGATGCGATATGTATGACATGTAATGTAACTTAAATAGTAGTAGTGTGACTGATAGATAATAATAATAATAATAATAATAATAATAATAATAATAATAATGAAAATTTTCTGATCAGTTCAAAGATTATTTTGATTCAATTAGTAGGGATTGTAATGGAATTAATAATGTCTTACACAAAATGCATTGCGGTTGCTAGGAAATTAAGTATTAAGTAATAGATATACAAGTGAAAGTACTTGGTGCATTCCATGCAATTTACATCCTTAAATTTCCCTTCACATAATTATTCAAATAGATGTTTACATTATTATATCAATTACGGACGGACGCATAATTTTGTGGGTGGGGGTAGGGAGTCTTAAGTAAAGAAGAAATATACGGAGGTTCAGGAGGTAGCCCTCGATTTTTTTTTTCTCGAATTTACTAAATATTAACTTGAAAATAATATTTATTTGAATAAAATAATAATATGATAAATAAATATTTTTTTACCGTATAAAGAAGAAATATACGGAGGTTCAGGAGGTAGCCCTCGATTTTTTTTTTCTCGAATTTACTAAATATTAACTTGAAAATAATATTTATTTGAATAAAATAATAATATGATAAATAAATATTTTTTTACCGTATTTTTATATATTACTTATTATACTTTTAATTTTACATTCTTATAAAAGAAAATTTCATTTATTATAAAATAAATATGGTTGAAGCAGTGAGCAATATAGAAACTTTAAGCTATAATAATAATTTTATCGTAAAAAATTCAATAGAAAATGAGTAAAATATCTTTTTATATTTATACATATAAAATATTAATTAACTAATATTAACTTCTCCGTCATATCAATATCGTCATCATTGGCCAAGAACTTCAAACAAGCAAGCCCAGTGAAACACGAAGATTCACATAAACTTCGCACACTGTCATCTTGACTTGATAGATCAAGAAGCTATAGTGGGACCACCTTATTCACATAAATTTCGCACACTGCCATCTTGACTTGATAGATCAAGAAGCATAGTGGGATCACCTTTTGCTCAAACAAGCAAAGATTCAAATTTATACACACCCACTCTTTGGCTAGGGTAGGCCTAATCGAGTTATTATAATGTACACGGTGTTATTAAAAAATGTATTTATAATATAATTTATCATCATATATACATTATTATCATATTTAATTGATATATATCATCACATATAACTGAAATTCTAAAATTTAAATTTAAAATACTAAAATGAAGAAAAATTCTAAAATAGAAAATTAAACCCTAAAAAAGAAAAATTAAACTTTAAAATGAAAAAATAAACACTAAACCCCAATATTTCATCATATATCATCACATGTAACTGATATTATCATCACATACAACTGACATATATCATCAAATAAAAGTGGTGTGATGATATATTTTTGTCCGACCCTAAAATAGAAAATTAAACCCTAAAATAAAAAATTAAATCCTAAATTTTAAAATTTTATCTTATATCATCATATAACTGTCGTGTATCATTACTTATAACTGACGTATATAATCAAATATAACGGGACGATAATATATATTTTTTCGAATGCACCTAGCAAGGTGCACGATGTAGTAAATTGTCGGTTCAATCCAATGTTAATAATAATAATAATAATAATAATAATAATAATAATAATAATAATAATAACATATTAACTATTATTATCTTATTCTTAATTCCGAATTTATATGGATATATGGCATAACTCGATAGTCATATATGGGCTCTACTCCTGACTCATCCCTATTCCTCGAAAGTCTATTCTTTGAAAATAATTGCAAAAATAATAATTAGAAAGAACAAACAAGTAAACTTCTGTATTTAAGAGCACAATGGTGCTTTTTTTTTTTAATTAGTAAAAATCTAACCCAAAAAGCTTTTTACTATGTACTTGTGTTGGCAAAAAAATAAAAATAAAAAAGAATAACAAAAAACAACTCTTTATTAATATAGCAATTTTTTTTCATTTGTTTTTTTGGGAACACTGTGACACAATGTTAACCTTTGTTTTCTTTTGTCATTTTCAAAGATTTTTGATAGTAAACGTAAATTGTAAGGTTTTATATGGTAAAAGCAAAAATTCAACAAAAGAGCTCAAGTAATATAGATGGTCAAAGAATCCACAGCGCAACTTATTAGTAGTTTTACTCCATGTTTTGAATATATTAAATATTAACTATTTTTATTACATATTTTTGGAATTAATATGATTCCACTTTATTTTATATTTTTAAATACTTTAAGTTTATAGTTATTTTAATTTGTAAATCGAGCCTTTGGTTGTTACCTGATTTGATCATAACCTTGGCCCTTGACTTTGAAGTTTGGGCTCGTTTTGAACATTATATGTGACAAATTGGTGAGTCCCACCTTAATCAAAGAGCCATGTATGGATCGTTACTTATTAATCAAAGTCTATGTGGTCAATTTGGTCGCAGCACTCACAAAATTTTCAGGAAAGAATAAAGATATTGATGTCCACGATAATATAAAAGGGAAACCTAGAAGAAGCATGATTATCACATTCCAAGTGACCAATAATTTTTCCTCATTTCACGTGGAAGAAGCACCAGGTTGCACCGATAAGGGAAATGGACTCGTGACACGATACGCGTACACACTTATGACACGTAAATTATAATATAAAACAAAACACGACACGATAAAATTCATATTTTGAAGCGTTCGTGCATCATAGAAGAAGCATGATTATCACATGTACTACCCATCCTCAAACCAAACACACACTAATCCGAGCTCACAACAAATCTCCTACTTCTCCATACACACGTGCTATTCATCTCCGAAATAAATGGCGTCATCTCTAAGCTTCAAAGTTACCAGGCAGAACCCAGAGCTAATCCCACCCACAAAGCCCACCCCACATGAATTCAAGCCCCTCTCTGACATCGATGATCAAGAAGGCCTTCGTTGCCAGATTCTGGTCATACAGTTCTACGGAGACACTCCATCCATGGAGGGAAAAGACCCCGTCGGGGTTATCCGCGCCGCCGTGGCCGAGGCGCTGGTTTCCAACTACCCGTTCGCCGGGCGGCTGAGGGAATCTGCCGCCCGAAAGCTGGTGGTGGAGTGCACCGGCGAGGGAGTGCTATTCATCGAGGCCGATGCGGACGTGACGTTGAGACAGTTTGGCGACAACCTTCAGCCGCCGTTCCCATGCCTGGAGGAGCTGCTTTATGATGTGCCCGGCTCCGGGGGAGTCACCGGTTGTCCGTTGATGCTTATTCAGGTTCGCATTTTGTTTGTCCTTTATTTCTTCTGTAACAACGATGTTGTCAATCGTGTTACACATTCAAGTACCACTACAAAAAAATCCGGCATTACTGGCGGATTTCCTGGCGGCCAAAAAGCCGCCAGGAATGCTGGCGGACTTACTGGCGGAAAACAATGCTAATGGCTTTACTGACGGCCATGGCCACCAACAAAAGAGGCCGCCAGTAAACCGTCAGCGAATAAGCGGGAGTTTATCCCGCTTTATTATACTGACGGGCATTGCCCGTCAGTATATCGTTTTGGCGTCGCTGACGGACATGGCCGTCAGGATCCTGACGGTTCTGACCGTCAGGATATAAGTTTTAATTAAAAAAAATAATAATATATACGCTGACGGTCATGGCCGTCAGGATCCTGACGGTCAACCCGTCAGCGTTCCTGGCGGCCTATGGCCGTCAGGATTTTAACCTAAAATTCGGCCCAGCCCCCCTCCCCGCTCACTTTCTCTCCTTCTCTTCTTTCCTTCTTTCCTCTCCGCCGAAAAACGTCGCTCCCACCCAGCCGTCTGTCGCCCAGCCATCTGCCGCCGTGCCGCGCCACTCCGCTCCAGTCCAGCCCAGCCGCCCGCGCACTCCGCTCCGGTCCAGCCCCAGCCGCCCGCCAACGTGTCCAGCCGCTCGTCGCCCAGCCCCAGCCCCAGCCGCTCGCCGCCCCAGTCCCAGCCGGTCGCCGCCCCAGCCCCATCTGCTCCAGCTTCAGCCCCAGCCCCAGCCGCTCCAGTCCCAGCCGTCGCCACCCGCCGCTCGCCGCCCGTCCGCAGCCCCAATGTAAGTTTTTTTTTTTTTTTTCATTTTTTATATTATTTTTATGTATTAATTTTGTTTTTAATTTGTAATTATAGATCAATTTAGGGTTTTAATTTAGGTTTTATGGTTAATTTTAGAATTAGGGTTCAGTTTATAGAAATAACTTTAGGGTTAATTTATAATTAGGGTTAGTTTTAGGATTAGTTTTAATTAGGGTCAATTTAGTAACAATTACATAATTAGGGTTCAAATTTTATTTTTTTTTGTAATTATGGATCACTTTTTTTATGTAATTATGGTGGAAAGTGTAGGTTTCATTCAAAACAAATGTTTGGGAAATTTTGAGTTTGACGCCTTTTTTTTTGTTGTTGTCGTTGTTGTAATTGGAATTGTGTTTTGTTAATGTGTGTCGCTATTTTGTTATGAAGATTCTTAGTCAAAATAATATGGGATACTTACAATATTTAACACAATTCAATTTTTTAAAATATTAAAAATAGCCTAACTTTTTACCTTACTATTTGTATGTAACGGGAATCGAAGTTACGATTGTATGCAATTTTCAAAAAAATCATGGAGTGTAATTGTAAAAACATTTGATAGCTTCATCAATTTTCGTTAGCATGACGTTTGATTCAAAATATAAAATAAATATAATATCGAGAATCATTTTATAATATTCAAAGTTAGTTGATTTATTTGTAAATTGGCCAAATTTCAATGGTAGTTTTTTGCAATCA
>BMAC01000042.1:116356-142397 GCA_014905375.1 Phtheirospermum japonicum
CATAGGCTCCAGACTCAGGTGCAGTCCCAGCAGGAGCAGCTTGAGCAGCTTCAGCGGATCCGCGACGAGCAGGCGCTGGAGATTCAGCGGATCCGCGACGAGCAGGCGCTGAAGATTTAGCGGATCCGTGAGGAGTAGGAGCTTTCCCAGTTGAGGCTCCAATAGCAGATTGAAGAAGTTGTTTCTCGGGCCATGGGTCGTCGGTCTCCCCGTAGTCCAGATGGTGGAGATTTAGATGGATAGTTATATTTTTATACATTCGACTGATTAAACGATTTTTTGTTATTGAAATGATTTGTTTTCATTTTTTTATTAGTGGAATTATTTATTTTGAATTATCTCTAAAATTTTATTTGTCTATTATTTTTAATTTGATTATTAAATAATTAAATTTTATCTAAAATTTGTTTATTATTAATATTAATTTAATTAAAATTAATTACTGGTAAATCCTGGCGGTCAAATCCGCCAGTAAATACTGGCGGGTTACCCGACAGTAAATACTGTCGGAGGTACCCGCCCAGTAAATACTGGCGGGTTAAACCCGCCAGTAATGCTGACGGATTAACACTCGACAGGAATACTGGCGAGCATTTCCTGGCGGCACAAGCCGTCAACGAAACCGTCGGCATTCCTGGCGGGTTACAATTTCCGTCAGGATACTACAATCCTTACCGCAAATATACTGACGGCCATAATCCGTTAGGAGGCCGTCAGTATTTGATATACTGACGGAATCCTGACGGATTTGGCCGTCAGAATTGCCGGATTTTTTTGTAGTGTACAGGTATATCACGTGATATTAATTTCTTGTTTTTGATTAGTTATCGCAGAACAAAAGTAGAAGTGGACAACAACTAAATATAGCAGATTAATTTCATTCAAATATAGTTATTTCTTGCACACAGAAGAAAAAATAGACTTGATTCAGTTTGATATTAATTAACTAAATGTAGACCCGTAATTAAAAGATAGAAGGCCCAATAGTTGTGGTCCATCATTAAGAAGGCCCCTTAATCCTGATTTAATTATATCATTGATTGGGTTTTGATATCTACATGAAATTGATAATATTTTTAAAGGTTTGTTTATTAATGAAACACCAAAATCGAGTTGGAATAATACATTATATATACAAGAGCTCAACGTATGAGTAATAGATATATTTAGTTAATAAATGTATATAATATGTTCAAAATTAAATTTATTGAATATTTATACCGAGAGAGAGTACGTTCTAAATACCATCGGGTTAGAGGAAGATGCTTAGTTTCTGTAAACAAAATTATATTTATAATCCTTGTTTACAGAAAAGAAAAAAATAGAAGTATCATAATTTTAGCTCACTTGTTAAAGCAATTTTGTGTGCAGGTGACACGCCTGAAATGCGGCGGGTTTATCTTTGCCCTCCGCTTCAACCACACCATGAGCGACACCGCGGGCCTCGTCCAATTCATGTCCGCAGTCGGGGAACTCGCCCGGAGCGCCGCGGCTCTTTCCGTCCAACCAGTTTGGGAGAGACACCTCCTCAACGCTCGTGACCCACCGAGAGTGTCACACACGCACCGTGAATACGACGTCGTGCCAGAGACCAAAGGAACAGCCACGATCCCATTCGACAACATGGTGCACCGCTCCTTCTTCTTTGGCGCCGCGGAGATCTCCGCCCTCCGGAGCTGCCTCCCTCCACACCTTCGCCGCTGCTCCACCTTCGAGATCCTCACCGCCTATCTCTGGCGTTGCCGCACAATCGCCATTTCTCCAGATCCCGATGAGGAGGTTAGGATCCTCTGCTTCGTGAATTCTCGGATGCGGTTCAATCCGCCACTCCCAGATGGTTACTACGGCAACGCCTTCGCTCTCCCCATTGCGATTTCGGCGGCTGGAGAATTGTCCAAAAACCCATTACACTACGCGGTGGAGCTCATAAGAAAGACCACACTGGAGGTAACCGAGGAGTACATGAGATCGGTGGCTGATCTGATGGTAATCAGAGGCCGACCGCATTTCACGGTGGCGCGGACTTATCTGGTGTCCGACTTGACGCGAGCGGGCTTCCAGGAAGTGGATTTTGGGTGGGGCAAGGCCGCCTACGGTGGGCCCCCCGAGGGTAGCGTTGCCGCAATTCCCGGAGTGGTCAGTTTTTACATACCCACGAAGAATAACAAGGGTGACTCTGGAATAGTGGTTCCGATCTGTTTACCCATGAACGCAATGGATGTGTTCACCAAGGAGCTAGAGATGATGGTAAAAAGGGATGATAACTCCATTTTCATCGCCTCAGCACTTTGAAATTTCTACGCTTTTTGCTTTACTTTTCCTCTATGCATTTATCAAATCTTGTATTGCTTTCCTGCTTCTTCAGTCTTTCAATGTGATCAAGCTATTTCGTTGGATCTTAGATGGAAGATTAAGAAGCACACCACACAAAACTAAAATATTAATAACAAAAACAACAAAAAAAAATCTACGGGAACACAAGTTTAGTGATTATCCTAAAACCTCATTATCTATCTATGCAGTAACCTAAATATTTCTCCCCAACATGTTGCGACCAATAATAGGGGCACTGATTTTAAATATGAAATCAGCGATCTGACATACCTTTAGAAACCTCCTGGTGAACTGATGAAACTTCAAAAGACTTCTAGCGACCTGTATAACCTGCAAAATAGAACCCAAGTCGGGTGGCCCCGACGTAGATCCTGATACTTAAGTCAGATAGTGTTCGAGAGAGATGTGTGAGAGGTCAATAGCGCGCAAGAGCTTAAGATATATGATAAATCAATGTAGAGTAAAAAGTGAGACCCGTGTCCTCTTTGTATCGACAAAAGACGATAAGAGACGTCTTCAGAGACGTGTTCCCAAGAGACAATAGACATGTTCCCAATTTAGAATTCTCGTCGCCTGTATAAGAGCTCGCTTCTACTAAAGGACATGTAATCCATAAATCCATAATCCATGATAAAGATGAGAGAGTTATTCCGTGTAAAAGAGAGAATAACATGAGCTCCATTGTAGAAAGATGAGTGAAGTTATGAAATAAGAACATATGGGCTTGAGAGATCATAAGCTTTAGGGCCTCGGAGATGAGTATCAAAGCATGAGAGATGAGCATGAGATGTGTGATCGTAAGAGATCATGAGAGATCATAAGAGAGATCCTGAGATGTGAGAGCATGAGACCAGTTATGAATTAAGGGCCTGAACCCCCTATTTATAAGATTACTGAGACTTCTCCACCTTTTGAGAATAAATCTCCTAATTATACTCAATATCCATAATAAGAAAATACTCCCATACTAGGATTTTTACTTTTCATAATTCCATAACAATATGTTATTACCATGTTGGCGTCCTGCCGGGACCTAAAATCTTCCACCACTTTTATTACTTTCTTACCATATATAATCAAGGCTACTTTTGATGTCGTATCAGATAGTCTTCCATATTCTAGTTGATTGAGGTACGAACACTACAAAAAAAGTGATTTTATGTAACACCAATAAAGTGTTAATTAATAGACAAAAAGTGTTACTATTGATTATAGGTAATATTTTGATTGGTGCTACAGTTGCCCGTGCTACCTTAAGTTTTAACTAACACTTTTATGGCCTTTAGTATCACTTTAATCAAGTGTTACATTTAAAATTTCAATTGTAACACTACTAAATAACATTTTATAAGTATTACATATTATTTTTGGGTAACTCTTTTTCTACAGAAAGTATCACTTTCTATGTAGTAAGTATTTTATAAGTGTTACATATGGTTTTTTTGTTAACACTTTTTCTACAAAATGTATGACTTTCTATGTAGTAAGCATTTTATAAGTGTTACATATAATTTCTGGGTAACACTTTTTATACAAAATATATCACTTTATATGTAGTGATTTTCAACTTATGGTAATATTTTATCCATCAATCGTATCACTTTAAATCTATCAATAATGATATGTAATCGTATCAATATCTTTATTAAAGATTATTAACACTTTTAAAATACACACGGAATTTCTTTTAGGTTTTGTTTTCAGTTATCTCCTTTTCTCCATTACAAACTATTTATATATAAAATAGTAATGTGCATGTATAAACATCCAATTAATAAAATTAACTCAATACTAATGATAAATAAATATATGAATATGATTCTAAAATATTTACAACAAAGTAGACCAAAAACAAAATTCACAATGAACAAATAGCACAATATCTAAAAGTCAATAATTACATTAAATTGAATAAACACAACTAGAACTAGTTATCTGGTTTTCTCCTTTGACATCAATTCTCTAAATTCTCATAAAGGTCACCATCTTCGCATGCTCCACCATCTCCGTCTTCATCAACCTGAAACATAAATTTACAGCATCATAGTCATAAATTTACAGCCAAAGCCATCATATAATACTTAACAATAAAGAATTCACACTAATATCCACAACAAAGGCATATAAGAATACTTTGAGATAGTAATTATATTCTAAAATACAACAAATATGCTATAAAAAAATAACCTTTAAAATAAACAAATATAAGACTCAGTCCTTCCGATCACCTACACCATAATAGCATGCTTGATTTGTGATTCCATTCTCTGACAGGATAAAGGAAAATATTTATTAAAAGATACATGACTATCTGTAAATATTTTTCCAACCACAAAAATAAATAAATCAAGCGCAGATCTTTTCAACTCAACAAAAGAGCAAATAATCAAGATTAGCGTGAGTTATACAGAAAATAGCCCAAACAGCTTATTACCAAGAGGCCCAACAAAAATAGGAAAGAAATCAAATATTAAGAATAGTTGTTCCAACATACCAATTATCCCATTTTGTTAATCGTGATATTTCACCAAACTAAATCAGAAACAAATAAAATATGATCGAATGAAACAAGTAAATCACTGTTTTAAATAATCATATTAGCATTTGAGTTGTATAGAATAACAGTCCCAATTTCATATCACAAAGATATAGAAACAGATAGACACTGTTCCATATATCGCAGAGAAACATTAATAATCTTCCTTTTGATTCTCACGCAGAAAAAATACCAATTTTGTTAATCATGATTCAATATATAATAATCTAAGAAATCAAAGAACTTGCGTCGAGCACAAATCAAGTCCCTCATAGTGAAATGCAAAAAAAGAATCTAAATTAGAAACGAAAATCGTTAATTTGCAATTTAAATCTAACCTTGAGCTAAATCAGGTGCGAACAAATAAAACTGAATGAACGAAATAGGTCAATCGCCAAGATAGTTTATTATATATTTAAAAGAGATAAATTACATGGGGGTGCAAGGTTTGGGAAAAATATTACCTGAAAATTTAGAGAAAAATTGAAAGAACGACAACGGGAGGAAGAATTTCGATGAGGACAACCTGTGGATGGGGACATTATAAGATCATCCATTCACCCAAGGAGAACTGTATTTGCAGCAAACATAATATAGAAATCCCGAAATAAAATAAAAACAAGGCAAGAGCACTTTTCAGTTGATATGTTAACAAAATGAGCTGAACCATCGCTTGACCCACTAAGCGCAAGAGTCAAGTCAGATTTGATTGTCAAGCACGTGAGTCCTGCAGTATGGAAAGATGACCTGCAATATGAAGGGAATTATTATGAGTATATTTAGTAGTGCTAATAACATCCTGTGGCAAAAACAAAACAGTACAAATTGCAAAAATAACCAAAAAACTGAATAACTCCACTTTTCATGAATTTGTAACAAAATAAACTGGATTAGAAAAAAAATTAAAGAAAGAAACAAAAAGCACTGAAAAACACCAAGCCTCTAGTCTTTCCTAAAGGCAGGAGTCAATGTTAAATGCTGCTCATCAGCAGCAGAGTGATGACTTATAGTTTGGCAACCAAATAGTATGTATAGCAGGGGAAAAAGGGATGCCGCGGTGCTAAGGGACATTAGGTTGAACTTTTCGTGGGCTTATAAAGTAAAAAAAAAAGTTTAGAAATTAGGGGGTGACCAGCCCTCTGCTCCACAATATTCATATTTCTTTCTAGTTTGCACTTCCTTGTTCTTTCTCCAATTTGAATATAAAGTTGATATGATTAGCGATATATAAAAGCATGAAGAAAGATTAGAAAATACAAATTGGACATGGCACACTAATCTTAGCTCTTCCATATCAAAATCCAACTATGATTGACAAATTCCCTAGGATTCTCTCATCCTGTGCCATAACCATAACTTCAGTATTTTTGAATTTAATTCAATACTTACATAATATTTATAAAAAAAAAAAGAGAAAAAGTCAACAGTGAGATTAATACAATGTCAAATTGTCCAGATAATAGTTAAAGCAACTAGGCATACCGCCATTGCCGCCATTTTCTTCTCTGGCCCTCGACGCACACAATATGCAGCTCCCCATAGAGAAAGAGATCAGAAAAGAAAACAAATGAAAAAGGACCATGTTTTGGAAAATCAGCAAAATCCCAAATAAAATGATGAAATAAAGGACCAAAATACCCCTTATTCCTCATCTGATTATACGCAAATGATAAGCGCCAAGGAAGAGATTGATAAGCGCCATACGTTTGAGGTCTAATACACATTTTAGTATATCATGTTAGAGTTGATATATAGTAAAGATTGTTAGATATATGTGGCCAATGTGCCATATATAAAAATTAGATATTAGTTATTTAGTTTTAATATCTAATTAATGGTTTATATAATTAATAAATTTAATAGATAAGTTTTATAAATATATTATTGGTCAATTAAAAAAGTTAGTTTTCACCCAACTCCGCACACGTTGATAGACCATGTGGTTCATCTGTTCTGTTATAACCGCCTTTAGTAGAATAAGATATATATGGTCCTCTCTCCGCCGATAAAGGTTTGATCAGTTGTACATTATCTATCAAACTCACGCAAATTACAAACGTAGATTAAGGACCGCTAGGAGAGAGAAATCATATATATTCTATCCTTTCAGTAATCAGACTAGTCAGAACAGGGAAGACATGGCTGCTCACGGTTTAGTTATAATTATTATTGTATAATTAATCGTGAAAATCATGAAGTTCAAGATCTTGGGACTCAATTATATTTTATGATGATTAATTATTAAACCAATTAACATGTGGTATCAGAGCGCCAGATTTATGAACTCATAATTTTCTGATTTATCGATTTATTCATGTAAAATTGAGTATTATATTTCCACTGCAATCTTTATATATTACTTATGGTGGTTTCATTTAAGATTCAATTATATATCCACCGCTACAATATATGTTCATGGGTTTTGATATCTGCCCACAACAATTGATGCTCAAATTGCTTGTATGATGTTCTGTTTATGGGTTTTGATATCTATTTATATATCCGTTGTGTTCATGGATTTCCTTCCCACAATAATCAGTTCTCAAATTGCCTGGGTGAATATATGCCCATGGTTGATCAATTTAGATTACTGATTAATTGGCATGTTAATAATAATTGTAAATAATAATTACAGATCACCACTATTTGTTCTGGCATGAATTAATATTCACTTTATTTCCTATTGTATTGATTTTGTATGGATAAAATTTTGTTTTATGAGTTCATCATGTTTATCTATTAACGATTAGGTGATCATGTTTTCTTTATTGATATATTATCTGTAATCCATTTATGCAGAACAACAGTTTTGTTATATAAATTAATTATGACTGAATTAAATTTCAAATATTATTGTGTGTATTTAAAGTTTTTTTAATAGATGATTTAGTTAGCCACTAAAGTAGCTTAGTTATGAAGTTATATAATTTGTAATATTTATTGTTTAATTTGACTTATATATTATGAATAATTTTTTATTCACCAAAGTGGCCAAATTAGAAAGTTTATTATAAATGTCAATTTAAATGGAAACTCAATTACCATAATTATGTGATGCTATAATCGAAATGACATTATGATATAATATTGGGTATATTGACGTTCATTGATTAAAGAATATTTAAGGATCCACCCAAAGGTAGATCAATATTTTATGATCAAGAACATTATTGTGGTTAATTTAAATATTTTATTAGATGTGTTAGCATATTCAAAGATGGCGAACATATTTAGTTAAAATATATTTAATACCAATTATTTTAGCCTTTAGCATCAATTATGTTTAACATACTACATTGTTGGATCGCCCAAAGGAGAACTTCAACGTACATTTATTGTCTCTATTCTTGAATCCGAATTATGTAATCTCAAAGCGTTAATGCACCAATCAACTCTTCTAATTGCAGTACCTATTCATGCTTCTCTTCTTTTGCATGCTTCGRRTGTTCCTATGTTTAACGGGCTTAATTATTATGAATGGTGCGAGCAAATCCAATTTCACCTTGGTGTTTTGGATCTTGACTTAGCACTTCAAGTTGAAAAGCCTGCTGCTATTACTGATACTAACAGCAACACTGAAATATCTGTCCATAATGCTTGGGAAAGATCGAACAGACTAAGCCATATGATTATGCGAATGAGTATAGAAAACAACATCAAGTCCGCTCTCCTTCAAACTGAAAATGCTAAGGAGTTCATGAAATCAGTGGGAGAACGCTCCCAAACTGCTGATAAGTCTCTTGCTAGGACATTAATGGCTACTTTAACTACCATGAAGTTTGATGGTTCTCGTAGCATGCATGAGCACGTCATTGAAATGACGAACACTGCAGCAAGACTTAAGTCCTTAGGGATGACTGTGGATGATAACTTCCTCGTGCAGTTTATTTTGAATTCACTGCCTTCTGAGTATGATCCTTTCCAAATGAACTATATGTTAATTTGTAGGTCTATGGTTAATGAAAATAAGTATCACTAATTGATGTTGCTTTCGGTGTTACAATCACCGAAACTAACATCAAACAGAGTTAACAAAAATAAGCAGCGGAATTATAAAAGTAGTTTGAACACAACAATTTAAATTTTGTTCACAAGTAAAAGTACTTGTGAACTTGGGTGTACAAATCCGAAAGGTATATTACTTTTCTTGTTCAAGATCATAGATAAAGATATAGAGTAATATATATGAAAAAACTAAAGTATCAAATACTATGAGAATAAAAATACTTGTCGTTGTGAAGGATGATCTTCTCCGTTGGTCACGTGACTTCGAAGATCTTCTTGATCTCGGACAATGGCTTAAAGTATGTAACTTGTTTGCGTTCTTCCTTGATGATTGTGTCGTCCTGATTTTTTAAATTCGTGCGTCAAAAGATATCTTCTCTTGTGTCTCTTCCTTGTCTTAAATAGAAGAGTCTTATACTTGGTAAACAATTAAACCAAGTCCTAAACATAATCCAGTAAACTAAATAAAGTCCTAGACACAATCTATGAAATAAAATCTAGAGTCCTAATTTCTTTTGTACTCAATAAAGGCAAACAACTAAAAAAGGAGAAATTTCCAAGAATAAAATTCTCAACAATCTCCCTCTTTTGCCATTCTGGACAGAACATCTACAACGCAATAATTTCAAAAACTCAAACTTAAACTCCCCCTAAGTTAAACAACTCCCTCTAAACAAATGAACACTGTTTAATAAAACAAACCAACATCCAAACCAACATTGTTTTTCAGCCACTAATCAAAATAGAAAATAAGGCGAAGGCATAGAAACTCGTTGACTGCGAACCCTCTTCGACCGACGAGAAGATGTCGATGTTCCTTCACCCCGAGCCTTCCTCTTCCTCAGCAGCTTCTTCATTTTCTATAACTTCTTACTTCTGGACCGGATCCTTTTTCTTCTCTTATCCTTGGCTAAGTTGGCCAACACCTTGGCAGCTTCGACATCAACGTCATCTTCATCTTCATCAGCGTCGTCATGTCCATCTTCCCCTTTTTGTTCAGAATGCAGAAGGGCCTCCAAAGATCCTCAAAGTGCTTGCAGCTGGGGAATCTGATTATCGAGCAAAACCAACTGTGCCCGAACGACGGGAGGGGGAAACTGCACCATGTTGGAACCGATGATAGGAACACCAGAACCGTCACCAGAATACTCTACAGTTCTAGGAGGCGTAGTCCAAGGAAGATCAATGATGCGCGCCCCAGTTAAGTTCTGACCACGCAAAGAGAACCAATTTGCCTCCCCAGTGAGCATGTCGTCGACGGCAGGCCGGAAACCTCGTGATGGCCTCAAAGACATGCTGGCCAAAGTTGAATTTAATGCCGCGACCAAGTTTGTATAAAAACACCGCCTGAGGACGAGTGACCACCGTTGCATTCTTAGTAGGGACCTAGTTGAAAACTCTCAACTTATGCAGAACAGAATAGATAGAGGAAAGACGCGTGCAGGGTAATTGCTCTCGCCATTTCTTTGTCAGCCTTCCAGACAAAAATTTGATGACCATATCTATGTCATCCACAATCAAGTCTTCATGATATGATTTAGTTCCAAACATCTCATTAACTAAGTCAGGAGTAAATAAACCTTCTCACGCACAAACACTTTCCCATAATTCATAGACTTGGAATCCACAATAGACGGCAACATATTTGCATAGAACTCAAGGATGACATCATGCACAAACGGCGTAGCAGTAGTAACGGTCGAATACATACCTCGATGTTTGAAGAAGGCAACCAGGTTCTGCTTCTCAAAGATCTCAACCGGGACTCGACGCTTTGCAATCATCCCTCGAGTTTGATAGCCGTCAAACAGCTCTTCCGCTTCCATAGCCAAGAACATTGGTGACACATGCACCATGTCCTCGATTTCAATGCCAAGAACTTCATCATCACCAGAATCAGTAGGCAACTAGTCAGATGAGGGCGAAGCACATTCAGGGGCGGCAAAATCAGCATATCCAGAGCTAGAAGAAGAGGCGGGGTCAATTGCAGGAGATGTTGGTTTCGGTGACACATCATTACAACCAACATTGGTGGGCGAAGCAACTGCAGAATATTTTGTTATGGAAGACACAATATTAGAACTATTAACGGCTTTCTTGGCAGCCTTGTTCTTTCTCTTTTTCCTTCTTATGGCAGACAAGTAACTACCAAGGGGAAACGCGTCATCAAAGTCAGGCGAGTAATGAAGAGCTAAGGCTCAGGCGCTGGTTGAGCCAAATTAACTAGAGTGAGAGGAGCAGCAGCAGTCAACGGACTGAATGAACTAGTAACTTCTCCAGTGAAGAAATCAAAAATTTCAAATGGGGGACTTGAATACTCAGTTTCAGTAGAGCCGGGCATCACCTTAATTGACGTCGGGGAATTTTTCTTGTCAGCCATCTCGACTGTCTGCTTCTGGCGAGGAGTCGACGACTTAGACATCCTTAGAGTAGATGAGGGCACCGGTGCGGCAACAGGTGCAGATGGCACAAAATCTTCATCATCCGAGTCCGTCATGACCGTGACGTCCTAGGCCAAGTTCATGTGCTCAAGTGGCACATTGCCCCGCGGACCTGCTTGGCTCTTTGGAACAGTCGCCGAAACTACACTCGGAGGAATGTTGTGCAAACTCCATGATCTCTTTAGGGTCGGGTTCCCA
Organism: Phtheirospermum japonicum; assembly: GCA_014905375.1. Lineage (NCBI taxonomy): Eukaryota > Viridiplantae > Streptophyta > Magnoliopsida > Lamiales > Orobanchaceae > Phtheirospermum > Phtheirospermum japonicum. The sequence goes on from BMAC01000042.1 coordinate 127,871, forward strand.
ACCCGGACAAAGTGGCAGCGATGAATGGCAAGTCAGGAGGGTTCTCAACATCGATTTCGTTGCCCTGCTGTCCTGGAAAAACCTGGACCTCAGGAACTTTTGTCAGAAGGTGCCGGAGAAAGAACAATAACTTGAGAATCGAGCGGCGGCGGAGTGGCAGTAGATGTTGCAATCGGTGACGGGTTTGGAGGTAAAGCACCACCAATTTCTTCGCGGATGTCCAGGCCACCGGATCTTGGGAGATTCAACGAAATATGTTGGCCGAGATGGACCATGTCCTCTGGTAGTTCAGGAACATGGGACGGAGATGGTGGGATCGACATACTGCAAGAATTTTGAAGAAAAGATACGAAAAACAAGCAACAATCGAGAGAGAGAGAGAGAAATGCCGTGAGAGTAAGAGAGATCAAATCTTGCAGGTGAATTTTGGAGAAGTAGGGCAAAATGTAAAAAAAAGATCTTTTATACCAAAAGAAATGACTGTTGACCGAAGAGAGAAAAAGAAGGCAATTAAAAAATAGTCCCTTATTTACCAAAAAACCGATTTTAAGCCCAAGCATTATTCTCTTTCCTTCCAAAAACAAACCCACTCCCCCTTAATCTAGGACTCATGATCCCAATCCACTTAACCACTATCTCATTAATTTGGAAATGAAAATCACACGTCTCTACTACAAAATCAACCGAAAATAGAGCTGGATTATTTAAACCATCACCAAAGTAGAATGAATATTTTGCAAAGCAATCTTTCACTCACCAAATTAATCCATTTATTACCTGTCCAACCATCCGATTATAACACCACTGAGACACTTGGTTAACAAGATTCAAAATAGGATTAAGAGAATTCAGGAAAGACACAAGCACAAGCAACAAAACAAACAAAAAAAAGGCATCTTCTCAAAGTATGAATGTCCTAATTGATACCTAAAAAAAATGACCTAAAAAGGTTTAAAATACAGTTTATGGTTTTAGTGACTTGATCAGTGTTGTTTTTCATGATTGATGACATTATAACCAACATTTCTTTAGGTGAAGTCAATGGAAATAGACCCCTTAACAAAAGTAAAACGGGAAAAATCATCTACAATCATAATAACATACCTTTTACCACCAAGGCTCTCAACTTCAAGTGGTCCCATAAGATCCATATGAAGGAGTTCAAAACAATATGAGGTAGTGAGACTTTGTACATTTGGATGTGACACCCTGACTTGCTTTCCTTTCTGACATGCCTCACAAACAGGGATGATCTTGGTGTTGAGCTTAGGAAGCCCATTCACAGCTTCCTTTTTGGCTAGCCTTTTCAGCATCTTGTAGTTGACATGCCCGAGTTTTTGCTGCTCAGCATCGCTCAATTGAGACAGCTTGAAAAATACATCACCATTGATTTGGTAGCAGTTACCAGAAGTCCTCTGACCAGTGAGGATACATTTTTCATCCTCGTCATAGACTTCACACTTCTGACGATTGAACTTAACACTGAAACCACCATCGCAGAGCTGGCTTATGCTTATCAAGTTTGCAGTAAGACCTTCTACCAACAAAATATTCTCCAGCTTTACAACACCAGGAACATGAAGAGTTCATTGGCTAATGATCTGGCCATTTGCACCTCCACCATATTTTACCTTTCCTCCTTGAAATCTGACGATGTTGGAAATTAGATCTTCAGAGCCGGTCATGTGCTTGGAGCATCCACTGTCGAAGTACCAGGCTCTGGGAACGTGGGATTTCAGGGATGTATAGATCATATTGCATTTGATCTCGTTCTTTTTGACTCAGAACTATTTGAATTTGGTGTTGGTTTTGGTGTTAGTAACATGGAAAATATCATGGGACTCAGCAGAAACCCTTGTCCTCTGAAATACCTTATCTCGCCAACAATCTTCCAGCAAAAAGGTTGACTGTGACCTGGATCACCACAGTGATGACACACATACTATCTTCTTCTCTTCTTATGTCGTTTAGTAGATTTATGTTCTTAGTTTGATGCTGGTGTTGGTTGATTTGGCTTGTAGCCGATTCCGTGTGTCGAGGTTTCTAGGAAACTCATATCCATAATTTCATCAAACTTTGCCTTCCCCTTGTTGAGTTTTGTGATAGTTCCTTGAACCTTCTTCAATTCAGTTTTCACTCGTTCTAGCTCAGCATCCTTTTTGGTGAGTGACGACTCCAATCGGACAATTATATAAAGTTGACCATCCTTTTCCTTGGTCAGTTTGTCCACCTCGATCATAAGATCCTTGACTTTGAGTACTTATTTTCCCCAACTAGAAAATAATTGCTTATGCTCAATGCTCAGCTTCTCGTACTCGTCAAGAGATTCATCAACTTTTTCATTCAGGCTCAAGGTGTTGATTTCGGTGTTACCAACACGGATTTCATCATCCCACACAGCATTAGCGAATAAGGCTTGAACTGATTTAGGCGAGTCAGAATCATTGTCATCTTCAGTGTACTCTGTAGCAATCATGCTCTTCTTTCTGAGAGTGTTCGCACATTCATTTTTATAGTGTCCCCAACCTTTGAATTCATGACATTGAACTTCACTGGGGGGCTTTGGGGAGCTAGATATATTGTATACGGAAAGCGAAGACTGGGATCTGGAAAGTGTGCGCCTAGAAAACTTTAGTGTGGGCACCTGTGGCTTGATCTTTGAACTTGATCCTCCAATGTTATTTTTCTTCTTTAAGAACTTGTTAAAGCGTTGAGTTACATATGACACTTCTTTTTCCTCAAGTGCTGTAGTTTCGATTTTTTTAAGTAATCCTCTCAAATCAAAATCTTCATCATCGTCATCGGAGTTGACATCATAGGAGAGAGCAACATTCTTCTCTTTTGAGTTGGAACCAAGATGTTCCATCTCAAATGCCTTGAGTGAGCCAACCAAAGCGTCAAAATCTAGATCGTCTGTGTCCTTAGATTCTTCTATGGCTACCACCTTAATACTGAATTTCTTTGAGATGGATCTGAGTAGCTTTCTCACAAGACGTGAGTTGATCATTGCTTCACAAAGTTCTCCGCACTCGTTTACGATGTCTGAAAGTCTTATCGCATAGTCCATGATGGAATATTTTTCGTCCATCCTCATCGACTCAAAAGTAGCAGTCAGCATTCTTAATCTTGACCTCTTCACACTTTGGGTTCCTTTGCACACCCTTTGCAATGCATCCCACGCATCCTTTGCCGACTCACACTTTTTTGATTACTTTGTAGCAGTTTGAGTCAACATATCCAAAAAGGGTGTTGATGCACTTAGAATTCCAGTTCGAGTTTGCTATCTCATCAGTGGTCCAGTTTATTTCTTTCTTGATGATAGTGTCTCCATCACCATCGGTAACTCGTGGCTTCTCCCATCCAACCATAATGGTTCTGCACGCTCGTTCATCAATATTCTTTATATTCCACCACATCCTCGGTTTCCAAAGAGAGTAGTTCTCTTCATTAAGGATCGGAGGCCGTGGATTACCTTGAGCATCCATAGCACCTAACAAATAAGGATCAGTACTTAATATGTCAAGTAACCCGCTGTGATACCAATTGTTAATTTATAGGTCTATGTTTAATGAAAATAAGTATTAGTAATAGATGTTTCTTTCGATGTTATAATCACCGAAACTGACATTAAACAGGGTTAACAAAAATAAGCAGTGAAATTATAAAAGTAGTTTGAACACAGTAATTTAAATTTCGTTCACAAGTAAAAGTACTTGTGAACTTGGGTGTGCAAACCCGGAAACTATAATCATACATAAAGATATAAAGTAATATATGAAGAATTAAAGTATCAAACACTATGATACTAAAAATACTTGTCGTCGTGAAGGATAATCTTCTCCGTTGATCACGCAACTTTGAAGATCTTCTTGATCTCGAATAATGGCATCAAGTATGTAACTTGCTTGCGTTCTTCTTTGATGATTGCGTTGTCCTACTTTTTAAAATTCGTGCGTCAAAAGATATCTTCTCTTGTGTCTCTTCCTTGTCTTAAATAGAAGAGTCCTATACTTGGTAAACAATTAAACCAAGTCCAAAACATAATCTAGGAAACTAAATAAAGTCTTAAACACAATCTAGAAAACAAAATCTAGAGTCCTAATTTCTTTTGTGCCCAAGAAAGGCAAACAACTAAAAATGGAAAAATTGCCAAGAATAAAATTCTCAACACTATAACACCATGAAAGACAAATGGAATGTGAATGAACTTCACAGTATGTTAGTTCAGGAGGAAACACGGATTAAGAATCAGAGAAATCATTCCATTCATCTCGTTACCAATCATGGAGCTGGTAAGAAAGTCGGAAGAAAGAGAGGAAAGGGCAAGCATGGACCATTGAAAGTGAATGAGTCATCTGTTCAAATCCAGAAAAAGGAACATAACGATCTCAAGTGTCGTTTCTATGGGAAACCCGGACACTTCCAAAGAGATTCCCAGAAACGTAAGGCATGGATCGAAAAGAAAGGTATGCTGAAAGCCTTCATATGTTTTGAATCAAATTCAGTTGAAGTTACTCATAATACCTGGTGGCTTGATTCCGGCTGCACCACTCATGTTTCAAATACAATGCAGGGATTCCTTACGACCCGAATCACAAACCCAAATTAAAAGTATGTGTACATAGGAAATCGAGTCAAAGCTCTAGTTGAAGCTATTGGAACTTATCGTCTTATTTTATATTCCGGACACCATTTAGATTTGTTTCAGACTCTTTATGTACCTCGTAATTTGGTTTCTCTTTTAAGACTTGATTCTATTGTATATTCCTTTAAACTTGAGAATGGATGTTTTAGTTTGTTTAAACGAAATCTTTTTATTGGTTCTGGTGTCCTTAATGATGGTGTTTATAAACTTAAGCTCGATAATAATTTTGCTGAGACTCTTTTAACCCTGCGTCATAATTTTGGAACTAAATGTGGTTTAGTGAATGAAAATTCTACTTTCTTGTGGCATAAACGTTTGGGGCATATTTCCAAAGAACGAATGAAAAGATTGGTAAAGAACGAAATCCTTCCAAATTTGGATTTTACCGATCTTGACATTTGTGTGAATTGTATTAAAGGAAAACAAACAAAACACACAAAGAAGGAAGCCACTAGAAGCACACATCTTTTTGAAATTATACACACCGGTATCTACGGGCCTTTTGATATTTACACTTTTGGAAAAGAAAGATATTTTATCACTTTTATCGATGATTTTTCACATTATGGTTATATCTATCTATTAAATGAAAAGTCTTAGTCTGTAGATGCCCTCGAGGTATTTATTACTGAGGTTGAAAGACAGCTATATTAAAAAGTGAAGATTATTAGATCTGGTAGAGGTGGTGAATTTTATGGAAAATATAATGAATTTGGGCAATGTCCATGCCCGTTTGCCAAATTCCTTGAAAAGCGTGGTATATGTGCTCAATATACTATGCCAGGTACACCCTACATAATGGTGTAGTAGAAAGACGTAATTGTACTCTCTTGGATATGATTAGGAGTATGTTAAGTAATTCTTCATTACACACATCATTATGGATGCACGCTCTTAAAACTGCCATATATTTGTTAAACAGGGTTCCTAGTAAGGCAGTTCCTAAGACTCCTTTTGAACTGTGGATTGGTAGGAAACCTAGTTTAAGGCACCTGCATGTTTGGGGTTGCCCGGCAGAAGTATGAGCTTACAATCCACAAGAAAAGAAATTAGATCCAAAGACAATCAGTGGTTACTTCATTGGTTATCCTGAAAAGTCTAAAGGGTATAAGTTTTACTGTCATAATCATAGTACAAGAATTATTGAAACTGAAAATGCTAGGTTCATTGAAAATTGTGAAGTTAGTGGGAGCCAAGAACCATGAAATGTGGATATTCAAGAAGTTAGGGTGAAAACTCCTTTGCCCATAACTCCTTGTAAAGTTGTTGTTCCTCCCATTGTTGAACAACCTAATATTGGGCAAGAACAACACATTAATGACCAAGAAACTCACAATAACGATAATGAACCTGCAATAAATGAACCATATGAAACAATATTCCGTAGATCTCAAAGACAAAGGAGATCTGCTATTTCAGATGAATATGTGGTTTATCTTCAAGAGTCAGAATGTGACTTAGGAGTTGATGATGATCCCGTTTCATTTTCACATGCCATAAAAAGTGATAATTCTATAAAATGGTTAGATGCCATGAAAGATGAGTTGAAATCTATGGAACAGAATGAAGTCTGGGACCTTGTTGAATTGCCAGAAGGTTCTAAAAGATTCGGGTGTAAATGGGTCTTTAAGACCAAACGTGACTCCAATGGTAATATCGAACGACATAATGCGAGACTTGTTGCAAAGGTTTTACTCAGAAAAGTTGTATTGATTATATGAGACCTTTTCACCAGTTTTTAAGAAAGATTCTTTTAGAATTATTATGGCTTTTATGGCTCATTATGATTTGGAGCTACATCAAATGGATGTGAAAACAGCCTTTCTGAATGGTAATTTGGATGAAGAAGTTTATATGGATCAACCTGAGGGTTTCTCCATAGAAGGAAAAGAACGTATGATGTGTAAACTTAAGAAATCGATATAACGGACTTAAACAAGCTTCCCTTAATGGTATCTTAAGTTCAATGATGCCATCACTTCTTTTGGATTTGAAGAAAACATTGTTGATCGATGTATTTATCTGAAAGTTAGTAGGAGCAAGTTTATTATTCTGATTCTGTATGTTGATGACATCTTGCTTGCAACGAATGATCTTGGTTCGATGTATGATACTAAGAAATTTCTCTCGAAGAAATTTTAAATGAAAGATATGGGTGAGGCAACTTATGTGACCGGAATAGAAATATCCCTAGATAGATCACAAGAATCGTTATCTCAGAAAACATATATTAACAAAGTCTTAGAGAGATTTAGAATGGAAAAGTGCTCATCAAGTGTTGTTCCAATTCAGAAGGGAGATAATTTTAGTCTTATGCAATGTCCAGAGAATGAATTGGAACGTAAGCAAATAAAAAATATTCCTTATGCATCAAATGTTGGGAGCTTTATGTATGCACAGACTTGTACAAGGCCAGATATCAGTTTTGTCGTTGGAATGCTTGGTCGTTATCAAAGTGATCCAGGAAAAGATCACTGGATAGATGCAAAGAAAGTATTGAGGTACTTGCAAGGGACAAAAGATCACATGCTTACTTATCGTAGGTCTGATCATTTAGAGGTGACTGGTTATTTAGATTCAGATCATGTCGGATGTGTTGACACGAGAAAATCCACATCTGGTTATGAGTTCCTATTATCTGGGGGACCAATATCATGGAAAAGTGTGAAGCAGTCTATCATTGCTGCATCCACTATGGAAGCTGAATCTGTGGCAGGTTTGAAGCCTCACTTCAAGTAAATTGGTTGCGGAATTTTATCTCAAGACTTGGAATAGTCGACAGTATTGCCAAGCCGTTGAGAGTTTACTGTGATAATGTCGCAAAAGTTTTCTTCTCTAAACACGACTAGTATTCAAAAGGTGTTAGACATATGGGATTAAAATACCTTGTCGTTAAAGAAGAAGTTCAGAAACAAAATATGTCAATCGAGCATATTAGCACCAATCTCATGATTGAAGATCCTTTGACTAAAGGATTGTCCCCAAAGGCATTTATTGAACATGTTGGAAGAATTGGAATTGTTAAAGTAACCTAATGATTCTATGCTTTATGTATTTGACACTTTGAGCTCTTTTATGTATTGTTTCTGAAAAATTAATAGATATCTTGTTTGTTATTAACGTATACATAAATGTTGACACAACTTTAACAGGATCTAGTATATTATTAGATATTAATGTGGACCATTAATGATTTTACGTTTATAAGAATTTAAGTAGAAAACTAATATTGTGGTACATGGAAGGAACTGTGTCGGGTAATTGATATAGAGCCACCGTGACTCATATTAGTATATACTTAAGAATGAATTTTCGACCAATGAAATTAAAACTTAATATTATGATGTGCACATTATGATTACTTTTTAACCATGAACGCATATTCTGTCACTCGGCTAAGTGGGAGAATGTTAGATATATGTGGCCAATGTGCCATATATATGAATTAGATATTAATTATTTAGTTTTACTATCTAATTAATGGTTTATATAATTAATAAATTTAATAGATAATTTTATAAATATATTATTGATCAATTAAAAAGTTGGTTTTCACCCAACTCCGCACATGCTGATAGACCGTGTGGTTCATCTGTTCTGTAATAACCGCCTTTAGCAGAATAAGATAGATATCACTACAAAAAAATAGCAGTTTTCTGAGGAAAAAACCGAGAGAAGGTTTTCCCTCGGTATTTTCCGAGGAAAAACCGAGGGAATTAAATATCCCTCGGTTTTCTCCGTGGGAAATCCCCTCGGAAAATACCTTTAAAAAACGGCACAATGTTTGCCGCCATAATTACCGAAGGCAATACAGAAGAAATTACGAGGGAATTATTTCCGACGGAAAATACCACTCGAAAAAACTGAAGGGGCAAAAATACCCTCGTAAAAACCGAGGGACTTTTAGACCCCTCAGTATTTTGAAAATAAAAAAAAACAATTTACATAAAAAACCGAGGGTATCAAAATCCCCTCGAGAAAAACCAAGGGCTGCCATGTTCCCTCGATTTTCTCCGAGAGGATTATCATCCCCTCAGTTTTTTGAAAAGAATAATAATAATAATTTACAAAAAAAAACGAGGGTATATGTGTCCCCTCGGTTTTTTCCGAGGGGATTTCCAATCCCTCGGTTTTTTAAATAAGAAAATCAAAAAAATAGAAAATTGTATGCTTTGTATGCTTTGATAAATAAAAATTATGGTACTTTGTTTGCTTACGAGTCATCCGAGCTTAATATCTATCTAATTTAATATTTTACTTTTATTATATTTTACTAAATTTAATATTTTTTCTTTTATTATATTTTACCAATAATTTTCTTTTATTCTTCTAATATAAAAATATAAATAATATATAAATAATTATATTTAAAGTTTTTTTAAATGATTCATAATATTTTCATGTTCGTAATTTTTTATATAACATCAATTATCATTAATTTATCGTCCTGGAGTCACGAGGGTCGGGTGTCGATCGTTAAATATGCGTTTTCTATTTTATTTAGTTTTTTATTTAAAAAACCGAGGGGTACTATTTCCCCTCAGAAAAAACCGAGGGCCCAGCCCTCCCTTCGTTTTTTTTCGAGGGGAAATAACCTCCCCTCGCTTTTTTTTTTTAATAAAAAGATCAAAAAAAAAAAAGAAAAAAAAAAGAAAAATCGTAAAAAATGAAACAAATCCTATCATTGTAGGCACGTGGGGTGGTTTTGACCCGATTTCGATTGAGAAAGATCAACGAGCATGTGCTTATTCACACGTGTCGTGTAATTCGACCAAGAACCAAGATACGATCGATCGATCAAGTTGTTCGGTTAGAAAAATGAAGTGACGAAATGTCGTGATTTTGCCGAGGGGGCAAGAGATGCGTCTCGGTGTCTTGTATCCATGAGGAATGGGTGTCGATTGTTAAGTACGCATTTTCTATTTTTTTTTAATTTTTAAATAATAATTCGAAAAAATATCGAGAAAAATAGAAAATTCATAAAAATATAAAAACCAATCCTATCATTTTACGAACGGGGCGGGGAGGGGTGCGTCTCGTCCCGGAACCACGAGAAACAGGGGTCAATCGTTAAGTACGCGTTTCTTTTTTTTTTTTTTTTTTTCATATTTTAAATAAAAAATGGAAAAAAATCGAAAAAAAATAAAAACAAATCCTATCTTTTCACGACAAGGTGCGGGAGGGGTGCGTCTCGGTGTTTCGGAACCTCAAGGGTTGGGTGTCGATCGTTAAATACGCGTTTTCTTTTTTTTTTTTTCTTCTTTTTTTTTTTATTTAAAAAGCCGAGGCGGCTATTTTCCCTCCGAAAAAACTGAGGGCCCAGCTCTCCCCTCGGTTTTTTCCGAGGGGAAATAGGTCCCCTCGGAATTTTTAATTAAAAAATTCGAAAAAAATAGAAAATGCGTACTTAACGATCGACACCCGAACCCCGTGGTTCGGGGACGCCGAGACGCACCCCTCGCCTCCCCGTTCGTGAATTCTTGGGATTTGTTTTTATTTTTTACTAATATTTTTAATTTTTTTGATATTTTTTGAATTGTTTTTTTAAAATCGTAAAAAATAGAAAATGCGTACTCACGTTTTAAAAAAAATATCCGTCTAGTAAATTTTGTGAATCAAAATTCAATGAAATATAAATTAATGATAATTGACGTTATATAAAAAATTACAAACATGAAAATAATATGAATCATTTAAAAAAACTTTAAATATAATTATTTATAACTTATTTATATTTTTATATTTGAAGAATAAAAGAGAATTATTGGTAAAATATAATAAAATAAAAAATATTAGATTTAGTAAAATTTAATATAAATAAAACAATAAAAAACCGAGGGCTAGAAATACCCTCGATTTATCTAAGGGCAAAATCCGCCCTTGATTTTTTAATTTAAAAAATAAATAAAAATAATGATAAAAACCGAGGCCCAGAAAATATCCTCGATTTTTTCCGAGGGAAAAATCCGTCCTCGGTTTTTTTAATTTAAAAAAATAAATAAAAATAATAAAAAACTGAGGGCCTGATAATACCCTCGGTTTTTTCCGAGTGCAAAGTCCGCCCTCAATTTTTTTAATTTAAAAAATAAATAAAAATATAAAAAACCGAGGGTCAAAAAATACTCTTGGTTTTTTCCGAGGGCACAAGCCGCCCTCGGTTTTTTTATTTAAAAAAACAACTAAAAATGATAAATAAAAAAAAAGAAAGAAAGAAAAAACAGAGGGGCTATCGTTCCCCTTGGTTTTTGCGAAGGCTAAATTCCTTCGGTAATGTTATCCTCGGAAAGCCTTCGGTATGGCCTTCGGTAATTATAACGGTAAATATTTGTTCCATATTTCCAAGGGAAAAACCGAAGGAAATTATTTCCTTCGGAAAATATCGAGGGAAATATTTCCCTCGGTTTTCCCCTCGAAAAACTGCTGTTTTTTTGTAGTGTTTTTTCCGAGGGGAAATAGTGCCACTCGGTTTTTTTAAATAAAAAAATCTAAAAAAATAAAAAACGCGTATTTAACGATCGACACCCAATTCCCGTGGTTACGGAATATTGAGGCGCACCCCTCCCCACCCCGTTCGTAAAATGATATGATTTGTGTTTATTTAATACTAATTTTTTACTTTTTTTGAATTTTTTTCCATTCTTTATTTACAATCGGAAAAAAATCGAAAACGCGTACTTAACGATCAACACCCGTTCCTCGCGGTTCCGGAACACGGAGATGCACCCCTACCCGCCCCGTTCGTAAAATGATAGGATCGGTTTTTATTTTTTAGGAATTTCCTATATTTCTCGATATTTTTTCAAATCTTTATTTAATATTTTTTCCGAGACACCCCTCCCCACCCTATTCGTGAAATGATAGGATTTGTTTTTATTTTTACTAATTTTTTAGTTTTTTCGAATTTTTTCCCATTCTTTGTTTAAATCCGAAAAAAAATAGAAAATTCATACTTAACGATCGTCACTCGTTCCTCATGGTTCTGGTACACCGAGACCTCTTTTTTTTATTTTTTTTATTAAAAAAATGAAGGGAGGGTTTTCCTCTCGGAGAAAATAGAGAGGAGGACTGGGCTATCGTTTTTTCCGAAGGTAAATAGTGCCCCTCGTTTTTTTTAAATAAAACAATTTAAAAAAGTAAAAAATACGTAATTAACGATCGACACCCGACCCTCGTGGTTCCGGGACACCGAGACACACCCATCCCCGCCCCATTCGTGATATGATACGATTTTTTTTTATTTTTTACTAATTTTTTATTTATATTCGGATTTTTTTTCCATTCTTTATTTAAAATCGGAAAAAATAGAAAACGCGTACTTAAAGATCGACACCCATTCCTCGTGGTTTCGGGACACGGAGACGCACCCCTACCCGCCCCGTTCGTAAAATTTTAAGATCGGTTTTAATTTTTTACGAGTTTTCTATTTTCCTTGATATTTTTTCAATTTTTTATTTAAAAGTCAAAAAAAATATGAAAATGCGTAATTAACGATCGACACTCGTTCCTCGTGGATCCACGACACCGAGATGCACCTCTGCCCCCTCGGCAAAATCACGACGTTTCGTCGCTTCGCGTTTTCAACCGAAAAACTTGATCGATCGATCGTATCTTGGTTGTTGGTCGAATTACACGACACGTGTGAATACGCACATGTTCGTTTATCTTTTTGAATCGAAATCGGGTCAAGACCACCCCACGTGCCTACAATGATAAGATTTTTCTATTTTTTTCGATTGATTTATATTTAAAAAAACCGAAGGGGAGGTTTTTCACCTCGGAAAAAACCAAGAGGAGGGCTGGGCCCTCGGTTTTAAATAAAAAAATAAAAAAATAAAAAATGCATACTTAACGATCGACACCCGTTCCTTGTGGTTCCAGGACACCGAGACGCACCCCTACCCGCCCCGTTCGTAAAATGATAGGATTGGTTTTAATTTTTTATTAATTTTCTATTTTTCTCGATACTTTTTCAAATTTTTATTTAAAAATCGATAAAAAATAGAAAATGCGTACTTAACGATCGACACTTGTTCCTTGTGGATTCACGACACCGAGACGCACCTCTGCCCCATCGGCAAAATCATGACGTTTTCTCGCTGCGTGTTTCCAACCGAACAACTTGATCGATCGATCAAATCTTTGTTGTTGTTCGAATTACACGAAACGTGTGAATACGCACATGCTCGTTTATCTTTTTTAATCGAATTCGGGTCAAAATCATCCCACGTGCCTACAATGATAAGTTTTGTTTCATTTTTATGATATTTCTGTTTGTTTGTTTGTTTTCTTTAATGAGGGAAGATTTTTCCCTTCGGAAAAAACATAGGGGAGGGTTGGGCCTCGGTTTTTTCCGAACGTAAATAGTGCACCTCGATTTTTTTAAATAAAAAAATTAGGAAAAATAAAAAATGCGTAATTAACGATCGACACCCGACCCTCGTGGTCCCGAGATACCGAGACACTCCCCTCTCCGCCCCGTTCGTGAAATGATAGGATTTGTGTTTATTTTTTACTAATTTTTAATTTTTTTCGAATTTTTTTCCATTCTTTATTTACAATCGGAAAAAATAGAAAATGTGTACTTAACGATCGACAGCCGTACATCTTGGATCCGAGACACCGAAATGCACCCCTAACCGTCCATTCGTAAAATGATAGGATCGGTTTTTATTTTGTACGAATTTTCTATTTTTCTCGAAATTTTTTTAAATTTTATTTAAAAATTAAAAAAATAGAAAATGCGTACTTAACGATCGACACTCGTTCCACGTGGATCCACAACTCCAATACGCACCTCTTGTCCGTCGCTTCGCGTTTCCAACCAAACAACTAGATCGATCGATCGTGTTTTGATTGTTGGTCGAATCACACGACACGTGTGAATACGCACATGCTAGTTTATCTTTTTTAATCGAAATCGAGTAAAAACAACCCCACGTGCCTACAATGATAGGATTTGTTTTATTTTTATGACTTTTCTATTTTTTTCGATTGATTTATATTAAAAAAAAAAACGAAGGGGAGGTTTTTCCCCTCGGGAAAAACAGAGAGGAGGGTTGGGCCCTCAGTCTTTTCTGAAGGTAAATAGTGCACCTCGATTTTCTTAAATAAAAAAAAAACCAGAAAAAGCGTAATTAACGATCGACACCCGACCCGCGTGATTCCGGGACACTGTGACGCACCCCTCCCCGCCCCATTCGTGAAATGATAGGATTTGTTTTTATTTTTTACTAATTTCTTATTTGTTTTTGAATTTTTCTCCATTCTTTATTTACAATAGGAAAAAAAATAGAAAATGCGTACTTAACGATCGACACCCGTTCTTCGTGGTTCCGGGACACCGAGACGCACCTCTACCCGCCCCGTTCGTAAAATGATAGGATCGGTTTTTCTTTTTTACGAATTCTTTATTTTTCTCGATATTTTTTTAAATTTTTATTTAAAAATTGAAAAAAATATAAAATGTGTACTTAACGATCGACACTCGTTCCTCGTGGAACAGCTTTCTAAGGCTGTTAATTAAAGGCGGTTCACTGAAAACCGCCTTAAAAATAGTTTTAACGGCGGTTGTGGCTAAAATCGCCGTTAAAAAGGTCATTTTACGGCGGTTTTCACAAAACTGACGTAAAACTGGAGGCCAGCTAAATTTAACGGCGGTTTACAAAAAACCGCCGTAAAATATCTAACATTCTACGGCGGTTTTTTGTAAACTTCCGTTAAATTAAACTGGCCTCCAGTTTTTACATCAGTTTTGTGAAAACGGCCGTAAAATGTTTAAGTTTTTACGGCGGTTCTAAAATAACTGCCGTAGAATGTGTATATAAATTATAAATACGAAAATAAAAAAAACCCAATGCCACGTCACCGATCCTCATGCTCATT
>BMAC01000042.1:168689-193411 GCA_014905375.1 Phtheirospermum japonicum
AACTACAAGAAAGTGACAAATAAATTTCAAAGAGATGGTAAGGTTTGTTTGCTTGTTTACTAATTGTTCTAAAACTCGAGAATCTTTGTATTTTTCCAAAACAGAGCCCAAGCGAGTAGAGGATGTTCTTAAAGCCGAGTATATTGCAGCTGGACCTGCTTGTACACAGTCATTGTGGATGAACCAAATGATAGAGGACTACGGTCTACATAGAAGAACATAGACTGTGCTCTGTGATATTTCCAGTGCCATTGATATCTCGAGAAATCTGGTCCAGCTATCTCGAATCAAAGACATTGACATAAGGTACCACTTTATTCGAGATTTGGTTGAGAGGAAGAGAATTAGCCTTGAGCATATAGGAACAGTCAATCATCTTGCTGACATCTTCACGAAGGCATTAGATTTCGAGACCTTCTCTCGTTTGAGAAGAGATCTCGGTATGTGCATTGTTTAACCAATGTTGGTTTGTGATGTTGTGACACCTCTTATCAACATCAGTCACAACATTTGTATACTTTTGCATGCATTTTTTATCTTTTTTTACATACATAATCATAATGCACTGAGTTTGATTGAAAGTGCAATAAGGTCCTGTGTTGCAATAAAAGTAATGGCAAAAAGAACCAACCTCTTCAATTAGGTGATTGTGGGATTTATCCGCAGAAACAGGCTTTCTCCCAGGTCCAAAAACAAGAGGTTTTTAACAGCAATCGCTGAAGATTAAAAGATTCAAATCCCTTCAAGGATGAAGAAAATCTGAATACAAAATGATCCAATCTTTAAATATTAGCTTTTTGAGAGATCTTGACGTAGTCATTAACTTGGGTTAAGGGGTAAATTTCCATTGACTTCACCTGAGGCAATGTTGGTTTATAATGTTGTTAGKAATAAAAAGCAACATTGGATCAAGTCACTGAAATCATAAAGTGTTCTYTTTTAACCTTTTAGGTCATGATTTTTAGGCATCCCATAGGACATTCATACTTTGTGCAGATGCCATCTTGCTGTGCATATTGTTGCTTGTGTTCTTTGTCTATCTTGAAAACTCTCAATTTTGTTTTGAATGGAGCTAACCAAGTGTTTCAGTGGTGTTATAATCGGAGGATTGGACAGGTAATAAGAGGTTAATTGGGTGAGTGAAAAATTGCTTTGCAAATAATTTGTTCAACTATGGTGATGGTTTATAAAAATCTAGCTCTATCTCGGTTTTAATTTGTAGTTGGGATTCGTGGTTTTTATTTACAAAATTGAGATGATGGAGTAGTTGAGTTGAGATCGTGTGTCTTATTTTGAGAAAGAGTTGGGGAGTTTTTTTTTCTTAATTTTACTTTTTCTTTCTCCAAGTTTTACTGCATACGGCACTCGATTTTTTGTTTGTAGTTGTTTTCAATATCTTGCAGGATATCGAATTCACCCAAAGAGAGAAAAGAAGAAGTCCAAATCTGCCGTGTCAGCTGATGTTGGTTCTGGTGTTGTGACACTGAAACCAACATCCCCCACAGACAATCATGTCTCTCCCCCAAGCTTCGATTCTGACAATGTTCCATCTGCCAGTGCACCAATGTCAACTTTTGCCTCCGACCACTCTGCTAGCTCTGATGAGGCTCCGTTTCAAGCCGTCGAGATTGAAGACTTGGAACCAATCTCCACGAGGTTCTTGGCAAGTGAAGCTGAAGAGCTGTTATTGGGATTTCAAAATCGAGGCTGTATTGCTGAGCGTCGAATCCCCCATTGGTGTTTTCGTGAAGCAGAACCTGATTACCTTCTTTAGGCACCAAGGCGCCCCTTCGAGCTGGTGTCATGTATGGTGTTGGTTCTGGTATTCCCAACATCAGTACCAACATGGTTTATTTTTCTGCTCCGTTTGTCCGAGCCCAGTTTACTTTGTTTGATGATCAGGTTGCACAGCATCAGGCACTTCGGGACTTATTTGTTGAGGTCCTTTTGCTTTCAGAACAAAAAGGGGGAGAAGAAATGTAGAAGACGTAATGTAGAAGACGCTGCAAATGAATGTGGTTCGTTTTTGTTTGTTTCAACATTGGTTATTTTATTTAAGGGGAGTTTCTAATGTAGGGGGAGTTTCTAAATTCAGGGGGAGTCTTTACTCTTTTGATTATTTTCATGCGTCTTGGGTATTTTGTCCCGAAAGGCAAAAGGGGGAGATTGTTAAGGATTTTATTCTTGGGAATAATTCCTTATTTCGTTATTTGCCTTTCTTAGGCCCAAAATATATTAGGGAACTAAAATTAGTCTCTAGATTTGTTTCCTAGTTTGTATACAAGACTTTAATTATTCCTAAATTGTGTTTAGGATTTGGTTTTAGGAATCTACCAATTTTAGGACTCTAGGACTCTTCTATTTAAGACAAGACAAAGCCAAGAGAAGAGGACACCTTCAATACTCTTACATTCACGACTTTTCGAGAAGGATTTTTACGCACGGGAAATTCAAGGAGAGATCGCACGACGCAAGACGCACGGCAAAGCAAGGAAGGAAGAACACGACGTACTACTTGGAGCCAATAATCATGATTAACAAGTTCTTCAAAGTTGCGTGACCAACGGAGAAGATCTTGCCATTCCGGCAACAAGTATTTAGTATCAAGTTTCTTGATATTTAGTTTCATATATTACTTTATATTTTGTATTGAACTTAAAAGAAAGTAATATAGTTTTCGGGTTTGTACACCCAAGTTCACTAGTACTTTTACTTGTGAACTGAATTTGTTTAATCGTGTTCTCATATTTTAATTTCTACTGCATAAATTTAATTTACTCTGGTCGATGTTGTTAACTGATGTTGGTAACATTGATTAACAACATCGTGAATCTGAGAATTATTCTTATATCCATAGACCTTCAAATTTTACAACGCGTAATTAACGTCGACACCCGCACACCCCTCCCTGCCCTGTTCGTAAAATGATAGGATTTGTTTTTATTTTATACTAATTTTTTATTTTTTTCGAATTTTTTTCATTTCTTTATTTAAATCGGAAAAAAAAAAAAGAAAATGCGTACTTAACGAGCCTCACCCGTTCCTCGTGGTTCTGGGACACCGAGACACAACCCTACCGAACAACTTGATCGATCGATCAAATCTTGGTTATTGGTCGAATTACACGACACGTGTGAATACGCACATGCTCGTTTATCTTTTTAATGGAAATCGGGTCAAAACCACCCCACGTGCCTACAATGATAGGAATTATTTCAATTTTATGATTTTTCTATTTTTTTCGATTGATTTATATTTAAAAAAAACGAAGGGGTTGTTTTTCCACTCGGAAAAAACCGAGAGGAGGGTTGGGCCCTCGGTTTTTTATGAATGTAAATATTGCCCCTCGGTTTTTTTAAATAAAAAAATCGAAAAAAATAGATAACGCATAATTAACGATCGACACCCGACCCTCGTGGTTTCGGGACACCGAGACGCACCCCTCCCCGCCCTGTTCCTGAAATGATAAGATTTTTTTTTATTTTTTTACTGATTTTTTATTTTTTTTGAATTTTTTTCCATTCTTTGTATACAATCGGAAAAAAGTAGAAAACGTATACTTAACGATAAACACCCATTCCTCGTGGTTCCGGGACACTGAGACGCACCCCTCCCCTTCCTGTTCGTGAAATGATAGGATTTGTTTTTATTTTTTACTAATTTTTAATTATTTTTCGAGTTTTTTTCCATTCATTATTTAATATAGGAAAAAAAATAGAAAATGCGCACTTAACGATCGACACCCATTCCTCGTGATTCGGGACACCGAGATGCACCCCTACTCGCCCCGTTCATAAAACGATAGGATCAGTTTTTATTTTTTTATGAATTCTCTATTTTTCTCGATATTTTTTCAGATTTTTATTTAAAAATTGAAAAAAATAGAAAATGAGTATTTAACGATCGAAAACCACCTCATGTGCCTACAATGATAGGACATGTTTCATTTTTACGATTTTCCTATTTTTTCTATTTTCTTTCAATTGAATTTTATTTAAAAAAAACCAAGAAGATGGTTTTCCCCTCGGAATAAACCTAGGGGAGGGTTGGGCCCTCGGTTTTTTCCGATTTGGGCCCTCGGTTTTTTCCGAAGGTAAATAGTGCCCCTCGGTTTTTTAAGTAAGAAAATAAAAAAAATAGAAAACACGTAATTAACGATCGACACCCGACCCTCGTGGTTCCGGGATACCGAGACGCACTCTCCCCGCCCCGTTCGTGAAATGATAGGATGTTTTTTTATTTTTTACTAATTTCTTATTTTTTTTTCGAATTTCTTTCCATTCTTTATTTACAATCAGAAAAAAATAGAAAATGCGTACTTAACGATCGACACCCGTCCCTCGTGGTTTCGGGACACCGAGACGCACCCCTACCTGCCCTGTTCGTAAAATGGTAGGATCGGTTTTTATTTTTTACGAATTCTCTATTTTTTTCGATATTTTTTCAAATTTCTATTTTAAAAAAAAATGCGTACTTAACGATCGACACTCATTCCTCGTGGATCCAAGTCACTGAGACGCACCTCATGCCCCCTCAACAAGATCACGACGCTGCGTCGCTTCGCGTTTCCAACCGAACAACTTGATCGGTCATTCGTATCTTGGTTGTTGGTCGAATTACAGGACACGTGTGAATACGCACATTCTCGATTATCTTTTTTAATCGAAATCGGGTCAAAACCACCCCACGTGCCTACAATGATAAGATTTTTTTTTCATTTTTACGAGTTTTATATTTTTTTCTATTACTTTTCGATTGATTTTTATTTAAAAAAACCGAGGAAAGACTTTTTCCCTCGGAAAAAATCGAGGGGAGGGCTGGGCCCTCGGTTTTTTTAAGTAAGAAAATGAGAAAAATAGAAAACACGTAATTAACGATCGACACCCGACCCTAGTGGTTCCGAGACACGGGGACGCATCCCTCCCCGCCCCGTTCGTGAAATGATAGAACTTGTTTTTATTTTTTACTAATTTTTATTTTTTTTTCGAATTTTTCTCCATTCTTTATTTATAATCGGGAAAAATAGAAAACACGTACTTAACAATCGACACCTGTTCCTCGTGGTTCCGGGACACCGAGAGGCACCCCTACCCGCCCTGTTCGTAAAATGATAGGATGGGTTTTTATTTTTTACGAATTTTCTATTTTTCTCGATATTTTTTCAAATTTTTATTAAAAAATTGAAAAAAATAAAAAATACGTAGTTAACGATCCACACTCGTTCCTCGTGGATCCACGACACCGAGACGCACCTCTTGCTCCCTCGGAAAAATAACGACGCTTCGTCGCTTCGCGTTTCCAACCGAACAACTAGATCGATCGACCGTATCTTGGTTGTTGGTCGAATCACATGACACGTGTGAAGACGCACATGCTCGTTTATATTTTTTAATCAAAATCAGGTAAAAACCACCCCATGTGCCTACAATGATAGGATTTGTTTCGTTTTTATGATTTTTCTATTTTTTTCTATTTTTTTCGATTGATTTATATTTAAAAAAGTCCGAAGGGGAGGTTTTTCCCCTCGGAAGAAACCGAGGGGCCAGAATAGTGCCCCTCGGTTTTTTAATTGAAAAAACTAGAAAAAGCGTAATTAACGATCAACACCCGACCCTCGTGGTTCCGGGACACTGTGACGCACCCCTCCCCGCCCCATTTGTAAAATGATAGGATTTGTATTTATTTTTTTACTAATTTCTTATTTGTTTTTGAACTTTTTTCCATTCTTTATTTACAATAGGAAAAAAAAAATAGAAAATGCGTACTTAACGATTGACACCCATTCTTCGTGGTTCCGGGACATCGAGACGCACTTCTATCCGCCCCTTTCGTAAAATGATAGGATCAGTTTTTCTTTTTTACGAGTTTCCTATTTTTCTCGATATTTTTTTTAATTTTTATTTAAAAGTCGAAAAAAATATGAAAATGCGTACTTAACGATCGACACTCATTCCTCGTGGATCCAGGACACCGAGACGCACCTCTGCCCCCTCGGCAAAATCACGACATCTCGTCGCTTCGTGTATCCAACTGAACAATTTCATCGATCGATCGTATCTTGGTTGTTGGTCGAATTCCAGAACACGTGTGAATACGCACATACTCGTTTATCTTTTTTTATCGAAATCGGGTCAAAACCACCCAACGTGCCTACAATGATAGGATTTGTTTCATTTTTATGATTTTTCTATTTTTTTCGATTGATTTTTATTTAAAAAAACGAGGGGAGGTTTTTCCCTTCATAAAAAACCGAGGGGAGGGCTGGGTCCTCGGTTTTTTCCGAAGGTAAATAGTGCCCCTCGATTTTTTTAAGTAAAAAAATTGAAAAAAATGGAAAATGCGTAATTGACGATCGCCACCCAAACCTCGTGGTTCTGGGACACCGAGATGCACCCCTCCCCGCCCCGTTCGTGAAATGATAGGATTTGTTTAATTTTTTTTTTTTCGAATTTTTTTCCATTCTTTATTTACAATCGGAAAAAAAAATGCGTACTTAAGGATCGACACCCGTTCCTCGTAGTTCTGGGACACCGAGACGCACCCTAACCCGCCCCGTTTGTAAAATGATTGGATTGGTTTTTATTTTTTTACGAATTTTCTATTTTTCTCGATATTTTTTTAAATTTTTATTAAAAAATTGAAAAATAGAAAATGCGTAATAAACGATCGACACTCATTCCTCGAAGATCCACGACACCGAGACGCACCTCTTGCTCCCTCGGCAAAATCACGACACTTCGTCGATTCGCGTTTCTAACCGAACAACTAGATCGATCGATAGTATCTTGTTTGTTGGTCGAATCACATGACACGTGTGAATACGCACATGCTCGTTTATCTGTTCTAATCGAATCGGGTAAAAACCACCCCACATGCCTACAATGATAGGATTTGTTTCATTTTTACGATTTTTCTATTTTTTCTCGATTGATTTATACTTAAAAAACCGAAGGGGGGGGGTTTTCCCCTCGGGAAAAATCGAGAGGAGGGCTGGGCCCTCAATTTTTTCCGAAGGTAAATAGTGCCCCTCGATTTTTTTAAATACAAAAACCAAAAAAATAGAAAATGTTTATTTAACGATCGACACCCGACCCTCGTGGTTCTGGGACACCAAGACGCACCCCTACCCGCTCTGTTCGTAAAATGATAGGATCGGTTTTTATTTTATACGAATTTCCTATTTTTTTCGATATTTTTTCAAATTTTTATTTAAAACTCGAAAAAAATATGAAAATGCGTACGTAACGATCGACACTCATTCCTCGTGGATCCACGACACCGAGATGCACCTCTTGCCCCCTCTACAAAATCACGACGCTTCGTCACTTCGCGTTTCCAACCGAACAACTTGATCAATCGATCGTATCTAGGTTGTTGGTCGAATCACAAGACACGTGTGAATATGCACATGCTCGTTTATCTTTTTTAATCGAAATCGGGGAAAAAACCACCCCATGTGCCTACAATGATAGGATTTGTTTCTTTTTTACGATTTTTCTATTTTTTTTATTGATTTATATTTAAAAATCAAAGGGGAGGTTTATCCCCTCGGAAAAACCGAGGGCCTCCTCTCGGTTTTTTCCGAAGGTAAATAGTGCCCCTCGGTTTTTTTTTTAAATAGAAAAATAAGAAAAAATAGAAAATTCATAATTAACGATCGACACCCATTACTCGTGGTTCCGGACACCGAGACGCACCTCTACCCGCACCGTTCGTAAAATGATAGGATCGATTTTTATTTTTTATGAATTCTTTATTTTTCTCGATATTTTTTCAAATTGTTATTTATAAATTGAAAAAAAATAGAAAATGCGTACATAACGATCGACACTCATTCCTCGTAGATCAACGACACCGAGACGCACCACTTGCCCCCTCGGAAAAATCACGACGCTTCGTGTCTTCGCATTTCCAACCGAAAAACTTGATCGATCGGTCGAATTACACGACACGTGTGAATACGCACATGCTCGTTTATCTTTTTTAATTGAAATCGGGTAAAAACCACCCCACGTGCCTACTATGATAGGATTTGTTTCATTTTTACGATTTTTCTATTGTTTCTATTTTTTTTATTTAAAAAAATCGAGGGGAGGTTTTTCCCCTCGGAAAAAACCGAGTGGAGGGCTGGTCCCTCGGTTCTTTCTGAAGGTAAATAGTGCCCCTTGGTTTTTTTAAATAGAAAAAATTTAAAAAAAAAAATTAGAAAACGCATATTTAACGATCGACACCCGACCATCGTGGTTCCGGGAGACCGAGACGCACCCCTCCCCAACCCGTTCGTGAAATGATAAGATTTGTTTTTATTTTTTTACTAATTTTTTATTTTTTTTTCGAATATCTTTCCATTCTTTATTTACATTCAGAAAATTAATAGTAAACGCGTACTTAATGATCGACACCCATATCTCGTGGTTTCGGGACATCGAGACGCACCCCTACCCTCCCCGTTCGTAAAATGATATGATCGGTTTTTATTTTTTACGAATTTCCTATTTTCCTTGATATTTTTTCAAAATTTTATTTAAAAGTCAAAAAAAATATGAAAATGCATAATTAACGATCGACACTCGTTCTTCGTGGATCCACGACACCGAGATGCACCTCTTGCCCCCTCGGCAAAATCACGACGCTTCGTCACTTCGCATTTTCAATCGAAGAACTTGATCGATCGATCGTATCTTGGTTGTTGGTCAAATTACAGGACACGTGTGAATACGAACATGCTCTTTTATCTTTTTTAATCGAAATCGGGCCAAAACCATCCCACGTGCCTACAATGATAGGATTTGTTTCATTTTTATGATTTTTCTATTTTTTTCTATTATTTTTTGATTGATTTCTATTTAAAAAAACCGAGGGGAGGGCTGGGCCCTCGGTTTTTTTCGAAGGTAAATAGTGCCCCTCATTTTTTTTAAATAACAAAACCGAAAGAAATAGAAAATGCGTAATTAACGATTGACACCCGACCCTCGTGGTTCCGGAAAACCGTGACGCACCCCTCCCCGCCCCGTTCGTGAAATGATAGGATTTATTTTTATTTTTACTAATTTTTTAATTTTTTCGTATATTTTTCCATTATTTAAAATCAGAAAAAAAAAATAGAAAATGCGTACCTAACGATCGACACCCGTTCCTCGTGGTTCCGGGACACCGAGATGCACCTCTACCCGCACCGTTCGTAAAATGATAGGATCGGTTTTTATTTTTTACGAATTCTCTATTTTTCTCGATATTTTTTCAAATTTTTATTTATAAATTGAAGAAAAATAGAAAACGCGTACATAACGATCGACACTCATTCCTTGTAGATTTATCGACACCGAGACACACCTCTTGCCCCCTCGGAAAAATCACGATACTTCGTCACTTCGCATTTCCAACCGAACAACTTGATCGATCGATTGAATCTTGGTTCTTGGTCGAATTACACGACACGTGTGAATACGCACATGCTCGTTTATCTTTTTTAATCGAAATCGGGTGAAATCCACCCCACGTGCCTACAATAATAGGATTTGTTTCATTTTTATGATTTTTCTATTTTTTTCACTTGATTTTTATTTAAAAAACCCGAGGGGAGGTCTTTCCCCTTGGAAAAAACCGAGAGGAGGGCTGGGACCTCGGTTTTTTCTGTAGGTAAATAGTTCCCCTTAGTTTTTTTAAATAAAAAAATCTAAAAAAAATAGAAAACGCGTAATTAACGATCGACACCCGACCCTCGTGGTTACGGGACACCGAGACGCACCTCTCCCCACCCTGTTCGTGAAAAATATAGGATTGGTTTTTATTTTTTTACTAATTTTTTATTTTTTTCCTTTCATTTTTTACATTCGGAAAAATAATAGTAAACGCGTACTTAACGATCAACACCCGTTCCTCGTGGTTCTGGGACACCGAGACGCACCACTACCCGCCCCGATCCTATCATTTTACGAACAGGGCGGGGAGGGGTGGGTCTCGACGTCCCAGTACCACGGGGGTCAGGTGTCGATCGTTAAGTACGCGTTTTCTATTTTTTTCGATTTTTAAATAAAAATTCGAAAAAATATCGAATAAAATAAAAAAATAGTAAAAAATGAAAACAAATCCCAAGAATTCACGAATGGAGCGGGGAGGGGTGCATCTGGCGTCTCAGAACCACGGGGGTCGGGGGTCGATCGTTAAGTACACATTTTTTATTTTTTTTGGATTTGTTTTAATTAAAGATTTCGAGGGGGCCTCTGTCCCCTCGAAAAACACTGAGGGAAACACCATCCCCTCATTTTTTTAATTTATTTTTTTAAAATTAATAAACCGAGGTCCTTTTGTTCCCTCGGAAAAAATTGAGGGTTTCGGTAGCCCCTCGTTTTTTTTTTCATTTGTTTATTTTTTTTAATTAAATATTCTGAGGGGACCTTTTTCCCCTAGGATAAAACCGAGGGCATGTGCCCCCTTGGTTTTTTCCAAGCGGAAATATGTCCCTCTGGAATTTTCAATTAAACCTAATCCAGCAGCGCTCTTTGTCATTCACGCAAGCCGCAAACACAAAAAAAAAAAGAAAAAAAGGGAGAGAAGGGAGATCCCCGTCGCCTCGCCATAGAACCACCGCCGCCTTTTCCGAAGGTCGCTGCCTCTACCTCCTACCGTCGAGCCACCGCCGCCATCATCGCCGCCTCCGCCAGCGCCACCATCGCCGTCTCTGCCACCTTCAGCATCCGTCACTTGCCGTCTTCGTCGCCGTCCGAAGGTAAGTTATTTTTAGTTTTTTTTCCGTATATTCTTTGAATTTATTAGTTTAATTTTTAAATGTATAATTATAATTTTTGTATATTATTTGTATGTATAATTTATTTTTTATTTTATAATTATAATTTCTGAATTAGGATTCAATTTAGGGCTAGTTTTGGGATTAAGGTTCAATGTAGAAATACATTAGTGATTAAGGTTCAATTTAGGAATAATTATATAATTAGGGTTCAGTTTAGGAATAATTATATAATTAGGGTTCAATTTATGAATAATTACGTAATTAAAGTTCAATTTAGGAATAATTACGTAATTAGGGTTCAATTTATGAATAATTATAAAATTAGTGTTCAATTTAGAAATAATCATATAATTAGGGTTCAATTAATGAACAATTACGTAATTAGGGATGAACAGAATCGAAAAATAATTCGCATATTTAATGAACAGGTTTTGTACAAGGATAAGATGGGTGCACCAGATGTTGAAATCGAATGTACTCAGGTTGTGGAGTTAGATATTTCTAACTCAGGTGGGAACAAAGCAATTCAGAATGACTAGGAGGTCGTTGAGGTTGAGCTGAGAACACCACCAGTTCCGTTGCGAAGGTCTACAAGAGTGCGAGGATCACCAGATAAGTTCACACCATCAAATTACTACTTGTTGTTGACTGATGGTGGTGAACCTCAATGTTACGCAGAGGCTGCACATGGTAAGAACAAAAGCAAATAGAGGCTTGCCATGGATGAAGAGATGGACTCCTTGATGTCTAATGACACTTGGGATCTTGTTGAGCTCCCAAAAGGCTCGGCTTGATTGAATGAAGGCGCTACATAATAAGTGGGTCTACAGAATTAAAGACGAGGTAGATAGGAGCAAGCGTTACAAGGCAAGGCTAGTTGTGAAGAGATTTCAGTAGAAATACGGTATTGATTATATAGATGTTCTTACTCCTGTTGTAAAACTAACTACTATTCGAATGGTTTTGAGTATGGTTGCTGCAGAGAACTTATTGTTAGAGCAGATGGATGTAAAAACAACATTTCTCCATGGTGATTTGGAGGAAGACATATATATGAACCAACCAGAGGGATACTTGTCGAGAGTTAATGGCGACCTAGTGTGTAAACTGAAGAAGAGCTTGTATAGTTTGAAACAGGCTCCGAGACAGTGGTACAAGAATTTTGATAAGTTCATGCTTGATATTGACTTCGTCAGATGCAATGCTGACCATTGTTGCTACTTCAAGAGGTTTTATGTTATATATTATTGCTATATGTTGATGGCATGTTGATAACAGCTTCTTGTGCTAGAGAAGTGGATAGATTGAAGAAACAATTGTCAGAACGATTTGCGATGAAAGACCTTGGAGACGCCAAGCAGATTTTGGGTATGCGAATTACTCGAGACTTGGTGGGAGGAAAATTGTACCTTTCTCAGGCGGAGTACATCGAGAAGGTGTTGAAAAGATTCAACATGGAGAGTGCCAAGCCAGTGAGTATCCCGCTAGGTAGTCATTTCAAACTATCTAGCAAAGAGTCTCCTAGCAGTGATGAAGAGCGTGCTCAAATGCAGAGGGTTCCCTATGCTTCAGTAATTGGTAGCATCATGTACGCGATGGTGTGCACAAGACCAGACATTGCTCATGCGGTGGGAGTAGTTAGCCATTTTATGATCAATATGGGAAGACAACATTGGGAAGCAGTGAAGTGGATCTTTAGGTACTTGAGAGGTACCAAAGAGAGAGCCCTATGTTTTGAGGGCAAAGGCGTTGAGCTTTCAGGATACACTGATGCAGACTTAGCATCGAGCGACCTTGACAGAAAGAGAAGTACTATCGGGTACGTATTTATTTGGGTGGTACAGCGATATCTTGGGCTTCTAAGTTGTAGAAGGTTGTGGCTATATCTATCGCATAAGCAGAGTATGTAGCAGTGACAGAGTCTAGTAAAGAGATGTTATGCCTGCAAATTTTCTTGGGTGAGTTGGGGATAGAGTAGAAAAATGGTATCCTGTACAGTGATAGTCAGAGTGCTATTTTCTTTGCTAAGAATCCAGTATTTCATTCAAGAACAAAGCACATTGAGTTGAAGTATCACTACATACGTTATCTCTTAGAGGATAAGATCTTGCAGCTAGTGAAGATTCGTGGAATGGACAATCCTGCCGATATGTTGACTAAGGTTGTGACCCTGGAGAAGTTGAAGCTATGCATGGTTTCAATTGGGCTTGGAGCTTGAGAGGAAGACTTGGCGCTGCTGAAGATATGAGTTACGTTGAGAAGATGTAAAGATGGTTACATTCGAGATCAGTCTCCAGGTGGGAGGTTGTTGGGTTGGGGGTATTTTAGGGAGTTCGCGTAAAATTAAAACTAGGATTTTCTTGTTATAAATAGCCTTGTTGTGTAATTGTAACTCTATCTCAAAAATTATTATTACAAACTCCAGTCTTGGTAGCGCCCCCAGACGTAGTCAGAATCTCTCTCTAACGAACTGGCTAAATAATTTCGTGTGTCATTTTTATTGCTTCTCTTTTTCATCATATTACTTCTAATCCTAACAAGAAGCCTAACAATAATGATCATACAATAAATGAGCAGTCTACTCCTTAATTGTGTCTTTTCTTTGATTTCTTTGTTTCATTGATAGGTTAATAAGATTTTTCAATGGTATAGCCCCTAATGTTGGTGTATACTGTTGGAACCACCTTGATAAAATACTGATACACTCCATTTGGAGTTCCTTGCGCCCATTGTACCCCGTTGAGCGGATTTGTTATTCTAGGAATAGAATCTTCAAATGATAACTTGTTAATCGTGTGGCTAATATTGTAACTTTCTGTTTGTAAGGCTAGCAAATTGAGGAGGTGGACATTTCCATGATGAAAGCTTGTACCAGGGGCAAAGTAGGAATTCCCAGCCAAATCTGTATTTGTCAGTCCCCATCCTTTCTTTCGATATGCTTCATGAACTTCTTCGCATGAATTACAACATTCCTCATCAGACGATTCTACACTAAAACATGAACCACAGTAAGTCTCATTGTGCTCAAGCCTGCCTCCATGTCTTTGTAAGGGACTCTCAATCTTGGGTACACCGATTCCATCTTGTTGCACTTCAATCACATTAGCATGAGAATCAATTCTTTTCTTGAAAATGTCGTGCCTTATGTCCAGATGTTGCTCCCCACTAATATCCATGGTGTCAAGACTCAGCAACGTGCATGGTATAGCTGGAAAGGCTACATCAAAATTGATTCGTAATTTTCCTCCCCTGGACGTGTCTACCACAAGTTTTGAATCTGTTACCGTGTGGAGGTATAATCTGAACTCGAAGATGAACAGCAAAGCAATGATGATGAAGGAGGCGAGGGTGATAATGCCACTGGATAGCGTACAACTGTAAAAATCCTCATAGATTTTAGGGTACGCATCCAGATTCCGAAGCTTATTGTACGTTCTGTCCATGAATTTATTCCAACGGAGATAATATATTAGTATTTCATGATAATATAATTTTTTGGCCGGCCCCAGAATTTTTTTTTTCTTCTTGATTTGGGAAATCCTTTTGTCAATCAATTTATGCAGATAGCACGACACAATTAGAAAAATCAATTGTTAAATAATGATATATAACTTAATAAGCTCTCTTCGATTTACCAGGTACTTCTACATAGAAATTGATTGCATCACGAAAATTCATATCACGTGTAACCATAATAATGGAAGCTTGGTGTTGCAGAGTGATGACACGAACGACTCAATTTTCCATTTTAGCTCAGATAAACTAGGCCAAAGAAAGTTCAAATTGGGTGGCTGTCGCATTTATACGTATCTCAGTTGCCATGTAGGTAGTAAATGTTTCACATGGTCATTTTTCCCCCTTGCTACATTATCTCAGTTGTGCATCATTATATTAAGCTTCTCTCTTTTTTTCAATAGGTGGAGATGCATCGCTCAATTCTCAGCTTTTCACTTAATTCTACAGAAAACCTGAGCGCACAATGTGTCCCTTTGGATTATTCTTCACCACAGAGCTAATAAAGGTAAAGTAGATAGATTGGAGGGAACAAAGGTAAAGTAGATGTTTCACATGGCCTTGTCTACGATGTTAATGTGATGAAATCATTTGACGATGGCAAATGTGGTAATCTGCTTGCTCTGCCACAGGTATCTAAAAAAAAAAAGCACGGGCTTGGTGTGCTTCGAAAGGGAATATTCAAACCTCTGCCCAAAAAAGGCATCAATGTTGAAGAAGCTTTTCAGGTTATTGCAAAGAATGCCCTTAAGAGTGGAGAAGAAGAAAACATGTTAGTTGGAGAAAAAAACCTTTTGAATTTAAAGTTTATCATATACTTGTGCATTTCTTTATTGGGTTTTAAAGTTGATTTAGATAGTTGGAACTTCTAACATGTAAGAAAATTATATGGTTAAATACAAAAGCTACTCCTTAGATTTAGCTTAATTATAAAAAAAGGGAAAAACTCGGTTCTCTCTAAAAATTAATGAACCCCAAGTTTTGTATTTACCAAACAAACACCCTCGCCCAGGGTGCCATTTGTAAGAGAAAAAGAATTTTGAACGATAAATTGAAGACTTCTCTTTTTGGGTAAGTAGGCTAATCTCGGGGTAGCTTTTGTAATTTTGCCTAAATTTTAGTCTATAAAAAAAAAGTTATATCGATAGTTGTAGATGCATACTAACAGAATAGATCACTTTTGTTTTCAACCAATATAATAGTATTTCTAATCTCTCATTTCTTGATTTTTCATTTTTTCTTGGGGAATATTCTTGATGCTGGTGAAGATACCTGCCCGACACAATCGATGTTGCTAGCAGCAGTCAGCCAAGGTCAACTGGATGCAAGTGTTGAGCAAAGTTACTATGATTAAAAAAAACCCGGGATGCACCAAGAACAATTGATTATCATTCTTGTATTTTTTGTGGTCTTCTATGTTTACCCTTGTATACTATCATTGTTTGTGTTAGCAAATTCGTCTTTTTATTATTTGAACTGGGTTGCTTGAATGAAGACGATCATGAATTTGCAGGATGGTTAATAATGTTATAATAAATTATAAATTTAAAAAGAACAAATTATTATTTATTTATTTTTTTTAAAATGGCACTTTTTCTGTGAGTTAATATTACAACTTGTACCGTCATACAATGGTTACATATTTGTGACTTAAAATAACTCGTTTGTGATGATTGACATGTCACCATATAAACTCATCTAATGATAATGGATTTTATCATTGTATGTACCCCTTAGACCATCATCGAACATATATCTTTTGTGATGATTATAATATTCGTCACATATTTTTTTTCATGACAAAACATGTCAGCACCTTTCATAGTAAATAGTGACGCATTATTTTGTCATTTTAAATATAGTTATTCAGTACCGACGAATGTTTGTCACTATAAAATAAATCTTTCATGACGAATGTATTATATTTGGAAAACATTTCATACAAATTGCAACAATTAGAGCGTCATTATAAGTCAATGAATATTATCACTATAATTATTTTTGTCACTGAAAGTCGAATGTTTTGATGACAAAAGAAGGGTTCGTCATGTAAAGTGGTAACATACGGTGACAATACAGACCTTTAGATGACAACTTTTCAGTCACTTACGTGAAGAATTCAGCGTCACCAAATAGTATCACCTATAATGACAACTTACACCAGCATCATCAAAACCGAACATTTAGTGACGCGTTTAAAAAAATTGTCACTTTCACCTAATATGACAGTCATATCGTGACAACCTCTGTGACGCTTAAATTTCGTCACAGTGACAAAAAAATAGACTTTAAATGATGAAATATATCGTCATTGAACCTCAAATTTCTTGTAGTGGCAATGTGTAAAATCAAGGCGAGATCAAATGTTGAGTTTATCGAGCCTCTACCAGAAGAATCATTTCAAGAGGAAGCTGTAGATACACGCAGTCCAATTCAACTCGACGATGTCGATTTCTAGTTGCACGACCCAATGATAATTATGTGGATGAACTTGGTAACGAGAAAAATGATGATACAGAAAAGGAGTTACTCACCGATTAAGATACAAATCAAGACACGAACGAAGATGAGTATGGTAATAACTTTAATAGTGAAAGTAATTAGTTTGGTTGAAATATATGTAATTTATTTATATTGTAAAACACAATTTTTTTAAAACTAATTTTTTTCATGTTTGGATTTATTAAGACACTTGGTATATAATATATACTGGTATTTTGTAAAATGCTCGTATTATTATCTAATAATTTTATCAGATGTCGAGAGGTCGAGGTTCCAGTAGCATGGGTAAATTAGATGTGGGGTTGGCTAATCGTTTAGCTAATTTTGATGACGACAACATGGGTATCGGTACTGATCATTCAGCGCCGACGTAGACACCGACACCGACGTCACATACACCGCTACATACACCGTCCGATGTGGGTACATCACGACGACAGTTGGTCCCACCACAGAAGGGGGGGTGGGTAGGGTCTGGTTTATATTGCATGGAAGAAGTAAGTAAATTAATTATTATAAAATTATAATTATTGTTATGATTAAATTATATTCGTAACAAAAAAAACATAATTGAATACAGGCTACACAACAGAAAGACCAAGGTGACAACTATACCCCGGAAGATTATGGAGAAGGAACTCTATCCCACCGTGTGGTGCTATAAGGATGTCCCTCAGGAGACTAAGGATCTCTGGTGGGAGATGTTTTAGGTAATTATTATTTTATGTCCAAATCTGTTAATCTTCAGTGTAACTACACAATCATATGTATCAATTGAATTGTAATTATTGTTTTATTTTGTAGGAGATTTGTTATTGGGACCCGGAGGAGTATAGTGCTCGTTAGATATAGAAAGTATTTTTCTCGATGATGTCGGACAAGTACGGGAAGCAGATGAACAAGTATAAGCAGTATCATGCTTCTCATGGTGGTCAGCTGAAGGCATACGTTACCCAGGATGTCTGGAGGTAAACGATTCTATTATATATATTTTTTATTAAATTATAAATTTCTATTTATAACAGATAATTTATATCATATCTTTTATATCATGCATCTCAACTAGGGCTTGGAAGGTTGAGTGGGATAAGCCCGAGAACAAGGCAAAATCCGAGCAGTGCAGCCGGAACAGGAGGAGCGAGCCTGCTGGGCCGGGTACTGGGATGTCGAAGTCCAGGGGGGCTAGATCTAATATCGATTATGCTCTGGATATCGTAAGTAATCTTAGAATATAATAATATATTATTTGTTTGTTTATTTTTAATGTTAATTATTTGAAAATTCTATTTGGATACAGGAGCAGGAGACGGGTGAGTCGGCCAAGGCGTACCAGGTTTTTGTACGTACGCACAAGAAGGACGATGACACGTGGATCAATGTGAGATCTAGTAATATTAATGTGAGTCTCTTCCTTATTTTTAACTTGTTCTTGGTTTTAATGTAGAATTCACTGACGAGTTGTATTTCAGGCGGAGTACGAGCGACACCTGGAGGAGGCACGTGCGTCTTCCCAGGATGAGGGTAGCGAGGTTGACCCTGACTGGGTTTTCTTCAATGTCGTCGGGTCGAGCAAGGGACGACACTACGGCATCGGCTCGTACGGGAAGGTGGTTGCTGCTGCGAAGGGTTTTCTCACAGGCAGCTCTTCTTCCTCATCCTCCCAACAGCATAAAACCCACGTGAGATAGCTCGAGGCGCATCTCCAGACGTAGAAGGAGGATTTGGAGGCCACGAGACTAGCTCAGGAGGCGCAGAGGGTGGAGATCCTGGCAATCGAGCAGCGATACACCGAGTCTGAGCGATTACGTGAGGAGAAGCACCGACACCAGGAGACATTTCAGGCGTAGGTGAACGCACAGATGGCAGAGATGTATGCTGGTTTCTTACAGTACCCCCCGCAGCAGCACCCCCTGCCACATCACCCCCCGTTATAGGACAGTTTAATATATTTTATAAAAACTTTGTTACTAAACACTTTTGTCGAACGCATGTAATAATCGTAAATTTCCAAATATTTTTATAATAATTGATTTATTTATTTATCTGTTCATTATTGTTTTTCTTCAAATTCTTGGGGAATTTTAATAAATAAACAGGAATTAAAATTAATATTTAAAAAATATTTATAAAAAAAATAAAATCCAAAGGGGAATACCCTCGAAAATCCCTCGGAAAATAAAAAAACTGAGGGAAAAACCGAGGGTGTATGCCTCTCAGTTATTCCGAAGGTAGCTATGGCCCTCGGTTTTTCCAAGGGTACTGCCCCTCAGTTTTTTCGAGGGTAAACTCACCTCGGTTTTTTCGAGGGTAGCCGCCCCTCAGTTTGCCCTTAGTTTTCCTGAGGGTCATACGGGGGAATTTACCAAGGGGATTTACCCTCGGTAAATTTTTCCGAAGGAAGTTTGCCCTCGAAAAAGTTTACCGAGGGATGAGGGAATTTACCTTCAAATCGAGGGAAGATCCCTCGGAAAACTACTATTTTTTCGTTCTGTATGGTCCTCTCTCCGCCGATAAAAGTTTGATCAGTTTTACATTATCTATCAAACTCACGCAAATTACTGACTGAGATTAAGGACGACTAGGAGAGAGAAATTAGACGTATTCTATACTTTCAGCAATCAGACTGGGCAAACGGGGAAGGACATGGCTGCTCATGGTTAGTCATAATTATTATTGTATAATTAATTGTGAAAACCATGAAGTTCAAGATCTTGGGACTCAATTATATTTTATGATGATTAATTATTAAATCTATTAACAAAAATTTGTTGAAAGACAAGGCAAAATGATAAGCGCCAAGCAAGAGATTGTAAACAAATTGTACTTGAAGGCCACTTAGCTAGAAGAAATATTCACATATTCATCTATATTAGCAAACACATGAGAAATTGCATCTCAACAAACAAAATCTCTAGGTTTATAAAATTCATAAAGTAAAAAAATTCTAATGGAATGACAAACGATTACCTTAGGAAATCTAATGGAACGCCGCCGTGTCGCTGCATATTCAAATGGACTTGCCACATCGACAACAAGGTCCACATCTGCAATTTATTGTCAAATATAGGTAAAAATGTATTCTGAAGATTATGGGCATCACATGCATATTTTTCTCTCTTTGCGCTAGCAAAAATGACCAAACAATCATTGGGAACAGCATCATCAAACTATATCCGAAATCCCACACAAAAAAGGAAACATTTATATTTTTTAAGGGTTTTCATTTATATTTTTTTTCATTTTTTACAGTTCTTTTTTCAGTTTTTTAGTTATTCAAGAGGTTTTTTTTTAAGATTCAGCTTTAGGGAGAATGCAAAAAATGATGTATTGACAAGTATGATATGAAGCGAAATTTACCTGAGTTTTCCAACGAACGTGTTGTTGACTTGAGAAAAGTCGTCGACAACCAAAGAGATGACAAATTCTGTGCTTGTGGGCTGATCCTTTTGGCGGCCAACAATAGTTTGTCATTCTCATCCTAAGCTGACATTAATTTCAAAAGTTAGTTGTCTGATTCCAAGTGTGGTCAATTTTACGACCTAACTACTACAATTAATCGAGTTACTTAGGTAATAATGAGCTTCTAAATTCATAATTTTTGGTACACACATCATCTCTCATTAATATAGCAATTAAAGGTGTTTTAAATCACAAAATTTTCATTCAGGAATATCATGTACGTTGAATTGGTTAAATGAGTCCAATATTCGGTGTGTGTCACTCCCTCAGCACATGGCTTATTATATCATGGACCAGAAACGTAACATAATTTTGTCTTGTATGTGATGTATACCTATTTTCATTTATTTTATTTTTTTCTTTATGATGTGTATTTATCAGCTATTTAATGCACCTATATATCTGATGTACATATCTCTTCTATGGAATGTAAATAGTAGTTTAAATTAATGTACCTATTGGGCCAGGTCCATCTCGCAATGTGGCCCTAGTCCATTTTATAACCATTGCTCGGCACATGGTTTTGTGATGACTCCTGGGATAAACACCAATGGCCCAAAGACAAATTTTCTTCATTAAAATGTCTTTGCTATTTTGGGTTTGACAATTTTCCTACTTTAGCTCACGTTTACTATTATATCTTAGGCAGTCAAGTAGTGTTTCGATGCACACGTTTGTCAGTAAATGAGGATGGATTATAAGATTTTACATAGGAATGTTTGTCAGCAGAGATATTCATAAGGAGACCATGATATCATTTATGTTCTATATTATCTTTTTATACTTCTAATAACACAATTAAATTTATATAACTAGGAATCTTTTCTAGAAGATACCAATTGATATGCTCCCATAATTAATTCTAAAGAAGAGAGAAGTATCTCATGTTCAAAAGCATTTATTATATAGAAAGATCATATAACCTACAACCAATAATCGACTCGGTGTGTAACCACCTTAGGAAAGACAAACAAGAATTAGCATCATTAACAGAATACATTAACCTTTGTCGAAAAGATTATCATTTGTCTTTTAAAGCAAAACTAAAACGACTCACATGGCATAAGTCCAAAATATAGTCGGTACGTCGAAGTTGTCTTATCCCTCTTGATAAAGCACTGGATTGGTCCATCTCTGGGACCCTACTAATATCAATAAGAGAGAAAAATATGAATAAAAACCCTATACGACACAATAATTATAAGAAAACGTAGAACGGTTTAATAAAAATACCTGCTTTAACGAAATGGGGAACGTTAGCCTCCTACATTCTTCGGGATTTTTAGAAATCTCTTTGGTAATATCTCCCCAAGATCGACAAACCGATGCACAAAAGACGACGACCGTCTGAGCCGGCTAAGCTGTCTTGCTCTCTTCGACTCTTTGGATTATGTGGGGGTAAATTTGCCCACTGCCCTTGCTCGATTAAATCGGTCGGTGCTACATCTGGGTGCTATAAACGATCTCGTTCGGCTTCGCATATACTTGCTTTCGAAACCTCTCTCAGACATACTGCCGATCCCATATCTTAGCTCGTGAACGATGCTTTTGAATGATATTTCGCTGGATTTAACTCTAATCTTCATGTAAGAAAATAGCAATATTAGCTAAGAAAAAAGTAGACAAGTATTTCTTTTACAAGGGGAATAAAATCTCAAGTCATTGACAGATCCAATAGTAAAATATTCTCAAAATAATATATTTTCAAATAAAACTAAAAACTAATAATAATTAGAATAAAAAATAAAAAGGGCCGACTTGTACTTGTAACATGTAACTGGAGAGGGCGAAGAGAAAAGGGGCAACGGGTATAAGAATCACAATTCAAGTTCATCATTCGTTTTAACTATGTAGCGTGTGTATCAAAGCAACTTCCGAATATATAAATACATATAAATCGTTGAGAGATGAAAGAAGACTTCCATACATCTCACATTTAAATGAACCAAACAAGTATTTTATATCATCAGTACATTATACTCTAGGGAATAAAGCATTTTACATCCAATCGAGTACTCTGAAATTGTTTGCCATTATAATTTTTACAGCCAATTCCATTAACAAGAGTATACAGTAACCTTTTTTAGCATAAAGATGGCATCTACTCGTGACATATGCTAATATTCTTCTTCTTTGTTTGCGTTTATTCTTTAAAAATACTTGAGAATCTCTCTTACTGCATTATGGCACACAAACCTCTAAAACAAAATATTTATCACACCTGTAGGTCAAGCTTATCGCAAAAGATTTGTCTAATGTAATTTATGTGAAGAATGATTTCAAGCTATGTATAATTCGACAACCTCGAGACACTTTCACAAAAGACTCTCGCATAGTGCAGTCTATGAGATTTTGATCACTACGTCACAACATTATCGAATGTGAATTGACAAAAACATTGAACAATCACTATAATCTTCTTATCAAGAGATAATTTCGAATGCGCAAGAGCAACATCTACACAATATGGGTTAATGACATGTGTGAATCGAAACCAAAAATTTTCACGGCCTTTTTCTATTCAATACTCAAAATATGTGGCCTAGAAGCTATCAATTAACAACCATATATATCAGGGGAGCAAAAGAAGATACCAGCAACTAGAAATTACTTGTACAAAACTGTCATAAACTAGAACTTGATTTCATTGTTGTTCTTTGGGATACCTACCAGTTGGCAAAATAGACTCCACAATATCAAATAACTAATAAGAAAGCATGAAGAAATTATACCTGTGAAGCACCTCAGAATTAGATAATTAAACATTTTATTCTTTTTGGCATTTTATCGAACACCTTCTCTACGTGTTTGCTCCATGGCCGCTACCACAAAAATATCAAAAGCCCAAAACTTTATGTAGCTTAGAAAAATATGCAATACCAAAAATTCACAAAAATAATGCTATATCATAAATTCACAAAATTATAAACATATTTCTATGGAGATTGAGATTCACACATGTGTCTATTTAGTAAGGACTGTTGATTAATCACTCTGGACAATCCTAAACTCCCCCGTCGTCCGTAAAAACCTAAAATTAGGGAAAGAATTGTACTTTGTGTTAACTGTCTCGGAGTGGAATATTAATATGGATATGGGTCGGATTTTCGGCGCCAAAGATAAATTGTTGCAGGCGGCAAATTGAAGATGGATTTTGCAAAGGAGAGTGTGGGCAATGTTCATGTGTTTTCAAAAGCTTCTAAGAATTTCATCTTGGGAGCTCAGCACCAAAAATAAATTGGTTTATATGTTTTTATTTTATGTTCCTTTTGTGTTGAGATATTATAGGAAGAAAACCCACCATCTAAATCGTAGTTGGAGAAACTTCAAGTATGGAAAAGTAAAAAGAGAATTATTAAAAGGAGAAAATAGAGAACAAATATTGGTATATGAGTATTTTAGCCAACAACTTTTGTTTTTAATCCTGTCTATTTTACATGACAATTTTTAAATTTTGATTTGTTACATACAGTGACAGTGACAGTACAGGTTGAATAATCAATGTTATATTTAAATAAGGACTCAAACTTGTAAAGTTATAAATAGTAAACTTTGTTCTTGCAGTATAATCGTAGTGTTTTTTATATAATTTCTATTTTATATGCCTCACAATTTAATCAATGATTTATTAATTAACAAAAATCTTAATGTATAAATAACTTTACAAAAGTTTGATGGGTCTATTATTATTAATAAACATATGCTATTTTATTTTATTATCATTCTCTTCCATCCTCCCTCAGTTAGAATTAAACCAAAAAATAATACATAAAACACATAATAAAATGATAAATGCAATTCTTAACATCAATTCCAAGAAAAATCAAATCAAATCAATAGATAAACGTGGCAGAATATATGAAAATATACATATAAAAAACCCATATCAAACATAAAAATAAAAATAGATATTGGAATTAGGGGGATGCATGGATCAAGGGTATAAGATGCCAACTTTTAAGAAATTTAATCTAAGTAATTGTATTAAAAAATAAAAAGAGAATTATTAAAAGGAGAAAATAGAGAACAAATATTGGTATATGAGTATTTTTAGCCAACAACTTTTGTTTTTAATCCTGTCTATTTTACATGACAATTTTTAAATTTTGATTTGTTACATACAGTGACAGTGACAGTACAGGTTGAATAATCAATGTTATATTTAAATAAGGACTCAAACTTGTAAAGTTATAAATAGTAAACTTTGTTCTTGCAGTATAATCGTAGTGTTTTTTATATAATTTCTATTTTATATGCCTCACAATTTAATCAATGATTTATTAATTAACAAAATCTTAATGTATAAATAACTTTACAAAAGTTTGATGGGTCTATTATTATTAATAAACATATGCTATTTTATTTTATTATCATTCTCTTCCATCCTCCCTCAGTTAGAATTAAACCAAAAAATAATACATAAAACACATAATAAAATGATAAATGCAATTCTTAACATCAATTCCAAGAAAAATCAAATCAAATCAATAGATAAACG
>BMAC01000042.1:193436-210752 GCA_014905375.1 Phtheirospermum japonicum
TGGAAAAGTTCGTCTATTTTCCAATTCAACCGTTCAGGGTTTCAGTCGATTCGATTCAATTTAATGGAGTCAGAGATTCTTTTATTTTTTTCATTATTAAAATTCTAAATTACACTAAATGAATTTAGATTAAATATAAATAATTAATATTTATATTACATCAATAATCGCACTATATAAAATTGAGATTAACTAAATATGAACTAAAATAAAATTAACATATTAAATTGATAATCGTTAACATTTTATTGAGTTAATTGGTTTGAATATAATAATTTTAAATAAATTTTCATGTCTACGATTGGAGATGGAAAATATAATCGCCAAGAATTTTCAATTCGATTCGATTCAGTTTCAAGAATCGGAGTTTCTTTTCTTTTTCATTAATTAAAATTCTAAATTAAACTAAAAGCAATAAAATTAAATAAAAATAATTAATAATTATATTACATAAAACAAAGTACTATTTGAAATCAATATTAACTAAATAGGAATTAAATAAAATCTTCAAATTAAGTTAAATATCTTTAACATTGTGTTGACTTAATTGTTAAAAATATAATTATTAGATAACAAATATGGAAATTAAAATTCATATATGTGTAATATGGAATTATAAATATAATACGCCAAATATTATAACATTAAAATATTAACTTCTAACAAATCAAATATGAGTTTCAATTAAATTTATTGAGTATATCTAAAGAACACCTGCAACCAACTTTGGGTAAATAAATAAATAAATAATAAATAATAATAATAATAATAATAATAATAATAATAATAATAATAATAATAATAATAATAATAATAATAATAATAGTGTTCGTGTCAAGTTGGCTTTCAATGATCATCAACTCAAAATAAGTTTTTTTTTCTTTTTTTTTTCGGCAATACACTCATGTATGTTGTTAATGGTTATCAACTCAACTAAGTTATTTTTCATAACACAATAATCATTGTGGTATATATTTTGCATAAATTATGTTCTCAAACATTACCAAATATATCTTAAGATTATTTAAATAATGAAAACTTATAATTTATTAATTCTCAAATTGATTGAATAAACGTTGAGTCGAGGCTAATGTCCTAGACCTAGAACTTTTTTAATTGATCGTTCTTAAATACGTTATCATAATTTCTTTTTAATTGATTTCTATTTAAACTTTTTAGTTTTTTAATCATTGTCTTTTTTAATTGGTGCTCAATATTTTGAGGATAATAATTGATTACATATACAATAATTTCTCCAGAAGCTAATGTTAAACTAATAATAAATTCTTAAAATAAAGGTTAGAATTCATCTTTAAAGTTATTTAAGATTTTATATTTAGATAATAATTAAATTAATTACGAAAAGGAAAGTACATTTTTACTCTGTACTTTCCAAGTTTTGTAAGTATAAAGTTAGTTCATTTAATAGATTAGGTTAAATTTTGCATTTATCATGAGAATTTTTATACCTTAACTTATTTGATATATTCATACTTTGAATTACACCAGATTTTGACGGTGAGCGTTGCTATTTCGCCGTTTTATTTTATTTGACCCGATGTCATTTTCATCCAAATTTGCGATACCTAAAAATTTTATGAATGGAGTGATTCCCCCTATTCAAAGGAAGATAATACATTTAAGAAAAAATAATAATATAAATGTATTCGATCAATATGATATTACAAATTTAGGGCTGGACTCCTGTTAGTCCAGATTAACGGATCGCTCCATGGCAAATATATGAAAATATACAAATAAAAATTCCATATCAAACATAAAAATAAAAATACATATTGGAACTAGGGGGGATGCATGGATCGAGGGGATACGATGCCAACTTTCAAAAAGTTTAATTTACGGAATTGTATTCAAAAATTGGAAAAGTTCGTCTATTTTCCAATTCAACCGTTCAGGGTTTCAGTCGATTCGATTCAATTTAATGGAGTCAGAGATTCTTTTATTTTTTTCATTATTAAAATTCTAAATTACACTAAATGAATTTAGATTAAATATAAATAATTAATATTTATATTACATCAATAATCGCACTATATAAAATTGAGATTAACTAAATATGAACTAAAATAAAATTAACATATTAAATTGATAATCGTTAACATTTTATTGAGTTAATTGGTTTGAATATAATAATTTTAAATAAATTTTCATGTCTACGATTGGAGATGGAAAATATAATCGCCAAGAATTTTCAATTCGATTCGATTCAGTTTCAAGAATCGGAGTTTCTTTTCTTTTTCATTAATTAAAATTCTAAATTAAACTAAAAGCAATAAAATTAAATAAAAATAATTAATAATTATATTACATAAAACAAAGTACTATTTGAAATCAATATTAACTAAATAGGAATTAAATAAAATCTTCAAATTAAGTTAAATATCTTTAACATTGTGTTGACTTAATTGTTAAAAATATAATTATTAGATAACAAATATGGAAATTAAAATTCATATATGTGTAATATGGAATTATAAATATAATACGCCAAATATTATAACATTAAAATATTAACTTCTAACAAATCAAATATGAGTTTCAATTAAATTATTGAGTATATCTAAAGAACACCTGCAACCAACTTTGGGTAAATAAATAAATAAATAAATAAATAATAATAATAATAATAATAATAATAATAATAATAATAATAATAATAATAATAATAATAATAATAATAATAGTGTTCGTGTCAAGTTGGCTTTCAATGATCATCAACTCAAAATAAGTTTTTTTTTCTTTTCTTTTTTCCGGCAATACACTCATGTATGTTGTTAATGGTTATCAACTCAACTAAGTTATTTTTCATAACACAATAATCATTGTGGTATATATTTTGCATAAATTATGTTCTCAAACATTACCAAATATATCTTAAGATTATTTAAATAATGAAAACTTATAATTCATTAATTCTCAAATTGATTGAATAAACGTTGAGTCGAGGCGAATGTCCTAGACCTAGAACTTTTTTAACTGATCGTTCTTAAATACGTCATCATAATTTCTTTTTAATTGATTTCTATTTAAACTTTTAGTTTTTAATCATTGTCTTTTTAATTGGTGCTCAATATTTTGAGGATAATAATTGATTACATATACAATAATTTCTCCAGAAGCTATGTTAACTAATAATAAATTCTTAAAATAAAGGTTAGAATTCATCTTAAAGTTATTTAAGATTTTATATTTAGATAATATTAAATTAATTACGAAAAGGAAAGTACATTTTTACTCTGTACTTTCCAAGTTTTGTAAGTATAAAGTTAGTTCATTTAATAGATTAGGTTAAATTTTGCATTTATCATGAGAATTTTTATACCTTAACTTATTTGATATATTCATACTTGAATTACACCAGATTTTGACGGTGAGCGTTGCTATTTCGCCGTTTTATTTATTTGACCCGATGTCATTTTCATCCAAATTTGCGATACCTAAAATTTTATGAATGGAGTGATTCCCCCTATTCAAAGAAGATAATACATTTAGAAAAAATAATAATATAAATGTATTCGATCAATATGATATTACAAATTAGGGCTGGACTCCTGTTAGTCCAGATTAACGGATCGCTCCCGTTAGACCGGGTTAACCCGGATCCATTTTAATCAGAGTATTTAAACAAAATTAGTCCACAAAAATGGCCTGTTCTCCATCCTTTCGTAAGCCACCGTGACAGCCTGCTCCAAACCACCGCCCTCTCCAAACCACCTGCTCCAAAACACCACCTGCTCCAAACCACCGCCTGCATCTCCAAACCACCGCGTTCATCTCCATCTTTAACCACCGTCGGTGCATCTCGAAAATGTCCGAACCACCACGAATTTGCATCTCATCAACGCATCTTCCATATCCGAACAACCGCGAATCTGCATCTCCGTCTCCATCTTCATCGGCCGCCGTCAGCCTTCAATTACCAGGTAAACAACTTCTTCAACAATAAATCTGATTTTGACCTAATTGTCTCAATTTGATTTCGACCTAATTCTAGAAATTTTTGTAACTGTTCGCAGGTTTTGGAGAATTTTACAAACTACAGAAGGGAATTGAAGATGAGATGGGTGATTTGGAACTATACATGGGCGAGAAATCCAATGTAGACGAAGGTAATATAGTATTGGTCTTAGAACTATGATGTATTGGTCTTTTTACTGCATGGTACTTGATTTTATTATTTTGTTATGTCGAAATATTCAGAGTAAAATATCATTATAAATTATTATTCGATTATTGTATTAATTTTTGGAATGTGATGAATTGGTCTTTTGGCTGCATGGTATTTGTTTTAGTTGTTGTTAATGACAAATTCGATTGTTGTGTTATGCCGACATATTCATAGTAAAACATGTCTAAAACTATGAGTTATTATTCCATTATTGTATTAGTTTTTGGAATGTAATGTATTGGTTTTTTGGTTCAATGTATTGCTATTCTGATTGCAAGATATTTGCTTTTTTGGGGATTAATTTTATTATTCAATTCAGGGGCTATGATAATTCATGATTCTAGTGATGAAGAAGGTGGAAGTAACATTGATAATGAATCGATAAATAATATCTTGTTGAATGATGAAGGTATGAAACTATTCTGATTGGATTGATTTTATTTCTAAAAAATATATGGAGACATCTTATGTGATAATATCTTGTTTTCCATTTTTTGTATTTAGGTGATACCACAAATTTATATGGTTCTCTTATTGGTGTTAAGAGGAAGAATTTTGAAGACATCTATGAGTTGTATTGTGGACATGCACGTCAAGTTGGTTTTAGTGTTCGAAAAAACAACAACAAGGGTGAATGATGATAAGATAATAATTGAAAAGAATTATGTGTGTTCGTCTCAAGGAATTAAGCGATCAAGCACCTTCGGTTTGACGAAACAGAAATTGTAAAGTATCATTGAGAGCAAGATTAAACAAGCAGGGAGTATTTGAAGTTCTTCATCACAACACAATGCACAATCACATCAAAATAGATCAAGTCAAGCAAAGGAGTTTGGTCACAAAAACTCCCAATCCTCAATTATTTTAGCATAACGGTAGTCGTTGAAATATTTATAGTTGTAGATGTATTCACATTGACTCGATTAGAAATTGGTACTTTAATACTGTGATATTTATTTGCTGCTATCTTAA
The DNA here is from genome assembly GCA_014905375.1 of Phtheirospermum japonicum. NCBI lineage: Eukaryota > Viridiplantae > Streptophyta > Magnoliopsida > Lamiales > Orobanchaceae > Phtheirospermum > Phtheirospermum japonicum. The sequence continues at coordinate 198,598 of BMAC01000042.1, forward strand.
TGCTTTATGGTATTTTCTGATTGTATTTGATTAGTGTATCGGTTTTTCTGTTCAATCGTATCGGTTTATATATTTGCAGTGTGTTCGGAAAATAAAAATACAGTGCATAAAAAAAACACACACATCTTGCAAAAAAAAAAAAAGCTTATAATGCATAAACAACTACTTAATTATAGGAAAACTTTTGTGATTGCATCACAAAAACTGTACATTTATTACAAAAACTCAATACATTATAGCACATAAACCAGTACATTATTTTACAAAAATCAATACAAAATATATTGTCAAAGGATTTACAAAAAATGGGGACTAGAATCTCCACCAATCACCAAAAAAAACAAAACAAGCACAAAAAATACTTACTGCTAGACACAAATCACGTTTATAACTTTTATGATTGCATAACAAAAACTGTACATTTATTACAAAAACTCAATACATTATAACACATAAACCAATACATTATTTTACAAAAACCGATACAAAATATTTTGTCAAAGGATTTACAAAAAATGGGGACTAAAATTTCTACCAATCACCAAAAAAATAAAAAGAAAAACACAAAAAATACTTACTGCTAGACACAAATCACAATTCATAACTTTTATAATTGCATAACAAAAACCGTACATTTATTACAAAAACTCAATACATTATAGCACATAAATCAATATTTACAAAAACCAATACAAAATATTTTGTTAAAGAATTTACAAAGTATGGGGACTAAATCTTCCACCAATTAACAAAAACCTTGCGTTTTGCCATTTTTGACCAGACCGATCCACCTGTTCACAGCTGCAAATAACGAAAAAAAGTAATTTTACATTCAGATTCCTTAAATCAATGTTAAACTTCAGTAATTTCCCTTCAAAAAAAAACCAACAACATAGAAAATCATTACCATTCATGCAAGCAGTTTTCTAGCACAGCTCTGTGTTCGTTTGATGAAAATGTTTCGTCCATGTAGTGATCCTTGGCCTTCTCCTCATATTCATTTAGCTCTTTCATTTCCAAAGTTAGACTTGCTGCATGTCGGATAACTCTACCAGCAATCTCTTGCTTTCTTGAGAAGCAGAGTCTTCAAAGCTCCTCGAGGCCTTAGACACCTGAATTTTTACAAAACCAATATGCAACATAATAAACAGGAAATGTAAAATATAATCACGTATGCTTGTTATCAAATATTAAACATTCCTTCTCAACCATGTCCTAAACATAATTAATGGAGATCATTAGTAAGAAATTAAAGAATGTACCTTAATGGACCCCAATGGATATGTTCAATGAAAAAGGCTTCCAATAATGATAAAGTGTATGTTTTGGTAAATCATTAAATGTAAAAGGTTAGAATTAGAACTGAAGTCCCACTTAAAATGGTAAATTTTTAACTATTGAATTAGAGTCGATTTTCAGTTAGAAGCTAAATTGAGAGCCACTTGTAGGGAATGCATATGAATATGGTCAAATGTGTGAAATAAAGATTTTACAAGATCAAGACAGACTAAAATTCAGTAAAAATTAAAATGGTGCATAAAAAAATAGCTCATTGAAGGGACAAGAAATTCTACAAACCCAAACTGATCCCATTTTAGAAAATCAAATCATTGCTATAGAAGATAAAATGTTCTGGGTTAAAAAGAACCCCAAAAAAAAAATTTAAGAAAAGTAGGCTTGAGACAATGGATCATATAATAATTCCAAAACTGATATTGACAGTGGACTACACTACACTCATGAGCAAACTTTTGGGTTTCTTAATTGTTTTATTTTATTTTTATAAAATTTGGAAAAACACACACACACACCAAAATGGGATAACAAATGAAAAACTTAAACTTATTTACCTTAAATACATAGTCAGTAGAATCATCCAGAACTTGAATCACCAGCCTATCAGTAGGCCATGAAAGATTACAAGCTGCTGTAAACTAAAGACAACCAAGGATAACCTCAAAGAAAGCAACTAACAATACAAAAGTTAGCCAGGTATTTTTTGTCAACCAATTTCACAAATACAAACTCAAAACAATTCAATAAAATAAATTAAATGAGGTAAACCTCCAGTCGAACCCGTGTTCCCAAAATCATAGCCCGAACATTCAAGACACGGCCCGAACAACCACAGAAACACTGCCCAATCAGCCGAGTTTTAAAATTGGGTGAGACCCAGCGGCCCCATGCGAACCAGCCGGAGCCACCCCACGTTTAATCGCTATCGCCATTCATTGAGCCACCACCGCGCGTTCAATCGAAGGAGAAGGGTCTGATCGATTTCTGAAATTGGAGTAGAAAATCAGCCACGCCTAGGGGTGGGGCGCCGTCGTCCGTCGATGCGGGTAGTCGTCGGGAAACGCCACTGCTACGGGTTACTTCCGCCGACGACCGAAGGAGGGATGCTGTGCAAATCGCCTGATTTCTAGGAGTTAGGGAAGAAAGAAGGAAGAAAAAGGAAAAACGGGTGGGGTTTTGATATAATTAGACAAATTATAATAATGCCATCGGGTCGGTATTGAATCGGGTCATGGGTTAGCCTAACGGGAGAGACCCGTTAATATGGACTTACCCAAGTCTTTGCCTACAAATTATTAGTCAATGTTCTTGTATTGGTTTTGTTTGAAAAAAGTATATAATTAATTTTATCACTCAATTTAATTTGTTTAACTTTTTTAACTAAATTAAATATAAAATTATTTAAACTCAAACTTGATTAGAGTAGATTTGTCCTTATTTTTATTTGTATTTTAGTACGTTTTTCTATTTGTTTTTGGTATAAGTTGGACGATTTAAGCATAATTCCGTATTTTTATAGTTCTGACTTATTTTACCGTATTTTAATCGTAATTGATGCAAATAAGTGATATTTCGTTGTTTTCACTTTGCAGCTAAGTAACCAGAAGAGTTCGGCGTGTAATAGATGAAGTTCGATGTTCAATAATAGGAGAACGAGATTTCCGGCGAAACGAGTAGCAAAAGATAGAGAGAGACGGAGGCTGAAGAGAAGTCGCGTCGACTGACGCGACCGTCGACGCTACATCAACGCGAGCCATGATCCGCGTCAGTCGACGCAGCGTCGACGCACCGATGTCGACGCTACCTACTGAAGCATCGATGTCGATGCACCGATGTCGACGCACTGTCGATGCTACTTGCTGAAGCGTCGATGTCGACGCACCCCATCGACGCACCCACCTAGTCGATGCGCACGCACAAGCATCACCGACGCCGAGCACCAGCACGCGTCAGTCGACGCACCGTCGACGCGACGGCCCAGAATTCGGAATTTAGGGTTTCTTGTGCGCCAAGACTTGTAATATCTATATAAACCCTCCTTATTTCGGATTTTTGGGAGAACGCACGACCACCTAGGTTATCTTAGCCTACAATTACAATAATCCCACATCTCATAACGAGATTTGAAGACGGAGATCAAGGATCGAAGAACAACGCGTCCAAAACATCGAATTCGCGTTCGGGATTCAATCTTCGCCCAAGATTGACGTGCTACTCCGGAATAGCTGGAGCTTCTCATTGCTTTTATTAGTTTCAATAAGTACTCTAAACTCTTAGTTAATTCCGAAATTAGTTTTATAGTTAATTTCTTAGTTTATTGCTTAGTTAATGCTAGAACTAGTACAATTAGCTTAATCGTTTTATGTTTGGATATTGGGTTAACTTAGTTTATTTATGCGAGTTGATTGGGTTAATTTCGTCAGAACTAAGAAGATTAGAGWTAATGGTAGGACAATTGGCAACTGACATGGCATCATTGAAGAAGGAGAAAAATACTCTTCCAAGCCAAACAGAACAAGCCTCAGCTATTCATGTGTTGAGAAGCGGGAAAGAAGTGGATAACTGCATCGAGATAGGAAACGAGGGAGACAAGAAAGAGACCGAGACCCAACCTCCAGGAGCAGTGAAGAAAAAGAAATCGACAACAACTGAAGACCCCATCGATTCCTTAAATTCGCCGCCCAAGAAGTTGACTATTTATGATCATGTTCCCTTCCCAAGTCGCCTACGTCCGGCCAAGGAGAATAAGAGATTCATGGAGCTATATAATTTATTGAAAAATGTCAATATTAACCTCCCCCTGATAGAGGTGATAAAGACAATGCCGGCGTTTTTGAAGTTTTTCAAAGATCTAGCATCAAAGGAAAGGCGTTTGGCTACGAGTCAAAATGTGGCTTTGATAAGAGATGTTGGTGATATATTTGAGAAACCATTGCCACCCAAGGAGAAGTATCCCGGGAGTTTTTGCGTAACTATTTCTCTCGGGAATGGACTAACGGCAAGAGGGATGCTCGATCTTGGCGCTAGCATAAATTTGATGCCCTACTCAATTTACAAGGAGTTTGACCTAGGACCGCTGAAGCCGACCACGATGAAATTACAGTTGGCGGATCGAACGATAAGGCTACCCTTGGGGATTGTGGAGGATGTCTTAGTACAAGTAGACAAGCTAGTAGTGCCGGTTGACTTTGTCATTATGGATGTTGGTGACGTACAAAGCGAGAATCGAGAACACACCATTTTATTAGGATGTCCATTCATGTCTACAACGCGCACGGTGATCGACGTAAACAAAAGAAGGGCGACTATGTCCGTATTGGGCGAAACGGTGACGTTTTCACTTCAAGATTTTCACAAGAGTCCTGCATCGTTTGTTAAGAACGATTGTTCTACTATTGATTTAGTAGATTCTTGCGCGAATGAGCTCTTGAGCATCGGCACGATTGAAGAGTTTGATAATGTAAAGGCATTTGATGATGGATTGCCCATGCGGTTTGACGTGCCTCAAAATGAGCCAAAAGTGGAGTTGAGACCACAACGAGATCGTTCGAGGTTTGAGCCAAGAGAAGAGACGAAGCCACTGAATTATTATTCACAAAGTGTTTCCCTCGACCCCTACAAGAATTTTAAACGTACGAAGAAAAAGGGCGAGGTTAATAGCAATGATTGGACACAGAAGAAGAAGAAGAAGAAGAAGAAGAAGTCGAACAAAGTTTTTAACGAGAAATTCAAGGTTGGTCAACTAGTGATGTATAATTCCGATCGTAAGTTTGATCCAACCAAGTTTGAAGTCGCATGGAGTGGACCATTTTTAATAAGGGAGATGGATGAGTATGGAGTCGCCACTATTTACAATGAGAGTGCAAACACGGGATTCCAAGCCCACAAGCATCGACTTACGCCTTATTACGAGAAATATATGAAGAGTCGAGATAGGAGCAAGAAGGAGTTCGTGGACCCACCAAGAGCTAGGAACTGATCAAGCAAATTGCTTCGAGCATATGACGTTAAATGTTGCGCTTCTTGGGAGGTAACCCAAGCGTTAGTTAGTTTTCGTTTTATTTTCTTTATTTTATTTTTGTCTTTTTATATTGTGTTAATTTTCGTGGTACATTTATGTGTGTGTTGATGCACAAAAAATATGATAAATCGCCTATTCTGGACAACGGTTATATAGCGGAAGCTCGCTACCGCAAGGCCTTACGGCTTGTTCTACTCGAGGCGTTAACGTTGATGATCAACCACTGAACCTACCGCTTATCGCATCAATCATGGATTACGATGATTTCGTCGATCGAGGTTGCAATCCGACCCAAGTTAGTCGCAGCCCGACAACCTTTTGATGAGCTGCAGCCCAGCCATTTACGATGTTGGCCGCAATCCGGCCGTTTCAAATCCAAAAAAACATGCCACCAGGCACTTACGCGTCGCAATTGATCACAATCGTGTTTTGTTTGTTTGTTTTTGTTTATAGGTTTGTTCGGGACAATCTAGTCACGCGATCTAAGATGAAGGATAATTGCATGGGCATTTTTGGAAGAAGACTCGACTATCGAATTTTCAGGGATGTTTTCTTATCTCCCATACTCTTATTTTCTTTAATATTTATGACAATCAGGAGATTGCCAAGTTTTTAAGGAGGGGGGTGGTTGAGTATGGTTTATATTTTAAGTGCAATTTGATGTCTTTGTTTTGAAATGCATTAATTTGTAAGCGTGATTGATCGCTATTTCTACGCTTATTTGTGTTTGTATGGCATGCCTGTCAAGTTGACTATGTCTGATTATTTGTTTTCGTCTTTGAGCGTGCATAAGTGCATAATTTTTCAAAATTTATTATTATATATTTGTAAATTGGTACTTGGACGTAACCGATTTCACAAGACCTTAAAAGCAGCGTCAATTCAAAATTTTTCATGCAAAAAAGCCAGCGAGTAGCCTGAGTGTTTATCATCTTTGCATGTGCTTGAGTAAGTTTCAGTCTTGATATCTCTTTGAAACCGCTGTGTGTAGTCGACTTTGAACATGAATTTAAGGCACATATAAAACCCTATTCCGGCCATATCCATATAATTTTAGCCACTATAAATTACGAATGAGCCAATCATAGCCAAATATCCATGCATATAGCCATGAGTGTTTTTGAGACGACCCCTACAACCCATTAAAAGCGTGGGGTAGGAGTTCGTATTTTTATTGGTTATTTGAGTCTTGGAATTGTTATTAGGAATTAATTATTTTGTAAATAAGGACCACCATCTAAAAAAAATAAAAGAAAGAGACCCCATAAAAAATTGTAATAAAAGGGGAAATAAAAAAAAGAAGAAGAAAAAGAAGGATGGTGAGTCTAGTTGAATTTGTATTAGTCAATGCCTACGCGCTTAATTTAAGGCTTGAGTTTATTGTTTATTTTCGCATGAAGCCTAATGTTTAAGAGGCAAAAGAGTTGTTATTAAGTGGTTTCTGAGCTTCAAGTTGGTCTTATGGTTTGCGAGTTGGGAAATAGCCTATGTTTGAAAGGCTACGTTATGAGAGTTAAGTGAGGTTTTTATTTTTGAGCGAGGTGAAGCAAGTTGCTTCGTGATTAGATTAGGTTGGGTGAGTTATTTAGACACACGACTTATATATTCCATACCCGTCCAAAGAGCCTTACGTTACAACCCGTGAAGACCTTTTCCGATTCTTAGTTTAGACAGCACACTTAATTCGCGATTGAAAAGAGATTAATTTTCTGTGCTTACTTATTGTGCATGTAATTGTATGATTTGAGTGTATACACGTCCCATGCAGAAATTACTTGAGTGCTTTTGAGCGTACTTATATATATTATCCTTCGTGAGGAAGCATGATTTTATTTTGAAGTGACAATGTAATAATGGTCAAGTGTTTGATGTTGCGTGACTTGTACCTATATTTTCGAAATTATCTATGTAGCAACGCACGACTCTTTGCTTGAACTTATTTTCATTCTAGTTATATTTTGAAATTATCGTTTGTTCGAGGACGAACAAACCAATAAAGCGTGGGGTAGTTGATTAGAGTAGATTTGTCCTTATTTTTATTTGTATTTTAGTACGTTTTTCTATTTGTTTTTGGTATAAGTTGGACGACTTAAGCATAATTCCGTATTTTTATAGTTCTGACTTATTTTACCGTATTTTAATCATAATTGATGCAAAATAAGTGATATTTCGTTGTTTTCACTTTGCAGCTAAGTAACCGAAAGAGTTCAGCGCGTAATAGACGAAGTTCGATGTTCAATAATAGGAGAACGAGCTTTCCGGCGAAACGAGTAGCAAAAGATAGAGAGAGACGGAGGCTGAAGAGCAGTCGCATCGACTGACGCGACCGTCGACGCCACGTTGACGCGAGCCATGATCCGCGTCAGTCGACGCAGCATCGATGCACTGTCGACGCAGCATCGATGCACTGTCGACGCTACCTGCTGAAGCGTCGATGTCGACTCACCGATGTCGACGCACTGTCGACGCTACCTGCTGAAGCGTCGATGTCGACGCACTGTCGACGCTACTTGCTGAAGCGTCGATGTCGAAGCACCCCATCGACGCACCCACCCAGTCGACGTGCACGCACAGGCAGCACCAACGCCGAGCACCAGCACGCGTCAGTCGACGCACCGTCGACGCGACAGCCCAGAATTCGGATTTTAGGGTTTCTTGTGCGCCAAGACTTGTAATATCTATATAAATCCTCCTTATTTTGGATTTTTGGGAGAACACACGACCACCTAGGTTATCTTAGCCTACAATAACAATAATCCCACATCTCATAACGAGATTTGAAGACGGAGATCAAGGATCGAAGAACAACGCGTCCAAAACATTGAATTCGCGTTCGGGATTCAATCTTCGCCCAAGATCGACGTGCTACTCCGGAATAGCTGGAGCTTCTCATTGCTTTTATTAGTTTCAATAAGTACTCTAAACTCTTAGTTAATTCCTTAATTAGTTTCATAGTTAATTTCTTAGTTTATTTCTTAGTTAATGCTAGAACTAGTACAATTAGCTTAATCGTTTTATGTTTGGATATTGGGTTAATTTAGTTTATTTATGCGAGTTGATTTATGTTTAGTTATTCGTTCTTAGATTCATATGATATAATTGCTTCATGGTAATTTCTTATATTCATGTTCTTAGCTTCGTTAATTAGAATTAATTCGTAGCATTCTATAGATAATTATTGCTTGTAGTTGGTAATATAGTTTAGAGTGATTAGTCAAATTATCTTTAGTTTAATTTCTGTTTTAGTTTATAATGATCAATTCAACATCTTTTAAAACCCCAATTGTACATGTATTTTACTTTAATTCATAAATTGAGAAAAACATCCGAAAGACCGAACAGTTGCTTCCTCGAGAGATACGACTCGAGTCAAACTCATCACCCTACAGTTACCTCGTACTCTTGTGATCAAACTGATGTGTTTTAAATTAATTTATTAAAAAGGGGTGCACAAAATTTTGAGTCAAAACTCCACATCATATGACTATTCATAAAAACATATTAGAATTAATTACAAGGATCTAGTCCAAATTACAAAACATAACTGAGGAAACTTAAGCAAAAAATGACCAAATCTTGTTATGTCACATTCATAACAAATTTGAAAACGCTTGTGCATCAATGGCTACGAAAAGAAAATAAATAAAATGATAGGAAAGGAAAATGATAAATGAACTATAAGCATTGAAAACCACTTGTAAGCACTAAATATTAACATTCACAATCTTTGCATTGTTGATCTTAATGGCCCTTGTTTCTCATATAGGAAAATGATAAATGAACATGAACGAAACATATGTATTGCTTCTTTGTTTAAAAGTTATTCTACGGGTTCCCATAGTTACTGCACTTTCCATTTTCACTACCAGACATGAATTTAAAATTAGAAAGAAGAAAATCACATACCCCATATCTAGAAGAATCGTGAGTCTCTATTGATGACTCTATACACTCTATACACATGCGTGCTCATTCAAATCGATTTATAGAAAAAAGTTTAAGATAAATAGTCGTCAAAACCAGGAAATCGATTCCTGAGAAGTGACACTTGCATATATATTATCAATCAATTACCTTCAAAACCAACTTCCGAGCCCTTTATAACTTTTTCAATACATATGAAATAACAACTAGAAAAGAGAATAAGTGCAGAAAAAATAAAACAAAAGCAAACTCACTGTGATTTCAAATCTTTTCCAAGTTCAGCTACAGGAGACTCTTCTATAACATTGGAACTTGGCTTCTCATTTTCCCGATCACCCAAAGTTCGAACTCGGCTCGAGCATGTTTCGAGCCTAGCTCGAGCTCGCTCGTTCGCATTAACAAGCTAAAATTAGAGGTCGGCTTGGCTCGCTAGTTGCAAATTCAAGCTCGGACTCGACTCGTTAAAGAAGCATTTGGTTAACCTCTGAAGCGGATAAGATCCCAAGAGGTTCGTCTATACCAACAGATGCTCGTTAGAGCTTGGGCTCGACTCATTTTGATAAGTCCAAAAAGTTGGGTTACCAAATATATGGGGTACTAACCTCAAAATTGAGATCAACGACCTGAAACTTCTTCCAAATACGTCACAGCGACCTGCCAAGCCCTCCACGGATCTACTGACGACCTAGCTGGTCCTGCAAAACAGCGCCTCGGACGGGTCGGATGACAGGCCCGTCAAGGCCCTCCGATGCATAAGTTAATAAGCAAAATCCACTTCAACTTCAACTTTCAAATATATAAAGTAATAGTACGATAAAGCCAAATCAACTTAGAATAAAGAGAGGTATGCAACTCCTTTTATAGAGATAAGAGAAGTATTCTCAAAGTCAAGGGTTACCTTCTCCTACGATAATTCCATAAATACCACAACTGACTTAGAATTAGGATTCCTCCCATATGCTAAGTTCTCATAAACAATAAACCTCTCATTAAATTAATAGAATAGGCTTGGGCCCATTATTCTTTCCATACAGTCCACCGAAACCTCATAAACCGCTCACACTAAGCCCGCAGGCTTGATATTCGCAAGGCCCATAACCGAGCTAAAGCACACAATACGAACATAAGAGGTCGCGACCTTATATGAGAACGCATCCTCATACTCTAGGTCGCTACTCCACAAACCAACTCGCTCACTTTTCCACTGAAGCCATTTAGCTCGCTCACCTCCCAGAGGAACACCCTCTCCAAAAAATGAGGTCGCTTACCACAAATACACTCATATATCAAATAATATTACGTACGGACATTTTGGTCCGTATCAGCTAGTCCCCCATGTTCTAGCTGATTGAGGCACGAAATCAGGTAGGACATGTAAAACAAGATCAAAAGAGCACAACAACCATTAAAAACAACAATAAAACATAAACACATAAATAAATCACTACTCCACTTTACCAAACCGTTTATTAGAATCACACAACTCGACAAATCGAGCTGTAATACCAATCATCCCACTATAAATTACCAAGTATACTTGCGACCTGCAAAAGTTCAACTCACTGAACTCGCTTCTTTTAAGATAACATGATCACCTCGCCATCAAACCTTAATTCTAGAATAACCCAACTCAACATACCGAGCTATAACATTAATCATCCCATAAGAATTTACCACATAAAACCGCGACCTCCAAAAGATCAGCTCGCTGAGCTCGCTCATCCTCCAAGAAGGCATACTTGTGAGTCCCCAAGTCGAGTTCCCAGACTCCATACTTGACGACCTAAAACTATAAAGCCTTCCCTCCATGGACAATTATAACCGAACACAATAATATAAGAAAATACAATCATATGATTTTAAAAATTCAAAACACCATAAGCCATTTACTCGACCTAAAATAGGTCGATCAAAAAATCATTCCATACAAACCATAATCATAATAGCCCATCAAGGCCCAAGATTGGGTTAACCATAAAGGCACAGAAACCTATAAAACCATAAACCATATCGACATCATCGACCTAAAATAGGTCAGCCAATAAACCATTGCACCCACAAATCATCACTAATCTAATAAAAGTATTAGCCCATAACACACTCATAAAATATATGACGAATAAAGCAAAAATCATATCTAACTCGCCTATGTACTCCACCAATTTAATACAATCAAGTAATCCAATCAGATTATCCACAAAAAGTAAATGTCAAATAAACAAGCAAGCCCCCCATATGCTAACCAAATAAACAAACCAAACCAAATCAATCAAGTAAACCATATCAAATAAACTAAATAAACTCGCATCAACCAAATAAATTCGATAACCCCTATTAGCCAAATAAACCTGACCCGCACATAGGTCGCACGAATTCGTAATCAATCACACGCATAATCCATACCCTCATAAGACCACGAGATTCGAAACCATGACTTATACACAATCCAATAGAGCTAAATTCAGCTCGCATATAAAACATATTAGCTTGCACAGAAACAACCATCCATAACACAACACAACAGCCCGAAAAAGATATGTAAATTAGACATACTCTTCCCAAATCATAAGTAAACATCATAACCACTTAACCATAAATCATCAATATAGCTCGCCAAACACAACTCTCAAAACACAAAAACACAACTCTCAAAACACAAACTCCGTACGAGAGAAGTGCCCTCCGGTCCGGAGTTACCTTCTCTCGCCACAAACTTCACAACTTCTCATCATAAAAACACAACTTCTCAACACTACCTCTTATCATAAACACAACTTCTCAACACAACTTCTCATCACAAAACACAACTTCTCAACACAACTTCTCATCACAAAAATACAACTTCTCAACACAACTTCTCATCACAAAAACACAACTTCTCAACACAACCTCTCATCACAAACACAACTTCTCA
>BMAC01000042.1:211465-223926 GCA_014905375.1 Phtheirospermum japonicum
CGGGAGAGGTGCCGTCCAACACAAGAGTTACCCTCTCCCCATTCCGCTGACCTAAAACAAGCGTCAGCCCACTGAAACAAACACTTTCACTGCGGAAGAGGTGCCCTCCAACACAAGAGTTACCCTCTCCCATCTTCGCCGACCTAAAACAAGCGTCAGCCCATTGAAACAAACACTTTCACTGCGGGAGAGGTGCCCTCTACACAAGAGTTACCCTCTCCCGCCCCAAACACACCACATCCGCCTTCTAGGCACAATACTTCTTCAAATGACACACATTCCAGCTTCTAGGCAAGACCTTTCCAGCTGCATCCTCAAGTATATATGCTCCACCTCGCAACACTTTTACAACTTTAAATGGCCCAACCCAATTTGGCTCCAACTTCTTAGTCATTCATAATGCATCAGCTCGCCTCTATACTAGGTCGCCGACCTGAAAACAGCGATGCTTGACCCTTTTGTTAAAAGCAGCTTGTACTCTTTCTTTATAGCGCTCAACCCGAGCTGCAGCTCTGTCTCATAGCCAAACATTTCAGAAAAGGTCCAAAACGCGACCTCTTGTACAACTCATCATTTATCACACAAAAGCAAGCTACTGTTCTGGTCTCCTTTGTCGTTAATCTCTCTGCGCCCTCCTTTGCTTAAACAAGGACATCCCATATAGATGTACGCCAATCATCCTTAACTTTGAGCTGCATAACCTCCTTCCCTTCTTCCACACTACTATGACTCAATTCCATTAGTGTAATTTTTCGAGTATCACAAGTCCCCAGCGCTCCTGCTATCTGAGCGAGCTAATCAGCCCGAGTGTTTTCAGCTCGCAGTAAATGTTCCAACTTGAACTCTTCAAAACGTGTTGCTTCTTCCCATTGGTTTACTCATCTCCGAGTTACATGTCGGGCAACCCACAAATTAACACTAAGTTAATACAAACTAAACAGGCCCTGCACCCAAATTCGTTATCATAACCATAAAAAATATCATCCGAATATGGAAACCTTACTCGCTCCAATAACATATTAATCAAACATTTTTTAAAAATCAAATGTTTCCCTTTCCCACAACCGCAAACATCATATCACCATCAGCTATATAAGATCAAACAAAACCGACACAAGAATTTTCAGCACACATATACCAACGTTGAATATTAAACTACTTTAATCGGTAATGAATTAGAGAACAAACTATATATGAATGGAAAGCCCTGTGAGTCTAGTTTCCAACATAAAAATCGGATCTCAAAAAAGGATCATTCAACAGTGAGTTATGACCATTTTACTATAGTGTGGCAGTGCAGTATTTTCATACGGGAATGTGCAAGAATAAGCAATTCTTAGTGTGTTTTCATGATCCTACTCATTCAAGTACCTTGGGAGTTGATAAACACTTAATCTTTAGTCAAAACTCATCTTGCTTATCTCTAAATATATAAGCATATCCTCATAACCATATAAAATCAAATAAGTACTCCCCAACCAAGTGTTTAACCACATGAATCCATCTTCCACTCTCAACAAAAATATTAGTAGCAGATTAATCCAAATATATCCAAGCACTCAAATCCCATTAAAAGCCCCAATCATAATTATCCTACTAATTATAAATTTTAATCCTTATCCAAACTCATAATTAATTGTGTTATACCAAAAGAACCTGCATGTCACACGCATACGATCGAACCCATACAATCGAGCAAACAGGCTAACATATGCAAAAGATACATCCACCAAGCCAAATAATAGAAAACTTATCTTTTTCTTTGGGTGCCTCCAGGCCCATTCACCTCATTAACCGACTCACGTTAATATTTAGGAGAGGCTTTGACTTAGCTCCTCAAATCGACCTGGAGGTCTCCCAATTATATAAGTCGTGTACCTAGCAAAAGATCATCACACTGGATAAATAATATCCTTATCAATAACACTGTAGAAATAATAGACCATTAAAATTTTAAAATCAACTCCCCTATTCGAGGAACAAACTGGAAAACGGTCTTGTTCCCTTGATTTTTGATGATTTTGTTGCGTTTGATTCATACGCGACCTCCTCGCCTCAGATTTCGGGGCGCAAAATAAATCAACCCTCGAAACCAACATAAGTACAAAAACCCATACAATAACAATAATCCATATAAATAAAATAAACCGTCTAAATCAACTGATATTAGACCAAATAGTTATAGAAGAATTAGAGCCCCGTCCTTATCCCTAATCTGCCGACCTATTTACCCCATATCAAGATTGATTAGTGGCTTTTCATCTTTTCATCTCGCATTACTTGCTGTGTACATATGCAAGGCTAGATTTGATAAATTCTTTAAAGCTCCAGCTATAAGCATCAATATATAACCATTAACAACATGCGAAAGCACTAATAATAAATATAAATATACCCATTAACCTTATCCTGCAAATAATGCCACAATCTATCAAAACCCATAACAATAAGCCTGCAGTCTCCTTCTAAAATATACTATTATGATAAGCACACAATTCACATTTCTAATTAACCCACTTTCCTGGTAAATAATGAGAATCATTAAACTCATACCAAGTCAACCCATCAGACAAAATCAATCAAGAGGCTCTATGAATCACATATATAAACACCATCATACGCCATTATATATAAAGAGAAATCAACATCCAAATCTCATGCGAAAATAAATTTCGGGATCAATACATCAAACATCTACTATCGATAAAAGTACACCAAATTTATATATATTGAACCCCAAATAATAGTAACACCGAAAAGGTAACTCCCTCAATAAATAGCATAATACCAAATAATCAATATCACATACCAAATAGTCCATATCACACGTCTCTAAAATTAAGCAGATGATATCTCAACAGTTAATAAATCATCACTTCAAAAACTTTATTACAAATACTCCACTCACCACAACAGGCGCGTGATGGAGCCAATCCATAAATCTCATCATGACAAAACTTAGAAAAATATTATTTATGCAAAGAACCCATGTGAGAATTTGTGGCTTGCATGAAATTATTTGAACCATTGTAATTATAATCTCTTCCATACAATTTGTTTTTCCAAATTCTTAATTAACACATAAATATATCATCTTTACTCTATCTTACCAGCTCCAATTAGGGGTGAGCATTCGGTCGGTTCGGCCGAAAACCGAACCGAACCGAAAAACTGAATTACTGCATTTTCTGTGGGACGAACCGAACCGAAATTGACATCAAAACCAAAAGTTAACCAAACCGAAAAAATCGGCTCGGTTCGGTCGGTTATTGTCGTAATTTCGATTGGGCTGATTTGCAAGCCCAATTTCTATTTGGCCCAATTCCAAATTTTCAACTAATAACAAACATTAGAAAAAAAAACAAATAGGAAGGGATTTGCAAGCCCAATCCCCATCTTAACTTAGAGTTTTACAAATTAAAAATATTTGCAAGCCCAATCCTTGTCTTAACTTACAATTTTACAAATTAAAAATATGGTCTTAATTGCAGATCACCACTAGAAAAGGAGAAAACAAACAACCACAATTTTACATAAAAACAACAGAAACAGAGGCAGACTTCAACAAAAAACTGCAGCAGACTTCAACAAAAAAACAGCAGCAAAGAAAAACAGAAACATCACAACACCACCACCATAGCAACATCAGAACAACAGCAGCAAACTTCAGCAAAAAACAGCACCACAGCAACATTAGAATAGCAGCAAACTTCAGCAAAAAACAGGTCCAAACTTCAATAAAAAAAACAGCATCATGTAGCTAGCCTAACACAGAAACATCACAACAACACCACCACAGCAACATCAGAACAGCAGCACCATATCGCCCAAAAAGTAGCACCAATAAATTAACTGGTGTTTGTTAATGTCTGTCCGATCCCCACATTAGGTAGCTCTAATACATAAACGATAAAAGTTTATAATCAAAATAAAATATTATATAACAAAAGGAAACAAATAAAAATCAAAAACTTAAAGAAATAACCTTTTTCAAACTTTTCAAGCTCTTCTTGTAGTTCTTCAACACACATAGGTTTGTTTGAACTTCGCAACCAATCTTGTGCACATACGAAGGCTTCAACAATCTTGGGAGTTAATGAACTCCTAAACACATTTAGAACTCTCCCACCTGATTAAAACATAAAGAAAGAAATAGAAATAATTATTAGAGCATAAAAAAAGTAAATGGTATGGAGGCAAGAATATAGAAATGTCATAAGGGCACCTGTACTAAATGCCGACTCTGAAAGCAACAGTTGAAATTGGGACAACTAATATATCACGAGCCATTCTAGAAAGAATGGGAAATCTTCCCGAATTGACCTTCCACCAATTCAACACATCAAGATTCTCTGCATCCTCTAAGGTAGCCTCGTTGAAGTAAAGCTCTAGCTCAGTTTTTTTAGTTCCACTCCCACTCTCCAATTTTTGCTTCTTAAATTTAGCTTTCAAGACATTCATTAGAATCTTGGTAACTTTCTCAAAAATGGAATCAGTGATTGTAGAATTAGAACTAGAACTTGAGAGGTTGTTATCGATCGATGCATCAATAAGTGGAAGATACTTATTCCTATATTCTTCAAACAACTCAAAAAGCTCATCATTCACTTTTCTAAACAATGCACTGCCCTTTTCAGAACCATACATCTCACCAAGAGAATATTGCATGTACTCAAGTTTATCACGAGGATCAAAAACATTTGCAAAAAAGATGATTTTGTTCATATTCTCTCCAACCCCCCCCCCCCCCCCCCCCCAATACTTATCAGATTTTCATAGACGTACCCAAGTCTTTGATTTCATGATCATCACTCTCTTTCCATTCATTCAAGATGCAACACATATCACTAATCTCATTAAAAAAAGAGTGAGAAGTAACATACAAAGAACCTGAAATACATAATGTCATCTCATAAAAGTATTTCAACAAATCAGCAATTTTTCAAACACTAGACCAATCACTGGATGTTGGGATCCCATGTTTCGCTAAATCAGTCGCAAAGTATGGATCTTGCTCGTCATACCTCTCAAATACTTTCTCAAAGTGTACCGCTGTTTTTAGCATCAAATATGTGGATTTCCACCTTGTAGCGACATCTAAACACAACGAGCTCTTGCTCTCTATGCCTTCCCACTCGACACACTCCCTAAATTTTTTAATTCTAGAAGGAGAATTTCTAATATATATCTCAGCTTTCCTTGCACGTTTCACTGAAAGTTTTAAATCCTTTAAGCCTTCGGTAACAATCAAATTAATTACATGTGCAATACATCTCATTTGAAGGAATTTACAATTTGCCACACAACCCCCCCAATTTAACATTCTTTTTTTCAAGAAAGCCTGTATCATTCGAAGCTGCATTATCTACAGTAATAGTAAATATATTCTTCAACCCCCAATCAAGAACACATGTTTCCAATGCCTTCCCAATGTATTCACCTCTATGACTAGTAACAGGAACAAAATTTATGATTTTTTTATGCAAATTCCAGTTATTATCAATGAAGTGGGCTGTAATGCACATGTAATTAATTTTTTGCACCGACGTCCAAATATCAATCGTAAGACAGATTCTTTGACAATTATTTTTCATAAAGGACTTCAACTTTAACCTTTCATCCGCATACAACTGAAAACAATCCCTTGAAACTGACCATCTATATGGCATTCTAAACCTAGAGCATGCTTTCGACATAACTCTTTGAAATCTCGCACCTTCTACAAACTTAAATGGCAATTCATCAACAACTATCATGTATGCAATAGCATCCCTAATTTCACCTTGATCGAATTCCCAAGTACTAAGTGTACCTACCCCAATGACCCCACCCTCAGTTGGTTTCAGATTCAATTGTGTTTGTTTAGTATCTTCATCTTGTCCTTTCATACATTTGGATGTTTCTATGTGGTGTTTTAATGATGAGGTCCCATTTDTTCTAGAGTGAMCCGCATATACTTTATGACATTTGTTACACTCAGCAGAAACCACAATACCACTATCATCTTTAATCTTACTAAAGAAATCCCAAACCTCAGATCTTTCTCCCATGACCTTCCTCTTCTTTCCGMACGGACCTTTAGTTTCATTTGAAGGTTGACTTGAACATTCAGGCTCAGTGTTCTTCGAGGCATCGGAATTGCTCGCTACAAACTCTTCATAGAGTTGCATTTCCATCTTCTAAGTTCTAACAAATCACAAAATCACAAGATTAACAAATGTTCACAAATCACAACTTGTATTAAAGTTGTACAGATTACAAATCACAATAAAACATCATCTCAACATGAAATTACAGCTTGGTTGTTTTATCAAACTGCATTAAACTCATATAATTAAGTAATATGCTGCATATTACTTAATCTGTTGCACATTATCAAACATGAAATTAAGTAATCTGCTGCATATTACCAAACTGCATTAAACTCATATAAATAGAAAAAAAATAAACAATATATTTTTACAACTAATTAATTAAGCAATGGCCAACAGGAATACAAGTGATGTAAGAGGTAAAACAAAAATATCATGTCTGCAAAAAAGTGAAGGAAAAAATAAAATAAATAATCATGTTTGGCATAAACTACATTGTTTCAAATCTGGGCATTAAACACTAATTGTTTTCTGTATTCACATAATAAATACTCCATTCTTGAAGGTTCAATTTGTAAACCAAAAATAAATATCTAATTTCAACATAATGAAACTATTAATTGAAATAAATCAAGTGAAGGAAGAAAAATAAGACTTATACAGAAATGATAATTTGAACATATACAGATTATCACCAAAGCATGTCAAGATAGTTGATCGAATATCCACATTTGATTCATAGACAACGGATAGAGCAAGCTTATGGAGTAAATAAAGAATAAAAAAAAAAAACAGAACCCAAAACCTTTCAATATTAATACCTCAAGAAGTAAAAGCCACAAAACACCAAGTACAAGTCCAATCTAGCCAGCTCCAATGTATCCTATTGAATCTCCAAAGAATAAGGATGCCAAGAAAAATGTATTTAAAACATCATTCACCAACAACAGTAAATGATAAGTATCTCACACATAGTAATATAATCAGTTATATAATGAAAAGTATTTAGTTTTATATTGTAAAATATTAGCTTTATCTTGTAAGAAGTATTACTTTAGAAACAATCGAAATCAGTAATAAATATATTTACAACAACAAAAGTAAAAGAAAAGTATCATATTGTCTTGTAAAACAAACTGAACCAATTTTTTTCTTATCTTTATTTAATATTAAGAAATTGATTTAATATAAGAAACTGACAGGTGGTGTGGAAACTGCCATTTTATTATAAATTATAAAGTTGATTAATTAAATAAAATGGAGAAAGTAAAAGAATCAGAATTGTTGACCGAACCTAGAAAATCAAACCAATTTCTATAAATCTGCTTTTATTGTTGTAAAAAAAATCTGCTTGCATCTATTGTATGAACAAAACTCTTCCTCGAAAATTTCAGTTTAAAGTCTTTTAATTTTCAGTAAATGCGCTTGAAAGTTTTGAAGGCATTATTATTGACTTTAAACCCCTGTGAGTCTGCGACTCGGTCACAATTAACCAAACGCCAAAAACAGATACTATTTTATTATTTAATATTTTAATTTCCCTCCATCTCAATCCCAAAAAAATCTCTTAATCCCTTCTTTATCTGAGTTTTGATCTCATAATTTACTGAACAATCTTCTCCCCCCACAAAAAACACGCACTACACACAAATTCACGTAATATAAAAATTAAATCATGAAACTAAAGTAACACAAAGGTTGAAAAAGGAAAAAAAACTGCACAGATTCATGAAGACGAAAATATCCCACATCTATGCTATGTAATTTATTGAAGATCAAAACTGCAAACAAACAACTTGACCTTCCTGGATTTTCATGTATGCATTAAAAACATTGAGATTTTTGTTCCATAATAAAGCAATTTGCAACCAGATTCTCAAAAAATTTGACATTCTGTTTAGTAATTATCAAAATCAACCGAAGCAATAGCAATTATTAACATTTATGTCATGAAACTTAATTTAAGAAATATTAACCCAGTTTCATGAAACAATAACAAAATCAAAATTGTGTTTTCACCTAAACCTAAGTTTCATCGATCCGACATCTGTAATCAAAACATATACAAAATCTTGAAACCCAAACTACTATCAATTTCAACATATACAAACGCATGCATGTTATGAAAAATAAAGTCTAAAACCTAAAATCTAAAATACCTTTCTCAGATTGAAGAGGTTGTCGTAGATCGGGAGGATGGCTGATTTGGCGGAGATCCTGTCCGGTCTTAGGAGGAGCGGCGGTCCGGCGTAGATCCAGTCCAGTCTTAGGAGGAGCGGCGTTTTGGCGGATTTGTGAGGAGCAGCGGTCAAGCGGATTTGAGGGGAGGAGCGGCGGTCCGGCGGGTTTGTGAGGAGGAGCAGCCACGCGG
The DNA here is from genome assembly GCA_014905375.1 of Phtheirospermum japonicum. Lineage (NCBI taxonomy): Eukaryota > Viridiplantae > Streptophyta > Magnoliopsida > Lamiales > Orobanchaceae > Phtheirospermum > Phtheirospermum japonicum. The sequence continues at coordinate 219,929 of BMAC01000042.1, forward strand.
CGGTCCGGCGGGTTTGTGAGGAGCGGCGACTAGGGTTTGGATTTCAAGAGAGAGAGAGAGAGGAAGTGAAAGCAACGGCAAATGAGCGGCGGTCCGACGGATTTGTGAGGAGGAGCGGCGGAGCGAAGGTCCGGCCGGATTTGTGAGGTGAGGAGCGGCGAAGGGTCTGGATTTCAAGCGAGAGAGAGAGATAGGAAATGAAAGCAAATGGAAGGCTAATGAGCGGATCTGGTGGGACTCTGGGTGGGTAAGTTAGGTAGGGTGTGTATTATAAATTTATTTTTTATAATTATTAAATAGAATGCGGTTTGGTTCGGGCGGTTTCAGTGTATTTATTCATAAAACCGAACCGAATCGATAATCAAAAACCGAACCGAATATGAAAAAAAAGGAACCGAATCGAAATTTTCGGTTCGGTTCGGTTGGTTTGTTCGGTTTTTCGGTTGTTTGCTCACCCCTAGTTCCAATAAACCTCCCGATATACCAACAATTGGACAAAATAACTTGATACACACAAGTACAGTACACGCGTAATTTATGTATTTTTTTTAAACCAACACATATGCACATATCCCATTAAGATATCAAATTAAGCCATAAAGAACCACCTAATCAGATGCCAATTCTCGATAGTAAATCAAATAATCCGATTTACCATAACTAACCGTATAGATCATATAATCATACCATACCATCATTGTTTAAACACATCTAAAAGAACATAAATACTTATCTCAATTTTTGTTGCGTTCGGTTGATACGCGACCTCATCGTCTTAGACTCCGAGCAACAAAATGAAGCGACCTTGAATATTTGGACACGCGACATCATCACTTTTGTTTGCATTGACCATTCTCGGGTTAAGGTCCAGGTAACACATAGAGTAACCCTCAAAAACCAATATTAATACAAACTCAACAAATAGACCTCACTCAGTCCGTTAGTATATGATCATAAAAATAATCAATAAATAAAACGCAAACATCACAACCCTTACTCGTGCTCACAAATCATCAAAACCTGATCTCCTCAACTATTCATATTTAATCACTATATATCGTACGTACTATATCCAAAATTCAACTTCATCCAATCGGTTAGATTGCGCATAATTTAATTTTTAAAAGAAACTAGACAAACAGTTTTTGGGAAACAGGATCAGCCATATTCAGAATTCGTTATAAAATATTTCCGAACTCATATTCAAATCTCCACCATTCAAATTGAAATTCAATATGTTTAGAATAATATATAAAATTCTTGGCTTGATCCAACGGTTTTATTATGCACAATCGTATTCTGAAAAACGTTGCGCAGAATTTTCCAAAAATAAATTCTGCTCCACTCAAAAATTTATATATATTCCCTCACACTCAAAATCCAATCTCCACCGTTCAAAACGTAATTCAAAAGGTCCTTGAGGTTTTGTAAACATTTCAACACGATCCAACGGTTGAAACATTAGAAAACAATTTTTCAAGTTTAGAGCGCATTCAGATTTTAGACTTACGAAAATTATCTCACGTCTTTCGTTCAAGGACTCGATGTCTCTCTTTCCCACAGACGGCGCCAATTTGATAAGTCCAAAAAGTTGGGTTACCAAATATATGGGTAACTAATCTCAAAATTGAGATCAGCGACCTGAAACTGCTTTCAAATACGTCACAGCGACCTGCCAAACCCTCCGCGAATCTCCTGACGACCTAACTGGTCCTGCAAAACAACGCCCCGTACGGGTCGGATGACAGGCCCGTCAAGGCCCTCCGATACTTAAGTTAATAAGCAAAATCCACTTCTGCTTCAACTTCAACTTTCAAATATATAAAGTAATAGTACGATAAAGCCAAATCAACTTAGAGAATAAAGAGAGGTATGCAACTCCTTTTATAAAAGTAAGAGAAGTATTCCTCAAGTCAAGGTTACGTTCTCCTGCCATAATTCCATAAATACCACAACTGACTTAGAATTAGAATTCCTCCCATATGCTAAGTTCCCATAAACAATAAACCTCTCATTAAATTAATAGACTAGGCATGGGCCCATTATTCTTTCCATACAGTCCACCGAAACCTCATAAACCGCTCACACTAAGCCCGCAGGCTTGATATTCGCAAGGCCCATAACCGAGTTAAAGCACACAATACGAACATAAGAGGTCACGACCCTATATGAGAACTCATCCTCGTACTACAGGTCGCTACTCCACAAACCAACTCGCTCACTTTTCCTACTGAAACCATTCATCTCGCTCACCTCCCAGAGGAACACCTCTCCAGGAAATGAGGTCGCTTACCACAAATACACTCATATATCAAATAATATTACGTACGGACATTTTGATGCGTATCATATTTAAACGAGCCAAGCTCGTTAGAGCTCGAGCTCGAAAATTATTTATTTTTAAAATCATTCATTTGAAAAAAAAATGAGTACATAAAGGGAACATTGTAAATAAACCTTTGCAAAATTCTCGTAACAAATAAAACTTGTGCCAATTTGACCTTCTCAATAAAAATCATTTGAAAAATAAATAAAAAAAAAAGCATCAAATCACCATTCACCACAAAATATTAATCCACATGAGTCACAAATAAATTCCACAAATCAAGCCCTAAATAACAAAATAAAAGACAACGAGTCTAAAAGACATCAACACTAACACAGTTTGAAGGAATATTGGGTCGGCTCGTTATCTGAAGGAATGCCATCATTCCCAAGTACACACCCAGCACCAAAGCTTTTCCCTTGTTTTCTGCAAGTGATCAATGAAATGAAACATCAGTGTCTATACTAAGTTCACACACACACATTAATTGTAATGAAAAGAACTAAGAAACTTGTGTCTAATTAAAGCAGTTACAATAGCACAAGTATATCATAATTGTCAAATCCAACAAGTTTTAATCAGCAAAGATGCAAATTGAAAACAGAACATAACTGAAAATCAAATCAGAAGAGCAGAGAAGACAAATCCTTACCAGGCTTAATAAAGTCCTTGTAAATCGACTCCACCATAGTGGTAACTTCATCTTCCCTAATCGGCCTAAGCGCTTCGATCCTCCTCATATCAGATTTCTTCAATTTCTCTAGCTCAAACCCTTTCCGAAATTAAAATCAGATAAAAAGAAAAAGTCAAACACCCCAATCCCAAACCTCTCTTAGCAACAACGCCCTGCATTTGTTCCCCCAAAAAATAATAATAATTAGAAACAATTTTTTTAATAATCAATCGCACATCAAAGTCGTTTGAACAGTAAGTTCAAGCAAAAGCATTTAAAATAAAACATGAAACAGAATTAACACCTCAATGATGCGAATGTAAAAACCATCCTCGACGCTACCGAAGCAATGGTGACAACCTGTGGTCATTTCATGAACAGGTGATGATTCATCTGAGAGTTGTCGCCCTTTTCAATTAATGGAGCCTGGAAAATATAGATATTTTTAATAATAAACCCGAGAAGCTTAAAAGTGAAGTGATGGTGTTCATGGAGAGAACAAACGATTTATTTGATCAGATTGAGGTTGTTGATCTATTGCAAAGACTCGGGACATTTTATCACTTCACGGACTACATAGACAGAATTTTGGGGAGCTTAGACATTCTTGCAGATGGACATGGTCAGAATATAGACAGCAACTTGTATGCTACTGTATTGAGTTTTAGGCTCCTAAGGCAGCATGGATACAAGATCCCTACGGGTAATAATGCAAGAAAAACTAACTTTATATAAGCACATAAAAGCCTCACCAAAGGATGAAATTAATTGCATGCACGTTATATCGATAATTAAGGGAGTGTGTGCAAATAGACGTGCACAAACGGTTATAACCGGCCGGTTAATTAACCGCCGGTTAATAACCGGTCGGTTAATTAACCGGTTTAGGTCTAACCGTAACCTAACCGGTTGAGAACCGGTTAAGGTTACGGTTAAACCGGTTAACCGACCGGGCGGTTAACCGGTTAACCGCGGTTAACCGGCAGTTTTTTTTTTTTT
>BMAC01000042.1:225584-243223 GCA_014905375.1 Phtheirospermum japonicum
TTGCCATAGTTATATTATAGACGATAATAAAGTAAAACGAGATTACGAATGAATAATTATTGATAATATTATACTTTGCACAAATTAGAAACTTGACTTCTTTGAGCTTGAAAATATAAGAGAGGAAGAAGAATAGTAGATGAATTGGTGTGAGGATTGGTGTTGGAGAGTGGGGTATTTATAGGTATCAAAATTTGCAAAAAAAAAAAAAAAAAAAAAAAAATTAAAATCGGCCTAACCGGCGGTTAAACCGGTTAACCGCGGTTAACCGCCCAACGGCTACTTCTATTTTGAATTTGAGCCGTCGATTTTCAACGGCTCGTTGATCTCAGCCGTCGATTTTCAACGGCTAATCTGCAGGCCAGTCGATCGACTGACTTTCCTGTCGATCGACAGACTTTCCAGTCGATCGACTTCCTTTCCTGTCGATCGACTGCCGGTCGATCGACTAAAGAGCAGTCGATCGACTAGACTGCAAATTTTGAAAAAAAAACCGGTTAACCGCGCCGGTTAACCGCGGCGGTTACGGTTACAAATTTTTGTTAACCGTAACCTAACCGGTTTTAACCGGTTAACGGTTACGGTTAACCGGCTAACCGCCGGTTACGGTTAACCGTTGACCGGTCAACGGTTAAAAACCGCCGGTTAGGCGGTTAACCGTAACCGGATCAACACGTCTAGGTGCAAACACTTGAAGAGAAAGTGATTTTCAGCTAATTATGGAGGAAAATTAGTTTCCGATGTTTTTAAATGCCAAATATTGTTTTAAGTTGGCATAATTTAATCAGAATCTATTAGTAGGTCCTTTTTTTTTTGCAGAGGTGTTTAGAAATTTCATGGATGAGAGTGAAATGTTTGCAAAGATATAAAGGGACTACTAAGCTTATATGAAGCTTCATATCTATTGACAGAAGGCGAGAGCATTTTGGAAGAAGCTAAAGAATTTGCTGCTCATCATCTCAAACAAAAGCTCAAGCAGAACATAAACAAAAATCTTGCAGACGAAATAGAACATGCTTTAGAAGTTCTATTTCACTACAGAATGCTGAGATTGGAATCAAAGTGGTTCATAGAGACGTATGAAAAAAGACCCGACATGAACCCCATCATGCTTGAGCTAGCTAAACTGGATTTCAACATAGTGCCAGCAATGTATCAGGATGAACTGAAAGAATTGTCAAGGTAATAAAAAGTTGTTAATTGCAAAATTACCCTTGGATTAGTCTAATTAAAAAAAAATCCAGTTATCTTTCAAAAATTACATAAATCCAGTAATGAAAATGAAGGCCCATGATGAGATGGGACTGGCCCCGGTTTCTACAAATAATGGAGAAGCAATTGATGAACTGAAGTGTTGTCGAGTAATTAAAACCTTGTATATATTAATAATTTTCCGATGAACTTGTGCTGCAGGTGGCATACTAAGACTCGTCTCTCAGAGAAGATGACCTTTGCTAGGGACCGACTGGTGGAGTGCTTCTTATGGACGATCGGATTCACATTCAAGCCTTGTTTTCGATACTGCAGGATAATGTCTGTCAAACTCGGAGTGCTGGTAACAATCATCGATGATGTTTATGATGTATACGCCACTCTCGATGAACTGAAGTTGTTCACAGACATAGTCGAGAGGTTTGTGCTAGAAATTTTAGTGCATTAAAAAAAAAGAAAAAAAAAAGAAAAGAAAAGAAAAGAAAAAAAGGTCTTACGTTTCGTTTTGTTTCAGGTGGGACATCAATGCTATAGAACAACTTCTAGAGTACATGAAGATATGTTTCCTTTCTCTGTTTAGCACAGTTAACGAAATGGCTTACGACGTGCTCATAGACAATGGATTCAATATTATTCTACAAGCAGGGTTCGTTATGGTTTAATTACAAAAAACACCTTGCAATTTAGCTTTATCACAAAAATAACTTCTTTTTTTTTTTTCAAATTTATAAATAAATAATATTCTGGCAAGTTTGCAAAATGGTCCTATAAAATGCACAACTCACAAATCAGCTATAAATATATAAATGTCTCGATTTTGGGAATTTCACTTGCAGCTCACGTGATTGAAATTTGATGAAAGTAGGGCCACAATTTTGATTTATTTTTTTTAATAGTTACAGAACGATTTTTCAAATCATGCATTTCCCGGGGGCCAAGTTTTAAATGTTTAAATAGTTACATGACTTTTATTGCTAAACGTATTTTTACAAGACACTTCCAGCACCGCCAGAAAGTTATATAGGACTAGTTTTGCTTTGCAATTTTGCCTACTTGTTTATAATTTTGAAAGATAACTGGAGTCTTTTGTTAACCTAATGAGCAGTTTTGGTAACACTTTAGGTTATTTGTCTTAAGAAAATTGCAAAATTCTAATAACACACATATGATGTCAGTGGGCAGAACTCTGCAAAAAGTACATGCTGGAAGCACAATGGTACTATAGCGAATACAAACCGAGCCTGAACGAGTTTCTCAGCAACGCTTGGGTTTCGATCACTGGCCTCTGTCTATAGTTCACCCTTATTTCTGCATCACAAATCCACCCAAAGATAAATATCTCGAGGATTTACAGATCCACCCTGAAATCTTGAAATGGACATCACTCGTTTGTCGCCTCACAGATGACTTGGGAACTTCAATGGTATGCTCTTATAAATCAACAATAGCAAGTATCTAATAACAAAATCAACCATGGATCTTATAAATTGCACGTTTTTCCACACACGTAAATGAGTTACGTGTGTCGGTAAAATTGGAGATACGAATAGATGAAAAGAAGAAAACAAAAGCTCCATGTGGAGAATCCACCGCCTGAAATGATTTTCCAAGGTTAACACATCAACTTGTCTAATGTTGCACTCGTGATAGATAAATTTAGAGACCCAAAGATAATTCCCAAAACAAGAGAAAAATATGAAAAAATATGAACAAACCTAATCAACCAAATAAATAACGGTAAACATATATTCAATCATGCTGAACAAACCCAACTCAACAATGAACAATAATGACCAAAAAAAACCTCTGGATAATAAACAAACAAACAAAAGCATTTTTTTAAGAAGAAATTGCAACTGTAGTCACAACTCATAATCTTGAAAATATAATTCAAATGCATAATCATTTTGTTCCTTTTACAGCTTAAAATCTAAAATCACAAGGCCGATTGCTTATATTGCAATCTGTTATATATTTTATTGTACACCCAATTGAATAATGTGTTGAAAAAGCACCAATCAAGACAACACAAGCACACCAGAACACGCAGCAATCTCCTTATTGAAAGGTCCCAACAATGGATCAATATTCAAACCGGAGCAAAACAATATGTAGAAAAATAATACCGCAAATGCAGTAGCAAACGAACGGAGCATCAACGTGATGGTCACTGCAATACAGCCCCGGACGTTGAGTGTACCCTTGCTTCTGCAATAGCTGCCTAGCCTTAAGCACCAGCTCTTGATTACTAATCTTGCCATCCGATTCTGCAATTATAGTCTGTATTGCATTGCTGAGAGCACCATAAGCCTGGCTGGCATCGCCCGACGGGCTCGCATCAGCCGCCGTCTGATCTCTCTGGCAACCACTAATAAGAATCCCACCATCAGGAAGCCCTCTATTAGTTGCCCCAGCATAAGCTTCCTCTTTCCTCCCAACATGAGTCTCCAACGCTGGTTTCGCATAGCCCTCGTCGTTCTCTTCAAGCTTCTACTTCAAAAACTGCTGAGCTAAACCCCCGACCATTTCCAGAAACCCACCACTCTCACCGTCTCCCCCCTGTTCATTGCCTTGTAGTTTGCTAAAGATAACATTCATAAACTTCTTGACTTTAGGGCTTGCATCGTCCCCGTATACGTCGAAAAGGGTCGGCCTGAGCTTGCCCGCGTCAATATCATCCTTACCCGTTTTTTGCTTGAGTAACTCGATGAGAGTTGATAAGGGCAACGATTTGTTCTTTACATAGCTTCCTTGACCTTGACTTTCTTCTTCTTCTTCTTCTTCTTCTTCCTGGCGGTCGTGTTTGTGGCTGCGGCCGAAACCCAATTCGGAGGGTAAGTGAATCCCACGAGACTCGATCGCATCTTCGACCTTTCTATGAAGGAATTTCTTGAACCCGAAACCAGACCCACCTTTGTCGTCATCCCCACTTTGTTAAGTGCTCTCTCCGATTTGCTCCTTGGCCTCGTCGATTAGGCCTCCGCTGTGGTAAGAATCGGAGAAGATGGTGATCTGGAATCCCTCTGGTACTTTGTCAACAAGATCTCTGAAATCATCATCAGTGATCCGATTCATGTCCGTCGGAACAATGCACTCGTCGTAGCCGGTGTCGTCATCCTCGCCGGTCTCAGCCGGGAGGCGGGTGCCGTGGCCGCTGTAGTGCACGAACAAAAAGTCGCCGGGCTGGGCGGAATCGACCAGATCGGCCAGCGCGGCGCGAATATTCCGGCCGGTGGGCTGCTTGTAGGAATCGTCTCTCTATGAGCACCGTGATATCGTCCTCGGAGAAACCGAAACGCTCCACGAGGCAGGCATATATTCGTCGAACATCATTGACGCATCCTTTTAGCCCCACCTTCGTTCCCGGGTAGTGGCAGCCGATCAGCACCAACCTTCTCGCCATAGATTTTCACTGATTGTTTGTTGCCTTTGGAGTTGGAAGGTAATTGGATATTGTCATTTTTTGTGTGTGGGGAGTTGTTTTGTTAAAAAAGCATTAATCTGCTTTTAATAAGATGATGGGGAAAGGTTGAAAATCGCTTTATCTCGTTACCAAACTACTAATAAAAATGTAATTGCTACTGAGAAACCAGGGTTAAAAACTGGTCCCAAAATTGTATCATCAATCGGTCCTTTCAACAGCTACAAAAGAGACTGGGAATAAGGTGAATCAAGTACTGCAAGAAACATATAAACTAAAATAACTGAGAAAACTGAAAAACAAAAAACAAAAAATTCCAAGATAATTTAAACTTGTTTTGGAATCGGAAGCTTTGCAGGAAATAAAACTGTATCATCTCCGGCACCAAAGATAATTCTCAGAAGAGAGAAAAATATGAAAAAATATGAACAAACCTTTTTCTTGGCCTGTCTTATTCTCCGTATTGGCACGTGATTAATAGAGGCCGGAATTCGTGTTATTGTCCTATTAATTATTTCTGAATTCTTATTTGAACAGGCCTTTGACTATTGAGCTTGAATATTTGAATAATTTCACCTATTTTTTCAATAAAGTAACTTATTCAAATATAAGGAATTTATACTCAATTAAAAAAAAAAAAAATTTGCAAAATTAAATTTGTTTATGAAATTATCTCCACTTAAAGTGTCATAATATTGTAATTGCAAAATGAGTTTTAAAAGTGTTAGCAACTAATTAAATCAAAGTGATACTTATATTGTTGTTGATTTAAAGTGATACAAATTTATGTTACAAGAAATTAACAAAAAAAAAAGTGTTACCTGATTAAAAGTGTTGCATAATTGTAATGTGTTACATAAATATTATAATATAAAAAGTATTACAAGCATGTGTTACTAAAAGTACCAAATATAAAAAGTGCTACAATTTTGTGTTAATTTAAGTCACTTTTTTGTAGTGGAAATCAGGTAGAATATAAAAAAGAAAGATTTCAATTATCCAACTAAAACAGGTCGGCCAAAAAGTCATTCCATACCATAAGCCATGTAAGCCCAATAGGGCCCAAGGTAGTGTTAACCAATAAGTCGGGCTTTCAATACCGAGCTACCACTTAATACAATTTCATTCATAAGAGCTCGTCACTCTTATACGAGAGGTCGCTGCCCCAAAAAACAGGTCGCTCTCCTCGCAAAAGGATTACACCTTATAGAAGAAGAGGTCGCTTACTATATCCACACAATTCCTGCATGTTTACTGACTTGGATATATGTCATCTCATAACCATAATACCATAAAGACATCATTAATTTGACGAGCGTCAACCCACAACTATAAGAACCATAAAGCTATTACCAACCTGAATAAGCGTAGGTCCATAAAAATATAAAACCCATAAGAATATGCATATATCTGAATCATGTAGCAATCATCGACCTATAGTAGGTCGGTTAAAACCTTAATCATAAAAATATCTACTCACGCATTGCCTACTGCTACACCCTTTGCATGACAACTCGGCAGGTCGACAAGTTTGCGGGGTAAACGTGTCGGCGTGGTATAATATCGTGCGAGACAAGGGAGAGAGAGACATACATTTAGAGGTTTTTAGGCATTTATACTGAGAGATTGCCTTGTATGTGTCTTTATCATGTTTTGCAAGAAGTTAGACAATGAAAAATTGAGGTTAATTCCTGTACATACAAGCAGAGTCTATTGATGGATTTTTGTACATTTTTTAAGGTCCATTATATAAGAGGAAGGATCTATGAAGCTCCAGCACTATCGTGACCCGGGGATGTCAGCCATGGCTCATGAGGGAATCTGACAGTCAGCGACATTAGTCATAGGAATGGGTTACGAATCGATCCAGGGTTCTAACCCGATCCAGGGTTAGGTCGACCCGGTTCAGAAGAAAACATGGTATTGCGTGCAAATCGAAGGTGGGTAAGTAAGGGCTTTGTTGGAAATGATTGATGGTTTGGGCAAACAGTTACGAGCTAGACTCGATGAGGTGCATAAGGGGCTGGCACTTGTGCATATTCCAGCTTATTTGGCTAAGTAGTGATGGGCGGTTATGCGAATCTTTTCGGCATATGTTGGTTGGAAAGTCAGGTTTACAAAGGAAGGTAATTGTTAAGTTCAAGATGCGTAAGATTCATGTCGAGCGAGCTGACTTGAGTTGTTTGGCGTTATTCCTCGTGGCGAGCATGCAGGTTTCGAGCGGTTATGTGTAACATTGAAGTGGGGCATTTTTCTCCAGCATGCGGTTAGAGAGCCGTTACGTACCTGCTTGTATAAATAAGCGAGTAGCCTTCACAAGAAAAATAATGAGAGTGCAAGACCCAGATGCATATTATGAGGTTGAGGATGCGTCCCCGCAATATTGTGTGTGCATGTGTTAAATCTTCCGCTTGTATAATTGTGCATATGACGAGCTGACGGCTCTGGTAGAAAAGTAAACTCAACAGCTTTCCTTGACATAAGGAGAGCTAGATGAAGCTCATCGCCAACTGGCGACTCGTGAAGAAGAGCTGAACGTCGCAAACAATTAGTTGTAAACCCTGAGCGACGAAAACATTAAACGTGGGGCTTGCTTGATGAAATTGGAAGACATGGTGCAGGAGGAGGAGAGACAACTGAAAGAAGTAGGTCGCATAGCTCATCAGCAGGGAGTTGCTGAAGGTCGAGCTGAAGGGAAAATCGAGGAGTTGGCGAGGGAGAAATAGGTCAGTAACCATAGTTAACCAGAACTATATAAAACAACATATGATCAAGAAAACCATTCAATCCCCCTAGTTTAAATAAATTGAATAAAACAGTTAGACCATACACAATACAAGTGCAACCATATAACAATAACATGGGGCTGAGAAAACCAATCAGTCCCCCATGTTCAAGTAACGAGAGCAGTATAATTTTAACCAGGTCGTATCAACATAATGAAAGTAAACTAGAGGTAATTAAGAAACTACTTAGTCCCCCAAGGGCGCGTTCACTTTGGAGTATAGGACAGGATTTAATGGGATGTACCACGTGATCCCATGTTAACTTTGAAGGATTGTAGCCCGCGACAACAATCCCGGCCCGCGCATCATCCCACCTTTAGCTGACTATTCCATCCCAGATTGGGAGGTGGGACAGAATTATCACAAGACTGGCTGTAAACCAAAATTACAACTCTACCCCCATCTACCAACTTGATATGCCTAATTTGCCCATCCAGCAGTTTAGATTTACATCCTCACCATCTACATATATCACCCAAATTTCGCAGTGAAACCCTAGTACCCTAGTATCGTCGCCTCTGTCAATTGTGAAGGTAAATTTTCCTTCAGCGGTGAATCGTCGATCATGAGCACGAGTTAGTGTTCAGAGGACAGCACGTGGTTATGCTCTATCTCTTCGCCATTCCTACCTCCTTGTTTGTTGCCCTATTTCGATTACTGTAAGTTTTGACATTTTACCCAAAAAAAATTTGTGCAATATTGCCACCACCCACCACCACTGCTAGCTGTTCGACAGCGAAGCCACCACCACCCACAGTTCGACGGCGAAGCCACCATTACTGACAACACCCAAGGTATGTTTTCAATTGAAAGGTTTTTATTTGTATTTTATATATCGTATTTAATTAAAAAAGTTATTGGTCTGATTGGTATGAATCGATTTAATATAATATATTGTAAAATAAAATCGACAAAGGATTTAGGGGCTAGGGTTTTATTTCTATTCGATTTTATTTTTAATTTTTTTTTTCATTTACTGCTTGATAACCGGTAATTTGATGTGCAAGTGAGTTGTCAAACACACAATTAGGGAGTTTTGGTTCTGGAATGTTGGGTTTATAATTTAACCTTGGATTCAAATTTGAAGCGAATTATTTAAATTGTTATATGTTGCTTCAAAATCATGTTTAGGGGTTTTGAAATAAATTTTTTCGCAGTAGCAGTATACGCATTTCTTCTATGTAATATCGTGGTTGCGAAAGCTGGATGATTCGTATATTGTTCATTCGGATTGATGGGTTTGGTATTAGAATTTTCTTCTCATCAGATTTTTGTTATGTGTTTGTAGTACTCAAAATGGATGGGCCTTTTTTTTCTTCCGGTTACATTTTTGGTTTACATTATATGGTTACAATCTCGATTACTATCTCTTTGAAGCAGGGGATAGAAAATTGGCGAAGTGGAGTTAAAGTGAGTACTGATGAGAGTTAAAGTGGCGGATATCCATTATTGATTTGATTCTGTGGTTTTGATGGATTTACCTCAATAAGCTTGTCTTATTGAGTAAGCATTTTCCTTCTGTGAACTGGCTCATTTCTTACTCAAAGTACTCAAGGGTATGGTTAAGTTTTTTTAAGCAATTTGTCTGATGTAGTATATGATGCTTCTGTAGGTATGGCTCATTGGTTCTATAACTCATGGCATAAAGTGTGGCTGTGAGGAAACAACTTTTTTTTCTTATGTTGCACTGCAGAAATATGCTAACACGGAGCTTTAATATCTGTATGTCAGTTTCCTCGAGACAGGCTAGGTCCTTCGCTGAAGATGCATTTTATCACCCCTCTATGATGTCTGTGAGCTACTACTCATTTCAACACTGCTTCGCTGTCTATTCGGTTCGTTTCTTGACACTAAGCTCTATTTGTTGATTCTGAGATAGTTGCATCCATGAATAATGATTGAATGGCTGGATGTGAGGAATGTTTGTGCAAATTCTGAAGTCATTATTTTAGCTAAATGTTTATATAAATGTAATTGTACCTTTTATAAAATAATGCCCAACTGCTTAGGGGCACCCATACCTAAAGTCGAACCTTAAGAAAAGCTAGACTACTGGTCAAAATGAAACTTAATTGAGAACTAATTCACTATGAGGTGAGAAGAAATATATGTTGACATCTAAGTTTACCTTATTTAGAAGTGTGGAAGAAAAAAATCAAAATCAAGATTGGTGAAAAGTTCAAGCTTTTAGCTTTCTAGCTTGACCAGGTACCACTTCTTTGAATAATTACATATTCATGATTACTGCAGACAAATTTAAAACAAACAAACAAACAAAAAAGTTACTTCTGACGTGTTCATAAAAAATGGGGTTAATTAAAAGACTACATTAGATGCTTAATTTAATTTTAAGAAAATAATTGTTATCTTATAGAATCATTCATACTTGTTTCTCTTTTAGATATTGAACCTATGTAAGGGGTATTTGTAAAACAAAAACAAACTTCAAGGGTGGTATTTGCAATTTTGAAAGATAACTGTCCTAATTAGAAAATCTCGGGAATAGTTTTTGTGATTTATCCTAAAATATATATGTACATCTAACTATAAGTTTTACTGTTCTCGGCAGCCCTTCTTTCTCCCGGTTTCTCTGCATGTGCTTCTCACAGCTCTCAGGGAATGGAAAAGATACAAGCAGGAAAGCAAAAAATACAATGCTTGGAAAGTTAAAAAAACCTTGATATCCATCTTCCTTCTAAAACCTCTGCCATGAACTAAAGTTTACCCATAAGATGAACAATGTTTCTCACACGTAAGTTACTCTGTGGTGTGAACCACAATTGTTGATCATCAAGAAGTTTTGAGCAGATGTGATTTGATGCACTGTGACAAAGATTTAGGCTAGTTGTGACACGAACATTCGTGGTAATGTTGAAAGCATTAGTAGATTACTGATTTTCACGACTCGTTTTAAGTTGAGATTCTAATGTACGTTTTTGTATAGTGTCGTTCGTGATGACTAACATTGAACAATTTGAATTGTTTCCAAGTGATTATCATATTCAAAAACTAATGTTTGGTAAGTAGAACCAGTTAAATATCATACTGGGTTTGCACATTTGAGTTTTGTTGCTCGGGTCTTGAAGATTTTATGGTAGTTATTATGTTGGTCATTTTTTTTCAATGCGACAACCCAAAGCGGTCATGTAAAATTACAAGGTAATGTGCGTTAACTTTTTGAATAATATTCTCACTGAACTAATATTTAATGACATGTTCATTGCTATGAACTTTCAAATATAGATATGAACATAAATTAATCACCACTTCGAAGAAAATAAAGCAACAAATTTACAATTTTTTTCTTAATATATCCAGTCTGAATTTCTCGAAACTCAGGATGAATGCAACTATACTACAATTGATTGAACACTTGAAAAATCCAGTGCTCTAAAAATCGCTAGGCGGTTGCTAGGCGTCAGGCCACCACCTAGCGCCTAAGACGCCTAGGCGGAGTCTAGAACACTTGAAAAATCCAGTGCTCTAAAAATCGCTAGGCGGTTGCTAGGCGTCAGGCCACCGCCTAGCGCCTAAGACGCCTAGGCGGAGTCTAGGCGGGGGGCCAGAATTTGTGAATAAATACCTCGATTTACAACATTATATCCAACCATTTAATATTTCAACATACTACCTGCTACACAATAAAGTTTATGACAATTCAAAACTAAAAGTAATAATCACAAGTTACAATTCACAAGTTTAAAGCTATTGTTCGATTCAAAGTTCAAAACAACATAGATCCATAAGTTCATTAGTCAAATAAAAATATCATGACATATATTACAAAATCAAAATAATCAAAAAATAGGCCCAAAAACGACGTCGTTTCAGGCCATAAAAATTTAAAAAAAAACAAAAACTGGTCTGGCGCCGACTTGGGCGATGAGGGCGCCTAGGCGGCGCCTCAGGCGCCCAGCGATTTCTTTGGCCGATTTTTGAAAATCGTAGGCGGATTGGTGGCGCCTAGCGGCAAGGCGGGCGCCTAGAGCGATTTTTAGAACAGAGGAAAAATCACCAATTGGACGCCCAAGAAAAATAATTCATGCACACATGAGACATACTTTAGAATACAGCTCGAAATGGAATATAGATATCTACTGCTAAGCAATCACCTCGACAATACATAAATATAATGGGACTACGTGATCAGCTTGACACGATAAAGCAAAAACAAAATAACTAAAGATACTGAAGGTCCTTCAACAGTCAATAATCCGCGTTTCAACTACAACGATATATATACTCGCTGAAGCCCTTTTCTGCAAAATACAAACTACTCAAGAAAAGCAGCATGAGAATTTGAACAATACAAATAAGCCCCCTGCTAGTCTGACAGATGATGATAGTTTAATGACCCAATTATCCAAGAACAAATGGCTAACTATTTTCAGTTGTCAGACTTTTGATTCCAGTGCCAAAAGTATCTTCTTTCTCGGACCCTAAAATGATTAAGAATGAACAATTGGCCACAGCTGATACCTGGATTCTTAAAATTTCATCAGAATAACGAACAAAGTTGACAGATGAGCACAATGCCTATAAAACTCAAATGATCTAGACTAACAGTCTCTAGCAACTTAGCTCCGTTTCTACGCAACTGCAACCGAACAAGGGCGATTATGTATTTAAACATAAAAATTATGCAAAAACATCAAATATGTATATATGGTTTGCTTTTCAAGGGACAAAATAGGCCATACATAATCGAAAGGGTTGAGAACAAAAGGGTGACCCTTGAGGTTCAATCTAATTACATAAAACTCCATCCATCTTTCAAAACTACAAATTCACCCATTGAGGTTTGTTTGCATGACAAATACAGCTTCAAAAGGTGCATTATGTAAAATAGAAACAAATGTGAAGGGTAGTTGTGTAATTAACGTTCTCACTGTGCTTTAACCCACCTGAAATGATTGTGAATCGATCCCTGTCGAGAAAGCCGCGATCACAATGGCGCATAGAGCAACGACAAAGCCCTGGAAGCAACAGCACAAAGAAGATTATAATTAAGATGAAATGGGTTCACAATATAACACTCTTTTCCCATTAATGATGTTTAAAGCGTCTAAATTGTTTCATCGAATTAAGTGATAATAAAAAGTGAAAGATGAACATAGATCGAATGGAGTGTGAAATCTTACGACAATAGCGGACCAACCAATATGTCCGGTTTCTTGCTTCTAAGGGCTGCATTTTTCACTACCAGGCTCACTGAAATTCAAATGAGACACAAATGTAAGTTAATTTTTAAAAATATGTAAAGTTATTAAAGTTCTATTCATTATACCTTCTCATAGCAGTCCAACACAGGAAAACAATGTACGACGCCATAATCCCTAAAGACAACAAACCTCTGTTCACCTTACAAAATCTCTAAAGCATCGGTTGAACCTTACAAATGTCTCGTGATGTTGGTAACGACACAATCTTGGTGGAAGTTCTACTTTCTTTGAAAACATATGTAACATAATTTGATCAAAACTTAACAATGCTCTAATGTTTAACCATACAAATCATATATTTTTTGGGAATCTATAAAATCACATTTGTTCAAGGATACAAAGCCAACCAAGCTGAATAAACATACATAACAAAAGAAAATAAACTCTAACAGACAAGGATTCATAATCAACTATATAATATCATTACAAATAACACCACCACAAGATTAACTATGTTCACACATTTCTCTCCTTAACTTTCACCGGCAAACCACCCTTCATCCTTAATGTCAAAGACAATAAATGCTCAGGGCACTTACCTTTTTCCAACAACACATCCATTTTAAACCTCTCCAACACAGAGGCAGCTATTGATATCATCAGAATAAAAGCCATATCTTTCCGAAGGCACATCCTCGGCCCGGCATGAAATACCGGATACTTAAATGGGCTTTCTTGTCTGCAAACCCCATTTTCAATCCACCTCTCGGGCTTATACTCGCAACAATCTTTCCCCCAAATACTCTCCATTCTGCCCATAGCATAAGTGTGATACGTCAATAACCAATCTTTCCCAATAAACGGTGGTGCTAGAGATCATATTCCAGCATTGTGTAAAGAACTCCAAATAAAAACCATCAAACTTAGAAAAAGGGTAAACTACAAAAAGTACCCTGTCTTTAGCTTAATTTAAAAAAATCCGGTTATTTCGTAACATTACAAATGCCCCCCCTGAAATTTGTTCCTCTTTAACAAATAGCTGTGTTTGTATTGCTTTAAAGATAGCTGGAGTGTTTCTGTAATAAGGCTAAATCTCAGCGGTAGTTTTCTGTCGGGCATTTGGGCATTCGAGGTATCAGTCTACTTATCAATGGCGGATGTCTGGAATTGATCTTTCCCAACATCCAGAACTTCTTCAAAACCTGCAATGGCAATGGGGAAAGGCATCTCCTTTTCCACCCCATCGTCCAACCCAACCACAACAGATTTATCAAGCTTGGGTTTAGCCTAAGTAACTGAATTTGATGGGGCTGATTTTTCTTCGAATTGATTCAGAGTCTTCCAATTTATTTTCTTGTTTTTCCCTATCTTCGCCATGGGGAGTTTTCGTGTTTTCTTCACATTTTCGTTTATGATAGATTTGATGCATTGACGAGCCAAAACAACGTCGCCACCATCCCTTTTCAATACAATCTTCATACAAAGGGTAAAAAAGTCAATTGACCATATAATCCATTTCAATCAAAGCTAGCAAACACGAGATATGAAACCAATCCCAAGTCACCAAAAACGTCATCATAAGAAATGAAAATAAGATAATTTTTGTATGAATAGTGTCGGCCCTCAATTTTTGATAAATTAATCAAATCACATCCCGAGAAGTGAACGCGGCCCAAGTTAATGCAACCAAGTAGTTCAATCAGGTTATCCTCTAAACTTTAAGTCCCCCCAAATACCTGCAATGTGAGCAAAAACCGACAACAATATATATTCATAACTTTCCACAATATCAAATAAACTTGCATTCCACCTAAGTTATAAAAATCAATTAGCTAGAATTGAACGCATAGAGCTCGCAAAGAGACTGTAAATAAAACATGCTCACATACTAAAGGAAAACATGTAAGTCAAACATGTCTCCCCCCTAACATCCTAGAATATGTAAGATAAACATATCCAAGGATGTATGAAAACAAGTTAATCAAACATGTTTTCACATAAGACCAAATAACCACATAAGATCAAACAAATCACATAAGACTAGACAAATCACATAAAACCAAATAAATCCCACCAGACCAAGTAAACTACATAAAATCAAATAAATAATATGTAATCAAACATACTAAAAAATTGAGAGAAAACATGTAAATCAAACATGCTTCCTCCCAAATGTCCTATAATATGTAAGCCAAACATACTCAAGGACGTGGAAAAACATGTAAGTCAAACATGCTTTTCCACTAAACCATCCATTCCCATATCCAAAGAAACCATCGCCGACCTAATGAAGCGTCGAGGCGTTAACCATATAAAAGGAAACCGACCTAATGAAAGCATCGAGGCTTGATCATGTAAAAGGGAAGCCGACCTAATGAAAGCATCGAGGTTTGACCATGTAAAAGGGAAGCTAACCTAATGAAAGCGTCCAAGCTTGACCATCGTCGACCTAATGAAAGCATCGGGCTTTAACCATAAAACCATATTAGACTATAGAATTTGTAGATGATTTGTTCTATGTAATGAGGTCGCATGAGGTCTCCGATATCGTAACTAAGATCGTAAGAGTAAAGGCGAGGTCGCAGGCGAAGGTCGTTGCTGATAATAAAACTGAGG
Organism: Phtheirospermum japonicum; assembly: GCA_014905375.1. NCBI lineage: Eukaryota > Viridiplantae > Streptophyta > Magnoliopsida > Lamiales > Orobanchaceae > Phtheirospermum > Phtheirospermum japonicum. The sequence continues at coordinate 240,782 of BMAC01000042.1, forward strand.
TCTCCGCATGGACAAAGTGGTGTAGGTGTATGCCTCCGTAGATTATTTGATTGTTGGCAAAATAGCGTTGACAATCTCGGGCATGGGCGAGGTTTTATGTCAGGAGATTCCAACGTAAGTGATCAAGTCGTGTTGATGGATGAGAGGTTGGGTGAGATCGCCCTCAAGATCCGAGAGTTGGGCGATTAGGCTGACCAGGACGATGCATGGAAGCCTCAATGCGAGTCATGGCACAAGAGGTACGTGAGTCGGGTCGAGGCCATTAAAAAGTAGGGCCGATGAGTGAAGCACTTGTGCAGTTTGTGCAACGGGCCAGCTTTCTTTCGGAGGGGCAAAAATCTTGGTGCTTAACACCATCAACCCGGGGCCCAAAGGTTCGAGATAAGTAAGGTAGATGAAGGAGATAGAAATACTCCCTTTATAGGATTTAAACAAGCGTACCTGATACGTAATCTGATTAGAGTAGATTTTTCCTTGTTTTTATTAGTATTTTAGTACGTTTTTCTATTTGTTTTTGGTATAAGTTGGATGATTTAAGCATAATTCCGTATTTTTATAATTCCAGCTTATTTTACAGCATTTTGATCGTAATTGATGCAAGTAGTTGATATTTCATTATTTTCACCTTACAGCTAAGTAACCGGAAGAGTTTAACGCGTAATAGACGAGGATCGATGTTCAAGAAGTGAAGAACAAGCTTTCCGGTGAAACGAGTAGCAAAAGATCGAGAATTGGAGACAGACGCGCAGTCGCGTCGACTGACGCGACCGTCGACGCGAGCCATGATCCGCGTCAGTCGACGCAGCGTCGACGCACTGTCGACGCAACTTGCTGAAGCGTCGATGTCGACGCAACGTCGACGCAACTTGCTGAAGCGTCGATGTCGACGCACCGATGTCGACGCAACTTGCTGAAGCGTCGATGTCGATGCACCCCGTCGACGCACCTGCCCAGCTGACGCGCACACCTGCCGACCAAGTCTGCCGAGTCCCGCCGAGCACCAGCGCGCGTCAGTCGATGCTACGGCCCAGAATTCGGATTTTAGGGTTTCTTGTGCGCCAAGACTTGCAATATCTATATAAACCCTCCATATTTCGGACTTTTAAGAGAACACACGACCCCTAGGGTATCTTAACTTATAAATAACAATAATCCCACATCCCATAACGAGATTTGAAGACGGAGATCAAGGATCGAAGAACAACGCTTCCAAGACATCGAATTCGTGTTCGGGATTCATTCTTCGCCTAAGATCAACGTTCAACCTCCGGAATAGCTGGAGCTTTTTACTGCTTCCATTAGTTCCAATAAGTTCTCTAAACTCTTAGTTAATTTAGTAGTTAATTTCTAGTTTAATTCTTAGTTTAATTCTTAGTTAATGCTAGAACTAGTTTAATTAGCTTAATCGTTTATGCTTGTTATTGGATATTGGTTAATCTAGTTTATTTATGCACCTTTATTTATACTTAGTTATTCGTTCTTAGATTCATATGATACATTTCTTAGTGATAATTTATTATATTCATGCTGTTAGATTAGTTGCTATTAATTCTTAGTTCTTGAGTTCAAATAGTTTTAATTATTGCTCGTAGTTGGTAATTTAGTTTAGAGTAATTAGTTTAATTATTACTTTAGTTCATAATGATCAATTCAAAATCTTTTAAAACCCCAATTGTACATGTATTTTACTTCGTAAGTTGAGAAAAACATTCGAAAGACCGAACAGTTGTTTCCTCGAGAGATACGACTCGAGTCAAACTCATCACCCTACAGTTACCTCGTACTCTTGCAAGCAAACTGACGTGTTTTAAATTAATTTATTAAAAAGGGGTGCACAAAAGTTTGAGTCAAAAATTTTGGCGCCGTTGTCGGGGAAGCAACGAGTAAGAATTAAGGATGTTTTTCATTTTATTTTATATTTCGTCGTTATTTGTATAATTGCACTTGGTTTGGATTTTTGCCACTTGGTACATTGATGCGTTGTTGAGTGTATGCAAGGTAGACGATCACTTCGACGCGATCTTGCGCCATTCTTCGACGACATCCACCGCACACGTCCAACGAGACCAAGACCCGAACCAGTTTTCGAGAGCGATTCTTCTTTAGATACGAATTTTATGTGTGACGAGATTCCCAAATCCATGGCGGGACGATCTAGTCATGGAAGCGGGCACGATGATTTGTTGGAAGCACTAGACAATGAGTTACCTTTCAAAAGTCATCGGGGAGAGTATGGAAGCGAGCCACGATACCTTGGAGGTCACAATCAACCACCAAACAATCAAGCCCCGCCACAACTACGACAAGGAAATAGAGGAAGGAACGCTCAACATGACGAAGAAGTGCATGAAGGTTATCCTGAAGGACCGATCCCAAGACGAGAGTTTGTAGATGAATGGTTCAATGACCAAGATTACGAAGGAAATTATGAGGCTGCCTATC
>BMAC01000042.1:245118-265299 GCA_014905375.1 Phtheirospermum japonicum
TCATTATGGACGTTGGTGACGTACAAAGCGAGAATCGAGAGCATGCAATTTTATTAGGACGTCCGTTCATGTCTACAACACGTACGGTGATCGATGTAAACGAGGGGAGGGTGACTATGTCCGTATTGGGCGAAACGGTGACGTTTTCACTTCAAGATTTTCACAAGAATCCTGCGTCGTTTGTTAAGAACGTTTGTTCTACTATTGATTTAGTAGATTCTTGTGAGAATGAGCTCTTCAGCATCGACACGATTGAAGAGTTTGATAATGTAGGGGCATTTGAGGATGGATTGCCCATGAAGTTTAACGTGCCTGAAAACGAGCCAAAGGTGGAGTTGAGACCACAACGAGATCGTTCGAGGTTTGCGCCAAGAGAAGAGACGAAGCCACCGAATAATCATTCAATATGTGTTTCCCTCGACCCCTACAAGAATTTTAAACGTACCAAGAAAAAGGGCGAGGCTAATAGCAAGTATTGGACAAAGAAGAAGTCGAACGAAGTTTTTAACGAGAAGTTCAAGGTTAGTCAATTAGTGTTATATAATTCCGATCGTAAGTTTGATCCAACCAAGTTTGAAGTCGCATGGAGTGGACCATTTTTAATAAAAGAGATGGATGAGTATGGTGTAGCCTCACTGTACGATGAAAGTAAGAAATCAAATTTCCAAGTCCACAAGCATCAACTTAAGCCTTGTTTCCAGGATTATATGAAGAATAGTGATCGTACCAAGAAGGAGTTCGTGGACCCACCACGAGCTAGGATTTGATCAAGTAATTGCGTCGAGCATATGACGTTAAATGTTGCGCTTCTTGGGAGGCAACCCAAGCGTTAGTTAGTTTTCATTTTATTTCTGTCTTTTTATATTATGTCAATTGCCGTGGTACATTTATGTGTGTGTTGATGTGCATAAAATACGATAAATCGCTTATTCTGGACAACGGTTATATAACGGTAGCTCTCTACCGCAAGGCCTTACCGCTAGTTCCACTCGAGGCGTTAACGATGACGATCAACCACTGAACCTACCGCTTACCGCATCAATCATGGATTACGATGATTTCGTCAATCGAGGTCACAATCCGACCCAAGTTAGCCGCATCCCGGCAACCTTTTGATGAGCTGCAACCCAGCGATTTACGACGTTGGCCACAATCCGGCCGTTTTAAATCCAAAAAGACGTGCCACCGAGCACTTGCACGTCGTAATTGATCACAATCTTGTTTTATTTGTTTATTTTTGTTTATAGGGTTGTTCGGGACAATCTAGTCATGCGATCTAAGACGAAGGATAATTGCACATGTGTTTTTAGAGAGACTCGGCCATCGAATTTTCAGGGATATTTTATTATCTCCCATTCTCTTATTTTCTTTAATATTTATGACAATCAGGAAATTGCCAAGTTTTTAGGGAGGGGGGTGGTTGAGTATGGTTAGTGCAATTTGATGTCTTTGTTTTGAAATGCATATTTTTGATGTGATTGATCGTTATTTCTACGCTTATTTGTGTTTGTATGGCTTGCCTGTCGAAGTTGACTATGTATGATTATTTGTTTTCATCTTTGAGCGTGCATAAGTGCATAAATTTCTCAAAATTATTTATATGTTGTAAAAAGGTACTTGGACGCAATTGATTTTGCAAAACCTTAAAAGCAGCGTCAATTCAAAACTTTTTCATGCAAAAAGCCAGTGAGTATCCTGAGTGTTTATCATCATTGCATGTGCTTGAGTAAGTTTCAGTCTTGATATCTCTTTGATACCGCTGTGTGTAGTCGACTTTGAAAATGAAGTTAAGGCGCATATAAAACTTTATTCCGGCCATATCCATATAAATTTTAGCCACTATAAATTTTGAATGAGCCAATCATAGCCAAATATCCATGTCTATAGCCATGAGTGTTTTCGAGACGACCCTACAAACCCATTAAAAGCGTGGGGTAGGAGTTCGTCTTTTTATTGATTATTTGAGTCTTGGAAATTTTATTAGGAATTTACTATTTTTGTAATTAAGAACCACCATTCAAAAAAAAAAAATAAAAAGAGAGAGAGAAAAAGAATAATACCCCATTAGAAATTAAAAAAAATTAAGGGGAAATAAAAAAAAATTTAATAATAGGATGGTGGATAGTGTTGATTAATTGCCTACGCGCTTATTAAGGCTTGAATTTTATTGTTTATTTTATGAAGCCTTATGTTTAAGAGGCAAAAGAGTTGTGATTAAGTGGTTTCTGAGCTTCAAGTCGGTTTTACGAGTTTTGAGTTGAGGAATAGCCTATTTTAAGGCTACTGTTTAGTGAGGTTTTTTATTTTTGAACGAGGTGAAGCAAATTGCTTCGTAATTAGATTAGGTTGGGTGAGTTATTTAGCCACACGACTTATATATTCCACACCCGTCCAAAAAGCCTTACACTACAACCCGTAAAGACCTTTACGCTGATTCCTTAGTTTTTGACAACACACTTAATTTGCGATTGAAAAGAGATTGATTTTCTTTGCTTATCTAATGATGCTTGTAATTGTATTGATTTGAGTGTATACAACGTCGCTATGCAAAAAATAGCTTGAGTTGGCTTTTTGAGGCGTACTTTTGAAATCATTCTAAGTTACTAGCTTTGAAATCATCGTTTGTTCGAGGACGAACAAAACCAATAAAGCGTGGGGTAGTTGATTAGAGTAGATTTGTCCTTGTTTTTATTAGTATTTTTAGTACGTTTTTCTATTTGTTTTTGGTATAAGTTGGACGATTTAAGCATAATTCTCGTATTTTTATAATTCCAGCTTATTTTACCGCATTTTGATCGTAATTGATGCAAGTAGGTGATATTTCGTTGTTTTTCACCTTACAGCTAAGTAACCGGAAGAGTTTAACGCGTAATAGACGAGGTTCGATGTTCAAGAAGTGAAGAACAAGCTTTCCGGTGAAACGAGTAGCAAAAGATCGAGAATTGGAGACAGACGCGCAGTCGCGTCCACTGACGCGACCGTCGACGCCCCGTCGACGCGAGCCATGATCCGCGTCAGTCGACGCAGCGTCGACGCACTCGACGCTACTTGCTGAAGCGTCGATGTCGACGCACCTGCCCAGCCGACGCTCACAGCCTGCCGACCAAGTCTGCCGAGTCCCGCCGAGCACCAGCGCGCGTCAGTCGACGCTACGTCGACGCACCGTCGACGCGACGGCCCAGAATTCGGATTTTAGGGTTTCTTGTGCGCCAAGACTTGCAATATCTATATAAACCCTCATATTTCGAATTTTTAAGAGAACACACGACCCCTAGGGTATCTTAGCTTATAAATAACAATAATCCCACATACCATAACGAGATTTGAAGACGGAGATCAAGGATCGAAGAACAACGCTTCCAAGACATCGAATTCGTGTTCGGGATTCATTCTTCGCCTAAGATCAACGTTCAACCTCCGGAATAGCTGGAGCTTTTTACTGCTTCCATTAGTTCCAATAAGTTCTCTAAACTCTTAGTTAAATTAGTAGTTAATTTCTCGTTTAATTCTTAGTTAATGCTAGAACTAGTTTAATTAGCTTAATCGTTTATGCTTGTTATTGGATATTGGTTAATCTAGTTTATTTATGCACCTTGATTTATGCTTAGTTATTCGTTCTTAGATTCATATGATACATTGCTTAGTGATAATTTATTATATTCATGCTGTTAGATTAGTTGCTATTAATTCTTAGTTCTTGAGTTCAAATAGTTTAAATTATTGCTCGTAGTTGGTAATTTAGTTTAGAGTAATTAGTTTAATTATCTTTAATTTAATTATTGCTTTAGTTTATAATGATCAATTCAAAATCTTTTAAAATCCCAATTGTACATGTATCTTACTTCGTAAATTGAGAAAAACATCCGAAAGACTGAACAGTTGTTTCCTCGAGAGATACGACTCGAGTCAAACTCATCACCCTACAGTTACCTCGTACTCTTGCGAGCAAACTGACGTGTTTTAAATTAATTTATTAAAAAGGGGTGCACAAAAGTTTGAGTCATAATCATATTGATGCCATAAGAAAATTCACCTCTCCTCGAATATCCAACTGTGCGACCTCTTTTCTTTCAAGTAGCAAAATTCCACGATCACCTTTCTATGGATGTTTGGACGTGCGACCTGATAAAAATAAAAGAAATAAATAAAAGAACATTTGTTGCCTCCCAAGAAGCGCTTATTTTACGTCATTAGCTTTACAAACTCCCTTCTTAATCATGGTGAAGTTGAGATGGGAGGATCCACTAAAGCAATAACCTCCTTGTCGGGTGGAAAGAGAAAACCATGGAGATAGGGCTTAACTCGATGGCCATTGACTTGAAATCATTCTTGAGTCTTAGGATCGATTAAGGTCATCGCCCCACTTGGATTGACTTCTTCAATTATATAGGGCCCCATCCACTTAGATTTCAACTTGCCAGGATATAAGGCCAAACGGGAGTTGTAGAGCAAGACGGGCATACCAACCTCTAGTTCTTTTGGGACTATTCTTTTGTCATGGATTTGATTCGTCCTTTCCTTGTAGATACAAGAATTTTCATATTGAACATTCCGAAGCTCGTCTAACTCCTCCACTTGCAACATTCTCTCAATTCCGGCCTCCTTCAAATCAATATTCGCAACTTTCACTATCTCCTTAAGATTTGGATTCAAACACCTTTGGAATTCTCTAGAAGGCTTGGCATCATTCTCCAAAACGATCTCATGCATGCAAGTTGAATGAATAATTCCCTTAATATCTCCAAGACTCCACCTAATATCACCCTTATGAGCTTTAAGCACTTCAATCAACCTTTCCTCTTCTTCTTGATTCAAATCAGCAAAGATAATAACCGGTTTGCTCTCCTCTTCTTCTAAATTGACGTACTTGAGATGATGTGGGAGAGGCTTAAACTCGGGCTTGTGCCTCCTCTCTAACTCATTGCGGACTAATTCGAGCAATTCAACGATCCCCTCAAGATAATCTTCAAGCTTTTCAATGGTTTCAACTTCCAACCAATCATCAATAATCTCCACCTCCCCCTCTAAAATTCCATCATTGACCTCAACGATACATATACAATCCTTATCAAATAATACTTTGGCACATTGAAACACAATTGAATCGTCATTACGAACAAGGGCCTCATTTCCCTCACAACAACCTTCAACACAAACTTCCGGGCTAAACACCCCCTCATTTCTCTCTTCCTCCATATAAACTTGTTCAACCAACTCTTGAATCACATAAACATGTAATCAATCCGCATGATAGATGCTTAATGGAATAGATGGAAAGTTAGACATAAAAAACATGAGCGATTCACCCGCTACGGACAAAGTAAGATTCTTCTCCCCATTCTATCAAACATTGAGTTGTAGCCATAAATGGGTAGCCTAACAAGATAGTGTGTTCGGCCACATCATTCTTCACCATGCCAACATCCAACACCACGAAATCTATCGGAACCACAATCCCTCCAACTTGTACAAGAACATCCTTGACCATCCCATTTGGGTATCTAATTGACTGATCAACTAATTGTATGCAAATGCATGTCTCTTGTAGAGGAGCAAGTTCCAATTGTTCTTAAATCGAAAATGACCCAGAATCAAGCATGCCATTAGTGAGTTTTCCATCCCCAAGTGTGATATCAATACAAAATGAGTCGGGATCCGCCTTCTTAAGAGCCAAGAGAGAAGGGTCACAAACTACACTTATCTCCTTAGATAGATAAACTCTCTCATTCATAGCGCTCTCAAGCTTCTTGGAGGAAATATCCTTGAAGAACTTGGAATAAGCGGGCATATTCCCGATGGCGTCTAACAAGGAAAGAGTGATGTTTACGTTGGACAATAAATCATAGAGCTTTTGAAATTGTTCATCCTTCTTAATATTTTGTAGCCGGGAAGGATAGGGCATAGGGGTCTTAGAAGTTAGTGCCTTATAAGGGTTTGAAGACTTGTGTAGACCATCGGGAGGTTCCTTTGCCAAAGTGGGACCCACGGGAGTAGGATGGGGAGGAGTAAGAACATTCGGAATAGAAATCACCTCCTCCTCGGATGGCGGGACAACCTTATTATCAACCACCCTACCACTTCTAAAGGTCGTGATCGTATGAGCTTGCGAAGGTTGGATTTGAAATTTGACTTTCTCAATAGCTTGTTTTAGTATATTCACATCACTTGCTAATTGCCCCATTTTAGTATTTAACCCATTTGTTGTGGCCTCGAGAGCATTGAATCTAGCATCGAACAAAGCCAACGTAAAGGAAAATGATTGCATTTGTTGCATAATGATCAACAGATTCAGATCGGAAGGTGGAGTAGGAGCATTCATCAGAATAGGAAGACGAGACGGACCCGCATAAGGATTAACACTCGCATTTGTATTGGCATAACTAAAAATTGGATGCATGCGGTTGCTAGGATGATAAGGAGGATTGTGATTTGGCGGACGAGTAAAAGATGGCCTAGCAAAACTGGGTCCCGTTTGATACCCTTGAACCCCACATACTTCCTCCGATTGAGGCATCGACATATAGAAAGAGGGATTTGAAGGACAAGACGTGGTATCATGACCAAATATTCCACACGATGCACACGGAGGATCTGGGCTTGGGCTAGTTAACTTAGCAATTTGAGCCTCCATAGCCACTATTTTCTTTTCCAACTCAATCTCCCTAGGGGAAGAAGCTTCACTCACTTCATTAGCACTAGAATACATCGCTCGAGACAATTTTTGTTGAGGATTTTTGGCTAAAGTGGTAAAAATTTTGTGAACGACTTGAGGAGGTTGATCCTTCATATTTCCCCCCGCCAACGTGTCCACCATATATTGGAAATGTGGGTCCAACGCCTCATAGAAAGCTTAGATTAATAGCTCCTTTACCATACGATGATGTGGACAACTCACGAGAAGATCTTGGAACCGAGCCCAAGTCGAGTGAAATGGCTCATTTTTCATTTGTTTAAACAAGATGATCTTGATCCTCAACTCGGCCGTCTTTTCATCGGAATAATAATGGTCCAAAAATATTGTCAATAGCTCGTCCCATGTGTGAATTGAGTTGGAAGGAATACTCATGAACCATGACAATGCCTTATCTTGAAGAGCATATGAAAAACATCGGAGTTGAAGATGCTCTAAACTCATTATGTTCAGACGATGAAAACTCGAGACTTGCCATAAGAATTATCAAATGAATTGGAGAAGATACTCTTTAGAGAACCCATGAATATCGGAGGCCGAGCAAAATCTAGCGATCATATATCAATAGCCATAACTTCGGGAGGAAGGGATACGCAAGATGAATAGTCACCCCCACAAAGTCTTTACTAATCTCTCTCATAGCGAAGATGGAAGGAGCATTTTGGCCATTGGGGACCACACCTCAAAATAATCGGGAGTGCCCTCTTGAACATTATTGTCGGGTCCATTACCATTAACCCGGACCTCCACCATTACCATTAAGATTTCCATTCGTAGCATGATTAAAATTATAAGCATGAGGACCTCCATACAGGTTGGGATTTGGATTTTGGCCACAAACATTCCCATTCGAACCGATAAAACCTCCATTATACATATTTAGAAATTGATTGGGAACACCATAACCTCCATACGGACCATTCGTGCCCATAAAACTGATATACCCAACATGGTTTGCACCATGCCCTCCCATGTTGGGTTGATCGTCTCCGTCTCCACCATTGGCAACATGGTTTGCACCACGCCCTCCCACGTTGCCAAAACCACAACCATGCATCCCATCCCAACATGGTTTGCACCATTCCTTCCCATGTTAGGAATGTAACCCCCATTGCCATAAGTATTGGATATGAAAGCATTATGAGAGTTAATAAGAGGTGTGGTACCTTGGTGTAGGCTCATGGCATGTCCATGATTGGTAAAACCACTCCCTTGATTTCTTAAAGCATGGTCGTGAGAGCCCGTTGGATTGGAACTTGACCCATGCTTTTCAATAGGTGTGTATGGGTCGAAAAGAAGTATATACAACATGAACTTGCAAGCAATAATAAGACTAAGCAATAAAAATCAAAGAAACAATAAAGTACAACCAAAGAAACCTCAGGTACAATTATGCATGCATGATCATGAAATCTAAATAATGCGAATCAACGAAAATCGAAAGCACCATTGGAAAGAGCAATGAAAGTTGACATGAAAGTTAAAATCTTTATGAAAATAACTAGAGAGAGGGAGTAGATATATGAATCAAAATTAAACCATGCATGAAAATAAAAACCAAAATAAAGCATAAGAAATACTTAAAATAAAAATGATCAAGGACCCGATCTATGATCAAGGTGTGTCACTCACCTAGATTTAATAAACCAAATCATAAATCTAACAACAAATATAAGAGATAAGACAAAATTCATAAATTGAAGAACAAGGAAGAAATTAAGAAAAGCTTACTTGAATTAAGAAAGAGAATCACAAACAGGATGAAATTACAATTCAAATTAAATCCAAGTGATGGATTGAATTCTTCTTGAGCTAACAAACCCAAGGAAAAGCTTGAAAATAAAATCCAAAAGCTAGAGTGGATTTAGCCCCCAAATTCATGCATGAGTTGGAAGAATGAGAGATGATCAATCTCGAGTTCCTCTTACATCTATTTATACTAGGTTTAATTGAGGGCAAATGGGTCAAATAAGCCTTAAAAGCTTGGATTTCCCATGTTTGACCAAGGTTGACCTGAAATGATGGTGTATTAGCAAGGTTTGGCATGGGTTGGCTTGGGCATTGCATGGGTTGGCGCCTGGGTGTTGCTTCGATTAGGCGTTGTTTGGCGTGGCAGGCGCGAGGGCAGGTGTTGACAGGGTCTGGCGCAAGTTGGCGCGGGGGCGCAGTACGGGCGTGGCTGTATTGGCGTCGGCAGGTGTTTAAAAGGTGCGGCAGGATGTAGTAGGCGAGCGTGGGCGCAACTTGGCATCGGGCGCTGGCGTGCGGGCGCGCGTGGGTGGCATGCATTGGCATGTGTTGACGTGGGCACGCGTGCAGGAAGGATCCAGTTGGATCCGGTTGGCGTGCATGTGTGCGCGGGCGGCATGCGTTGGCATGCATTGACGCGGGGAGGTGTGGGCGCGGGCGTGCTGTAGGGTTTGTGTTGCTTGCGGGCAGCATGCGTTGGCTTTGGCTCGGTAGGCATGGGCAAGCGTGCGACAGGCTTGTCTTGGATGTGTCAAGTGTGGCGTCAAGGAGCCAAGCGCAGGCAGGCATGGCTTGCCACGTCGTGGTGACCATTCCAAAAAGTTTTGGAATTTTGGAGCTAGTTCATGGCTTGGATTTAGGCACGTCTTGATGTGGATCTTGGGCCTCAATGCCTTGGCTCGAATCTAGGCGCATCCTGTCATGAATCTAATTCATTAAACTACCTATGAAATAAGAATTTTGAACATAATAACTCAAGAATCACACCTACCTCACTAACGTTGCACACATAAGGTTCAAAACAATAAAACAAGAAAACAACCTAAAAACCTAACAAAACTCGACTCAATACCACTATAAACAACACTAAGTCCTAATAAACACACGAGAAAAATACCACTATCACATGCAAAACATGCGGCAGTGGAGGCGGTTGTTCTCGTCGCTCGGGTTGTTGTTTCAGGATACTGCTCCAACACGGCGGAGCTGTAGGGGTTTGGACCTCCATGGCGGTTGAGCGAACGAAAAAGGAGAAGACTGCAAACCCTACTAGAGAAATAAAGGCTGAAAGCTAGGGCAAATTGAATGGATTTGGGATGAACGCTAGGGCAAATTGAACGAGATTCATTTTCCATTAAGAGAAAAAACAAAACTTTATTAAATTCTAGAAAATCTTTAGGATAGACGTTCTAAATAATTTGATATACCAGAACGTCTTTTCAAAATATTTCTAAATAATTGCATATACCAGAAAGTCTTTTGTAAAGGCGTTCTAGATATTAAATATACGAGAACGTCTTTTTTAAAGTCGTTCCAGATATGAACAGGCCCCAATTATTTAGAACATATATCATAAAAGTTGTTTGAGTATATGACTTTTTTATTATGAAAATGCCACCGGATGACATTCTATAACGTAGTTGATTGAGGCGTTCTAGAATGTCTGTCCTAGAATGTTGTTTCTGCACTAGTGGGAAGATCATACAACAAGTTGCACAATTTCTCCTACATTATTCGAATTCCTCACATGAGAACCATTCCTAGTGTATATATAAATGAATATAGTAGTACATATAACATAATATAGCATAGTGTTGAGTCCTCTTCATTTTTGATTAACATCATACATGGCTAAAAATAGTAGTACATATAACGTAATACATTGTGTCTGGTTCTCACACTAGGCATTGGTTCTCATTATGTAAGATTTAAAGGTCTATGGTTTTGAAAATAAGTATCAGTTTGTGATGTTGTTTTCAATGTTAACCAACACTAAATACCAACATCAACCAGAGTTACACTAAAAATATGCAGCGGAAATAAAACTTAAGAACACAGCAAATTAAATTCAGTTCACAAGTAAAAGTACTTGTGAACTTGGGTGTACAAACCCGAAAACTATAAACTTAAGAACACAGCAAATTAAATTCAGTTCACAAGTAAAAGTACTTGTGAACTAGGGTGTACAAACCCGAAAACTATATTACTTTCTTGTTCACGATCAATACAAAAATATGAAGTAATGTATGAAAACTAAAGTATCAAAAACATGATATTAAATACTTGTCGCCTAGATGAAAGAACTCCTCCATTGGTCACGCAACTTCGAAGACCTTAATCTCGAACAGTGGCTCCAAGCAATTGCTCGTGTTCTTTCCTTGCTGTGCATCGTCTTGCTTGCGTCTTCTCTCTGAATCCGTGCGTCAATAAGTGTACTAAACTTTAGTATTCTCTTGTCTTAAATAGACAATCCTAGAATCCTAAATTTGGTAAACAAGTAAAACAAATCCTAAACATAATATATGAAACTAAATAAAGTCTTGTACATCAACTAGGAAACAAATAAAGACCAAAATCTAGTTCCATAATTTATTTTGTGCCCAAGAAAGGCAAATAACAAAATAGGAATTATTGCCAAGAATAAATTCCTCAACAATCTCCCCCTTTTGCCTTTCTGGACAAAATACTACGGCGCAAAAATAAGTTCAAACAAAAACTACTAACTCCCCCTAAGTTAGAAAATTCCCCCTAAATAAAACACCCAATGTTATTAAAACATCAACCCAACATTACAAAACAACATTATTCATTTCTACTCATCAAAACAAAACATAAGGAACTTATTGACTTCGGACCCTCTTCGAACGACAAGGGGATGTCGAAGTTCCTTCACCACGATCCTTTCGCTTCTTCAACCGCTTCCTCTTCATCTTCTTCAAGGCCTTATTGCGAGAACGGATCCTCTTCCTTCGTTTCTCTCGAGCAAGACTCGCCAAGGCCTCAGCAGCAACAACATCCTCTCCAGCATCATTCTTATCCGCGTCGCCATCATCTCCCCCTTTTTGACCAGAAGGCAAAAGGGCCTCCATTATAGAACTACAAAGTGCCTGCAACTGAGTCAACTGCATATCAATCCAAGCAACATACGCACGAAGAACCTACGCAGAAATGAGGACCATGTTGGGACCAATGTTGGGAGCACTTGACCCAACACCACTAGCAACATTGGCTCGGAAAGGCGCCTGCCAAGGAAGATCAATAGCTCGTGCACCTGTAATGTGTTGGCCCCTCAAAGCAAACCAGTCAGCCTCTCCAGTAAGCACATCATCAAGATGAAGCGCCAAACCCTGATTCTAAAGTAGGCTGAAGATCAACGAGGGAAGACACAACGAGGCCGCGGACTTGGTGGTGGCGAACTTAGTGACAATGTTAAACACATGTTGCCCGAAGCTAAACTTGATTCCCCTCCCGAGCTTATACAGAAACTGGGCCTGAGGCCGCATAACATAAGTTGTGTTTTTGGAGGGAACCCAGTTACAAATAGCGACCTTGTGCAAAACAGAATAAAGGGAATAAAGACGAGTACTCGGCAATTGCTCAAACCATGCATGAACCAAACCTTTTTATATCATCCACAGTTGAATCACCCCGATATGGCTCAGTTCTAAACAACTCATCAGTTAAATCAGGGGTAAAACTAAACACTTTTCCACGCACATAAACTTTGCCATAATTTACATAGTTTAAGTCAACAATAGATGGTAACAAATTAGCAAAGAATTCCACAACGATTTCACGGACAAAAGGCATGGCAGTCGAGACTGTGGAATACATACCTTTATGCTGAAAATAAGAAATCAAGTTTTTCTTCTCAAACAACTCAACCGGGGCTTGGCGCTCAGTGATCATATGTCGGGTCTGGTACTCAGCAAATAACGCCTCAGCTTCGGTAGATAAAATCCTGCCAGAGAATGGCACCATGTCCTCAAGCTCAACATTCCGAGAGGGACTGCCAGTGGAGGAGTGAGAATGAGTGGAGGTTTCAGAAGGAGGCGAGATGGGAGCAGGAGAAGTAAAATCAGCAGAGTCGGAGGCAGAGGATGAAGCAGCCTAGGCTTGCGGCGATGTTGGTATGGGGGAACCAACATGGGGACCAACATTGGCCTTATTCGCTGCCTTTGTTTTCTTCTTATCTTTCTTGAGAGCAGACACGATGTCACAAAGGGGCACATCAAAATGTGAGTCAGGGGAGTACTCAAAAAGATCAGGATCAAACTCGGATTGATCACTACGAACTGGAGACGGAGGAGGAACAGCAGTAGACGGTCTGGATGAACTCGTGACCTCCCCTGAGATAAAATCTAGAATAGTATAAGGGGGTGAGGAATATTCAGTTTCAAAGGAACCTGGAGAAACCTTGATGGCCGCCGGGGTAGATTTCTTGTCGGCCAACTTCACAGTCTGCTTCGACGAGGCGACTTCTTCGCCATCAGAATAGGAGCTAAAACAAACGGAGGCACCGACCCTTCCACTGGAGTAGTAGGGACATAATCATCGTCGTTAGGATCCGACATAACCGTGACATCCTCCGCAAGGTTCATGTGCTCAATCGGCACATTGCGGTGCGGCCCTGCTCGGCTCTTTGGTACTGCAGGCGGCACTACGCTAGTGATCCCAAAATTTTGTGCACCCCTTTTTAATAAATTAATTTAAAAGCACGTTAGTTTGCTCGCATGAGTACGAGATAACTGTAGGGTGATAAGTTTGACTCGAGTCGTATCTCTTGAGGAAACAACTGTTCGGTCTTTCAGATGTTTTTCTCAATTTACGAATTAAAGTAAAATACACGTACAATTGGGGTTTTAAAAGAGATTGAGTTGATCATTATAACTAAAGCAATAATTAAACTAAAGCTATTTAAACTAATTATTCTAACTAAATTATCAACTACGAGCAATAATTAAACTATCAATGATACGCAACCATAAATTAAACCTAATTAACAAATCTAAGATCATAAGCATAAGAAATTACCACTAAGKAATGAATCATAAGAATCTAAYATTAACGAATAACTAAGRACAAATCAACTCGCATYAATAAACTAAATTAACCAATATCCAATATCCAAGCATAAACACGATTAAGCTAAATAAAKTAGAATTAACTAAGAAATTAACTAAGAATTAAACTAAGAAATTAACTACAAAATTATATAAGAGTCTAGAGTACTTATTGTAACTAATGAAAGCGGTAAAAAMCTCCAGCTATTCCGGAGTTTGAACGTTGATCTTGGGCGAAGATTGAATCCCGAACTCGAATTCGATGTTTTGGACGCGTTGTTCTTCGATCCTTGATCTCCGTCTTCAAATCTCATTATGAGATGTGGAATTATTGATATCGTACGCTATGGAACCCTAGGTGGTCGTGTCTCTGGTGTCTCTCCTTTTCAAAATCCGAAATATAGAGGATTTATATAGATATTACAAGTCTTGGCGCACAAGAAACCCTAAAATCCGAGTTCTGGGCCGTCGCGTCGATGGTGCGTCGACATAGCATTGACTGACGCGCGCTGGTGCTAGGCATCGGTGCTACCTGGGCGTGCGCGTTGGCTGGGCGGGTGCGTCGACTGACGCGGTCATGGATCGACGCTTCAGCAAGTTGCGTCGACGCTGCGTCAGTCGACGCGTCTTCAATCAATGCTTCAGCAAGTTGCGTCGACGCTGCGTCGGTTGACGCGTCTTCAATCGACGCTTCAACAAGTTGCGTCGACGCTGCGTCGGTCGACGCTGCGTCGGTCGACGCTGCGTCGGTCGACGCTGCGTCGGTCGACGCGTCTTCAATCGACGCTTCAGCAAGTTGCGTTGATGCTGCGTCGACCTTGCGTCGACTGATGCGGGTCATGGCTCACGCCGACAGAGCGTCGACGGTCGCGTCAGTCGACGCGACAGAGCGTCTATCTCCGTCTCTCGATCTTTTGCTACTCGTTTTGCCGGAAAGCTCGTTCTCCTATTCTTGAACATCGAACTTCATCTATTACGCGCTGAACTCTTCCGGTTACTTAGCTGTAAGGTGAAAACAATGAAATATCACCTATTTGCATCAATTATGATTAAAATATGGTAAAATAAGTCAGAACTATAAAAATACGGAATTATGCTTTAATCGTCCAACTTATACCAAAAACAAATAGAAAAACGTACTAAAAAGCTAATAAAAATAAGGACAAATCTACTCTAATCAACTACCCCACGCTTTATTAGTTTGTTCGTTTTCGAACAAACGATAATTTCAAAGTATAACTAGAATGAAAATCAGTTCAAGTAAAGAGTCGTGCTATGCTACATACATAATTTTGAAGATATAGGTACAAGTTACGCAAAGTCAAACACTTGACCATTATTACATTGTCGCTTCAAAATAAAATCATGCTTCCTCACGAAGGATAATATATATAAGTACGCTTAAAAGCACTCAAGTATTTTCTGCATGGGACGTGTATACACTCAAATCATATAATTACATGCACAATAAATAAGCACCGAAAATCAATCTCTTCTCAATCGCAAATTAAGTGTGCTATCAAAACTAAGAATCAGAAAAGGTCTTTACGGGTTGTAGTGTAAGGCTCTTTGGACGGGTGTGGACTATATAAGTCGTGTGGCTAATCGCTCACTCAACCTAATCTAATCGAGAAGCAAATTGCTTCACCTCGCTCAAAAATAAAAACCTCACTTAACACTCATAACGTAGCCTTTCAAACATAGGCTATTCCTCAACTCAAAACTCGTAAACCGACTGAACGCTCAAACCACTTAAGTACAATTGAAGCTTATAGCATGCTTCTTACACAACTCTTGCCTTCTAAACATTAGGCTTCATAAAATAAACAATTAGACTCAAGCATTTACAAGCGCGTAGGCAATTAATCAACACTATCCACCATCCTATCTTTTTCTTTTCTTTTTTTTTATTTCCCCATTTTATTCTTTTTATGGGGTTTCTCTCTCTTTTTTTTTATTATTTTTTTTAGATGGTGGTCCTAGATTACAAAAATTATAAATTCCCAATAAAAATTCCCAAGACTTAAATAACCAATAAAAATACGAACTCCTACCCCACGCTTCTAATGGGTTGTAGGGATCGTCTCAAAAACACTCATGGCTAAAGGCATGGATATTTGGCTATGATTGGCTCATTCGGAATTCATAGTGGCTAAAAATATATGGATATGGCCGGAATAGGGTTTTATATGCACCTTAACTTCATTTTCAAAGTCAACTACACACAACGGTTTTAAAGAGATATCAAAACTGAAACTTAGTCACGTACATGCAATGATGATAATCACTCAGGCTACTCACTGGCTTTTTGCATGAAAAAGTTTTAAATTGACGCTGTTTTTAAAGTTTTGTGAAATCAATTGCGTCCAAGTACCATTTTACAATATATAATAATAAATTTTGAAAAATTATACACTTATGCACGCTCAAAGACGAAAACAAATAACCATACATAGTCAACTTCGATAGGCATGCCATACAAACACAATAAGCGTAGAAATAGCAATTAATCACGTTTAAACATATAATTATTACAGGCCAAGTATTAAATAAAATTACACAATTAATTAATACAAATCACACTCGACCACCCCCCTCTTTAAAAATCCGGGCAATCTCCTGATTGCCACAAATACATCAAAATCAAAAAGAGGAAGGAAAAAGAAAACATCCCTGAAATAATAGTAGTTGAGCTGCTACTCGTGATTTGTGTAATTGGCCACTTCTTCAACGTACGTGATGCGAAATTCCCTAAGAAAAACAAAACAAACGAAAACAAAGAAAATAACAATATTTTTGGGTTTTGTATTTTCCATTTTTTTTATTTTTCTTTTTTATTTTTTTTAAATAAAGCATAAATAAAAATAAAGATACGAGATTTAGAACTCGCGGGACTCGTCGTCCTCGTTGGAGTTCTCATCGACATCCATGCTCGGTGTGGGGTATGCCGCCTCAAACCTCTCCTCGAGTTTCGGATTGCGAGCTCGCATCTTCTTCAAACTCCGACGGTTTTGGTCGTGGTTCGCATCAATCTTCTCGTTGATAATTTGGAGCTTATCGAACATCTTCACTTGAAATGCCCGGTTTTTGTCAAAAAATTGGCTCCAATCGGGACTCGGGCCCGAAGTAGAACGGCGGGCTTGCTCCATATCCGCGTCGCCATCGTGTAGTCGAGACGAAGATCCTCCTCTAGTCGACGACCTCACTCGGGGTGGCGGTGCACGCGTAAGAGGTAATGAAGTGGTCCTGAGTGGGCTAAGTACGTTTTTGGCCGAATCGAACCCGAAGTGACGGGCGAGGCCGGTAATGTATGGCGCAAATGAGAGAAGTGGCGACTTTCTTCCCGGAGTACCCTTAGTGACATTGTAAAGTCCTAGCAAAATTAGCGGGTACAACCGGACTTGACGACCATCAACGAGGCATTATAGAACATAAAGCTCGGCTTTGGTCGTGTAGGTGGCCTCGTTCTTGCATAAAATAATATGCCCGAGGATCTTGTAGGCAATGTAAAGGGCGTCGTCTTGAATTTTCGAGCAAGGAAAATGCTTGCAATCGCCCGTATTTCCCCCGGTGATCATCCCCCCAAAAGAGGCTAAATCGAAGCCTTGAACTCTAACCGGGTGGTCCCCTACGGTCGGGAAACCAAAAATGTGGCCAAAAATCTCCTCGTCTACACTAACGTCATTCCCTCCTAGTCGACAAGTGAACGTCTCGTCTTTTCGGATTACCAAAGTGGAGAAAAACTCGAGCATAAGCTTTCTAAATCCGGGAAGGTGCATTTGGGCGAAGTACCCACAACCAAGGCCATCTACATAACGCGAAAGATCGGTGTGGTGTTCCGACCCATTCGAGGCCTCGTCCGCAAGTCCTTGGACTTTCAAAATCCTATGCGTAGCGAAACCCCACTTGCGAATATTCTTGAACATGTCCCCTTCCTTTTTGTCAAAAATTGGGAACAGTGCTCCATATTTCCCCGAGACATCCTTTCATTTACCCACTCGAGACATTATCAAACAATACGAAAACGAACGGGAATGATAATTCTTGAAAAATAAAACTTTTTGTTCTTTGGGGAATTTTGTCGAACACTTGGCGTGCGTGTTCAACCAACTAAAAACTCAAACAATCCTCGCACCAAAAATTTCCCAACAAAACCAATCACAAATAATATGGTCCCAAGAGAGTTTTAAGCGAAGTACCTCAACAATTGTAGCCCGAATTTTGCCAATTTTCGAAAAATTGTTCCAAGCCCTAAGTAGCTTGAATGGAGAAATAGCTTGAAACTCGCCCCGAATTAAGTCTTGCTAGCGGAATTGTAGCGTGTATTTTCAGTTTTGAAAGTTTGTAGTGCTGGGAATCTGTAGAACGAAAATTGTGAGGAAAGTAAGAAAATTAAAAATAATTTTTGAAGGTAGAAGATGAGGAAAAGTGAGAAGAGGGGAAAATAAAACTGTTTTAAAGCAGTTTTTATGGGTTTTCCGCGGGTCAAGATGGACACGGGTCGGGTCGGTGGGTCAAAATCCGAATTTAAATGCGTTCTGGGCCGGGCGCGTGGCTCGCGTTGATGTTGCGTCGACGCCCGCATCAGTCAACGCGACAGAGATTGATTTCTCGGCATTTGGCGTCGACTGACGCGAGCAAGCTCGGCGTCAACGCAGGCAGAATCCTGGGCGTCTTTTTTTTGCTTGGTCGATTAATTCTCCTCGTCCGAGTTCTTCCATCTGTTCTAAAAATATAAAAACCAAAATAAAATAATAAATAAAATAAAAATAAAATACAAAAGGATACATAATGCTCGGGTTGCCTCCCGAGAAGCGTAATTTTTAACGTCGCTTGCTCGACGCTAATTTGCTCGTTTAATTCCAAACGTACGGTGGATCTCCAAACTCCACCGAGTTATGATCGCGACTCTTCTTCCTTTTGTCATAATAAGGTTTCAACCTATGCTTGTGAACTTGAAAGGATAATTTTCCGGTCTCGTCATACAACGTGGCTACGCCGTACTCATCTAATTCTTTTATCAAAAACGGTCCGCTCCATGCAGCTCCAAAATCAGCTAGGTCATATTTACGCTCGTGATTATACAGTACTAAATCTCCAACCTCAAACTGCAAATTTTTTACTTCCTTCGTACGAACCTCCATTGATTTCTTCTTCTCCCTCGCCCAATTGTCGAAATATGCCTCGCCCTTGTTCTTTTTGCGTGAAAATTTAAATTTTTTGTTAGGGTCGAGAGAATCGTGACTTGGGCGACTTATTGGTGGTTTATGCGGTCGCTCCACATCGAAATCGTCTCCAAATTCTTCTACGATATCGCGCATGTCAATACCTAGTAACTTGATCAAGTATTCTCCACTTAAGTGCATATGCTCCTCAAACTCGTCGTACTTCTTGCTTGAATTGACTCGTTTATCCCCTCCCTCGGTAGAAAATTTGGCGTCGTCCCCGTCGCTCAGTTTGTTCAAAGTCGCAATTTCTCGTAACTCGTTTATGAATGATGCAATGGAATCAACGAATGAATCTTCCTCTTGCATGATAGGGGAGGGAGTGTTTTGAATATCTCTTAAAGAAAACGTCACTGTTTCGCCCAAAACAGTCATGGTCATCCTACCTTTGTGAACATCGATTAGCGTATGGGTAGTAGACATAAACGGGCATCCCAGTAAAATGTTATGCTCAGTACCTTCAGCCGGTACCTCGCTAACGTCCATAACCAAAAAATCAACCGGAATTACGAGCTCTCCAACTTGTACTAAAACATCTTCGACTACTCCCAAGGGTCGTCGGGTCGAGCGATCGGCTAATTGTAGGTGCATGGTTGTCGGCTTTAGTGGTCCAAGATCAAATGCTTGATAGAGTGAATATGGCAGTAAATTTATCCCTGCTCCAAGATCTAACATTCCTATCGCTTTTTGTCCACTGGCCAACGAAATAGTGATGCAGAAACTTCCGGGATCGCGTTCCTTGGGTGGCAATGGCTTCTTAAGAATCGCGCTAACCTCCTTTGGTAATGGTACGTATTGATTCGTCGCCAAATGTCTCTCTCTCGAAGCAAGTTCCTTAAAGAATTTTACGTAGGCGGGCATTGTTTTGATTACCTCCAAAAGTGGTAGGTTGATGTTGACATTCTTCAAGAGGTTGTATAGCTCCATGAACCTCTTGTTCTCTTTCGCCGGGCGTAACCGGCTTGGAAAAGGAACAGCACCCTTAACTTGCATCGTTGATTGCTTCGGCAGTGATGGTTCGTCTTTGCCAAGGGTGTTGTTCGGAATCGTTCCTTGAATGGAACCAGTCACGTATCTATTGGTGGATTTATGTATCTTGTCTACTGGTTTAGGAACAAGCTCCTCATCTTGGTTCACTATGCCATTGTCAATCTTCTTCCCACTGCGAAGGACGTGAACCGCCGATGCTTGCTCCGGTTGTCTTGGTAGCCTGTCCTTCTCCTTATTTGACCTTGCAAAGTTAGTTTCTAGTTGGCCCATAGTTCTTTCCATCCTATCCATGTTTTTAGCTAGATCATGCACAACACCGGAAAGATGGTCAATTCCGCTCACCTTCTTCGAAAGTTCATTAATCTTTGCGTTCACCTTCGTAAGTCCCTCTCTATTGCTAATCGTCTCAGCCACTTGATTTTGCTGCCAAACCAACAGCTGATCATTTGGTTGAGTTGCATTA
>BMAC01000042.1:265934-277127 GCA_014905375.1 Phtheirospermum japonicum
CTCCGGAGAATAGTTGTGGTGGGGGCAAGCTTGCAAAAGTGTCTTGTAACGCTCCCACGTTTCATGAAATAGCTCTCCATCCAACTGTTCAAAGGTAGCAATCTGCCTCCAAAGATGCCCCGTAGTTTGGGCCGAATAATATTGATTTAAGAATTTCTCGCTGATCATATCCCAGTCAGTCAACGAGCCAGGCTCTAGTGATAGTAGCCATGACTTCGCTTTGTCCTTCAAGCTGTACGGGAAACAGATCATTTGTACTTCCTCTTGGTGAAGGCCATGAACTACAAATCGCCCCACTTCATCAACAAAGTAGTTTAAAAATGCCAAGGGGTCCTCATGGATGTTTCCGTGAAAAGTCGGGAGTAAGTTAAGTTGATGTGGTTGATTTCGACTGCCCTTGCGGTAGGTCCAAGGACAATGGTGGACCTAAAAGGTACAACCTTGGGACGTGTTAAATCGCACTGTCTTGGTGCTCGATCTCCCCTTGGTTCCCAAACTCGATCATCAGCTCGCTCATACTGGTCATCATGCGCGTAATGGTGCTCACGCTCGTATCTCCTTCCAAAATTGTTTTGCTCGTAACCATGATCTTGATTCTCCAACAACTCGTTCACGTGCCTTTGATTGTTAACATAAGCATTATGCTGCAGAAAATTCTCATTCCTAAATGCCATGTTCTCAATGTTATGTTGATGCATGACATTGTTGTTCACCTCCTGGTTTTGCCTTATGTTTGCCATGTTGGGTTGGTGATTGACTATGTTGTGCTGCTAGTTAACTCCTTCGTCTCTCCCCTCGTCCCATCTCACGTTCTCCATGTGTTGCTGACAATTAGCCCAATTGGCTCGGGGTTTTGGTTGCCCATGCAAAATGATTGGTTCACTACCATACCCATTTCGAATGGGGCGTGGTGGCGATCTCGGTGGTGAATCGCCGTTTCGAACCGAATGCGCTCCTAACATAATGTCGGGAGCCTGATCGCAAGCAAAATCAGTTGCTGTCGAAGAATTGTCCTCGGGAATAAAAGCGGGTCTTGGTCTTGGCTGATTTGAACGGTGAATGTTGTCAATGAATGGTACAAGGTCGCGTTGAAGTGATCGCCTTCCTTGCATAAACTCAACAACACGTCAATGTACCAAATGGTAAAAACCAAGTGCGAAAATAAAAATAATAACGAAAAGAAACTAATAAATCAAAAAGAAAATGAAGTGAAAAACATCTTAAATTCCTACTCGTTGTTTCCCCGACAACGGCGCCAAATTTTTGATCCCAAACTTTTGTGCACCCCTTTTTAATAAATTAATTTAAAAGCATGTTAGTTTGCTCGCAAGAGTACGAGGTAACTGTAGGGTGATAAGTTTGACTAGAGTCGTATCTCTCGAGGAAACAACTGTTCGGTCTTTCGGATGTTTTTCTCAATTTACGACTCGAGTCAAACTCATCACAAGGAAACAACTGTTCGGTCTTTCGGATGTTTTTCTCAATTTACTAATTAAAGTAAAATACATGTACAATTGGGGTTTTAAAAGATATTGAGTTGATCATTATAACTAAAGCAATAATTAAACTAAAGCTATTTAAACTAATTATTCTAACTAAATTATCAACTACGAGCAATAATTAAACTATCAATGATACGCAACCATAAATTAAACCTAATTAACAAATCTAAGATCATAAGCATAAGAAATTACCACTAAGAAATGAATCATAAGAATCTAAAATTAACGAATAACTAAGTACAAATCAACTCGCATAAATAAACTAAATTAACCAATATCCAATATCCAAGCATAAACACGATTAAGCTAAATAAAATAGAATTAACTAAGAAATTAACTAAGAATTAAACTAAGAAATTAACTACAAAATTATATAAGAGTTTAGAGTACTTATTGTAACTAATGAAAGCGGTAAAAAGCTCCAGCTATTCCGGAGTTTGAACGTTGATCTTGGGCGAAGATTGAATCCCGAACTCGAATTCGATGTTTTGGACGCGTTGTTCTTCGATCCTTGATCTTCGTCTTCAAATCTCATTATGAGATGTGGAATTATTGATATCGTACGCAATGGAACCCTAGGTGGTCGTGTCTCTGGTGTCTCTCCTTTTCAAAATCCGAAATATAGAGGGTTTATATAGATATTACAAGTCTTGGCGCACAAGAAACCCTAAAATCCAAATTCTGGGCCGTCGCGTCGACGGTGCGTCGACGTAGCGTCGACTGACGCGCACTGGTGCTCGGCGGCAGTGCTGCCTGGGCGTGCACGTCGGCTGGGCGTGTGCGTGGCGGGTGCGTCGATTGACGCGGTCATGGATCGACGCTTCAGCAAGTTGCGTTGACGCTGCGTCGGTCGACGCGTCTACAATCGACGCTTCAGCAAGTTGCGTCGATGTTGCGTCGGTCGATGCATCTTCAATCGACGCTTCAGCAAGTTGCGTCGATGCTGCGTCGACCTTGCGTCGACTGACGCGGGTCATGGCTCGCGTCGACGGAGCATCGACGGTCGCGTCAGTAAACGCGATAGAGCATCTATCTCCGTCTCTCGATCTTTTGCTACTCGTTTTGCCAAAAAGCTCGTTCTCCTATTCTTGAACATCGAACTTCGTCTGTTATGCACTAAACTCTTCCGGTTACTTAGCTGTAAGGTGAAAAAAATGAAATATATTCTATTTGCATCAATTATGATTAAAATATGGTAAAATAAGTCAGAACTATAAAAATATGGATATATGCTTTAATCGTCCAACTTATACCAAAAACAAATAGAAAAACGTACTAAAAAGCTAATAAAAATAAGGGTAAATCTACTCTAATCAGCTAGGAGGAATATTGCGCAATCGCCGGGATCTTTTCAGAGTAAGGTTCCCACCTGTCCAAATGTTTCAGCAACAAATGCCAATTTTGGTGGATTGTCAACATCGATCTCGTTGCCGGGCTGCCCTGGAAATACCTGTGCTTCAGAGGCGGCATCGATTTGCATAGGAGACGGCACAACATCATGAGAATCATGTGGCGGCGAGGGGGGCGGTGATGTTGGGATGGAAGAAGAACCACCACCGACTTCAGCGTGAATGTCCAGCCCCCCAATTTTTGGATAGGGCGCAGGAGCCTGTTCGCCGGAGCGGCGCACACCGGCAGGTAATTCAGGAATAATTGATGGAGAAGGCTGGTTCGACATTCTGAAAATTACACAAAAACACAAGAGCAGAAAAATCGAAATAGATGGAGAATTTTGTGAGAACTCAAGAGTTGAATTGCAGAGGGTTAATGGGACGTGAGCAAACGGTAAAAAGAATCAGGTATTTAAGCTTTCCAAAAAATGATCGTTGCTAATGAGAGAGAAAAATAGAAAATAAAAGGAAAAAGCCCTAATTTTACCTTCTAGATAACTTTAGGCCCATAAACTGATTTTCTTTCCTTTCTAAAAAAAAACCACCTCCCCCTTAATGTAGGATACGTGATCACCCCCCACTTCAACCATTATCTCATCATTTTTTTTAAAACATAAAATTGCACGACTTCTACTACAAAATTAACCGAAGTAGTGAGCTGGATCAATTGAACCATCAGCATAGTAGAATCAATCTTGTGCAATATGAATTATCACTCTCCAAATTAAGCTCGTTATTACCTGTCCAACTGTCCGAGTACAACTCCATTGAAACACTTAGTTAACTAGATTCAAGACGCAATTAAGAGAATTCAAGATAGACAAAAACACAAGCAACAACAAGCACAACAAGAAGAAATCTTCCAAAGTATGAATATCCTATTTGATGCCTAAAATTCATGACCTAAAAAGGTTAAAAATTTTCACATTATGGTTTTAGTGACTCGATCAGTGTTTCTTTTTATTATTGACAACATTAGAACCAAAATTGCCTCAGGCGAAGTCAATGGAAACTTACCCTTTAACCCAAGTTAATGACTACGTCAAAATCGCTCAAGAATGTGAAATTTAAAGATTGGATCAATTTGTATCCATATTTTCTTCATCTTTTTTAGAGATTTGAAGAGAAATAGCTTATCTTCAGCAATTGCTGTTAACACCTCTTGTTTTTTGACCTGGGAGAAAACTTATTTCTGCGGACAAGCTCCACAATCACCTAATTGAATAGGTTAGTCTTTTTGTCATCACTTTTATTGCAACAATAGAACTTATCACACTTTCAACCAGACTCAATGCATTTGGATTATGTATAAAAAGAAAAATAAAAATGTATGCAGAATTATACAGATGTTGTGACTGATGTTGATATGGTGTGTCACAACATCACAAACCAACATTGGTTCAGACAATGCACATACTGAGATCTCTTCTCAAACGAGAGAAGGTCTCGAAATCTAATGCCTTTGTGAAGATTTTAGGAAGCTGATTGTCTGTCCCTATATGCTCAAGGCTAACAATCTTCCTCTCAACTAAGTCTCGAATAAAGTGGTATCTTATGTCAATGTGTTTGATTCGTGAATGTTGGACTGGATTTTCTGAGATGTCAATGGCATTGGAATTTTCACAAAGCACAGTAAAAATACTACTGTGCAGATCGTAGTCTTATATCATCTGGTTCATCCACAACAATTGTGTACACGCACTTCCAGTTGCAATATACTCGGCTTCAACTGTAGAAAGAGAAATACAATTCTATTTTTTTCTATACCAAGAGATTAGATTATTACCCAAGAAAAAACATCCCCCTGTAGTACTCTTCCTATATACCACATCCCCAGCCCAGTCTGAATCAGTATAACCCACAAGTTCAGTACCAGTGTCCTTAGTGTACCACACACCTAATTCTGTTGTACCAACAATGTACCTTATGATTCTTTTAATGGCTTTTAAGTGTGACTCTTTTGGATTAGATTGATATCTAGCACACAAACACACACTATACATAATATCAGGTCTACTTGCTGTCAAATACAACAGACTTCCTATCATGCTTCTGTACATGGTGTTATCAACACCCTTACCAACATCGTCTCTCGACAGTTTCACAGTTTTGCCTAATGGGGTTTTCTTATGCATTTCACTTTCTAATCCAAACTTTTTAACTAAGTTCATAGCATATTTGGTGTGAGAAAGGAAAATACCATCATCAAACTGTTTGATTTGAAGACCGAGAAAGTATGAGAGATTACCTTCCATGCTCATCTCAAATGTGTCGGACATTTGAGTGATAAACTCCTTGACCATCTGCTCGTTAGTGGATCCAAAAATAATATCATCTACATAAATCTAGACGATTAAGATGTGCTTATTGGATTTAAGGAGAAACAAAGTTTTGTCAACTTCCCCTCGTCTAAAGTTCAAATAGAGCAAATGTTGAGTCAACTTTTCATACCAAGCTCTATGAGCTTGTTTTAAACCATATAAAGCTTTCTTCAATTTTAAAACAAAGTTGGGTTTTTGAGGATCTACAAATACTTTAGGTTGTTCAACATAGACCTCTTCACTTAAGAGTCCATTTAAAAATGCACTGTTTATGTCCATTTGATGCAATGATAACTTCGTATGACAAGCAACAACAAGTAAAGTCTTACCAACTCAATGCGAGTAATAGGGGAAAATGTTTCATCAAAGTCAATTCCTTCAATTTGTGTGTACCCTTGAACAACCAGCCGAGATTTATTCCTCACAATGTTGCCTGCCCCATCAGTTTTGTTCTTAAAGATCCACTTTGTCCCAGTTACGTGAGAGTTCTCTGGACGAGGGACTAAATCCCAAACATCATTTTTGGCAAATTGGTCCAGCTCCTCTTGCATTGCCACTATCCAGAGTTCATCCTTAAGCGCATCCTCCACACGCTTGGGGTTTGTTTTAGAAAGATACAAAGACTCGCAAATCTTAGAACAACTAGTAGACAGACAGACGTACCTAACCATTTCTTTGAAGTTTATTTGTCTCCTTCTTGTACTCCTTTCATCTAAATCTCCGATGATTTGGCCCACAGGGTGGTTTCTCTGAATTCTGGATGGGATATCCCTCTCATGAAGATCAATTGGGTCAGCTGGATCTTCTTCTTCTAATTCAGAATCTGATTCTGCGGTGGCTTGAGTTGATGTTGGTTCTGATGTTTTGTTCCCAGAATCAACATTGGTACCAACATCACTCAATTCCCTGGTTTCAGCACCTGCATCTCTGTTTTCAATACCTGCACACTAGTGCAGAAAAAGCTTTTAAGAACGCCTGTTTCTGTAGATTAAGAACGCCCTGCTGAGGCGTTCTGTATGGAGCTGTTCTTGAAAGTCTGACAATCAAGAACGGTTTTTCAGAGACGTTCTTAAAAATTTTTAGCCGTTCTAGAAAGTCAGTTTTGCAACTCTGGAAAGTACTTTCCAGAACGTCCTTTTTAAGACATTCTGGAAAATATAATTTCCAGAACGTCCATTTTTAAGGCGTTCTCGAAATTATACATTCTAGAACGCCTATATTTCAAGGCGTTCTAGAAAATGTATTTTCGAGAACGTCTCTAAAACAGACGTTCTCGAAAGTATACTCTCCAGAACGTCTCCAAAAAAAGGCGTTCTGGAAAGTATAATTTCGAGAACGTCTTCAAAAAAGGCATTCTGGAAAGTATAATTTCGAGAACGCCTAAAAAAAAGACGTTCTGGAAAGTATACTTTCGAGAACGTCGCGAAAAACAGACGTTCTGGAATATTTGTGTTCTAAAACGGTTTTTTGAATAACCGTTCTAGATTTTACATTTCTGGAAATTCATTCCAGATTTATATTTCTTATATTTCCTTTTCTAGGCCTGCTATGAGCAAAATTCTAGTACCTAATTAAATCACAAAACACATTTCATTTATATAATCCCAAGATCACCAACACATGTCATTAATAACAATAATACACAATCACCATAATGCACAAAACACATTTCATTTATATAATCCCAAGATCACCAACACATGTCATTAATAACAATAATACACAATCACCAAGTCAACAACACAAGTACCCAAATACACGATCTCCAAGTATATCCAAATACACAATCACTAAGTCTTAAAATAGAAATCTACAAAAGCTGATGAGTACCTATTTTTCTACCATTCAAGTTATCCACGAATAGTTTGTTTCTTACACTCCAAAATATTGCACCTACATGGCGATCAAGCAATGAACTCTAAGAAACACTCGGCCCAACGTCTACATACATCATCAATTTCCTCGTCCGAATAAGGTTATTCCATATTGAGTGTCTGCATGTGTGAGACAGCATAGAATCAGACATCGATTTTAAAAACCGCATTTTGCATTAACAACTAAGCAACATGTTCTACAAGATTTCATTTTCCGAAGGAAGTAAACAGAAGAGGTAAAAAAAATGTATAACAAACCAACTTATGTGTGTGTGTATATATATATATATATATATAAGAAGATTGGAAACTGCGTACTCGAGCGAGAAAAAAGTCTCAATTGAAAGGGCAAAAGAAAAAAGTCCCAAATTAAAGGGCCAAAAAAATATATATAATGCGCACTTAACAACACAAATTTTGCGCGAGTCGGAGGTGCCTGATATTTCATAATATTATCATCACAAACTAAATATTTGACAAGCTTCAATTAGTAAAGCAAATTGACACCTTATTTCTTTACTTACAAAAATGACTCCTGATTAGCTTAGCCTAATTAAAAAACAAAAACAAAAAAGTGTCCTTCAAAATTACAAATACACTCTTAACATTTGTTTTTATTTTAAAACTGCACCTCTAGAGGATGAGATTTGTTAGGTAAATACAAAGCTTAAGGGGGTACTTGCAAATTTCTTAAAATTTGTTTTTTTTCTTTTTGTAATTTTTCTAATATTTTTGTTTTCAAACATAACATAATTCCTGAAAGTAAGAATTAAATGTGAAATAAAATCTAAAATTTTTGTTCATTAGATAATTCTTACAGCAAGAATGCAGTATTTTTTTCAACTCAACCTTCGGTGAGGGGCCCTCGTGATAGAAGCTTGGCATTGGACTTGCCTTAAACAACAAACTCTTCCTTAGTTGCCTGATTGCTGCTTCAGCCTCTTCCTACAAATTTAAATTGCACTATAAGACGCAGTCGTCAAACTTATAGCATTTAATTTTTTTTAATTTTTTATTTTAGATAAAGAGCGTAAAATTACCTTAGTCCTCGCCTCACATTGAGTTTTCTCAGCCTCCAGTGCTTGATGTTTCTCCTCTAACTTCAAGAAGAACTAAAAAAAAAAGAAAGAAAAGAAGACAAAGCCTCGTTAAAAATAACAAGACATTATCCACATTCGACTTCGTATTTATTTTCAATAAATATTATATTCAAGAAAAAAATAATTAAATAACCTCCTTCCTTCTTTCAGCACGTTGACTACTCTTAAACACTGGTGCTGAAGCAAGAGTCGTCTTGAATTTTCTCGTTGGTGCCAAAGTTCTTCACATAGTTAAATAAAATCAGATAAATTAGCAGTATGACAAACGAATAACATTATAGAGGAAAAGATAAAAAAAAAAACAAAAAATTAGGTCTATTGCAGATAGCATACGATGAAGCAACTGAACAGTTATCTTCATCAGAGTGCTTCTTGTTATCAGGTTGCAATGGCTTCTTAGGGGCAATAGGTGAGCCTGTCTGCAGTCAAATGGAGCTCAATATTAGCAATGTTGCTAATGTTACATTGTCAAAGTTAAATTTTTATTTGTTTGAATCAGTTATCTCATGTAAGAAAACCAACTTGACAAATAGTGGCGAGTACATACTTTAGAATTGAAGAACTACTAAACTCATAGGAATTACTGGAAAAATGCCTCCCAGTCATAAGATACTTTCTGATAAATTTAAGGGTTAGTTACAAAAATTCCCTTGACATTTACTCTAATTTAAAAAAACCCAACTATAATTCAAATTTACAAAAAATAAAAACCATTGATATCTGTTTGTATTTTACAATTTGAATCGTCAATAGGAGGATACCTGTTATGAAAGTCAAGGGGGTAATTTATAATTTTTGAAAGATAATTGGATTTATTTTGTAATTAGGCCAAACTTCGAGGGTAATTACGTAATTATCCCTGAAATCAATGGTTGACAACATTAGCAAGAACTAAAATCACATCATCATAAGAAGAAATTCAGAATAAGCATGAATACTAACAGGATTTTTCTTCAGAGAACTTGAATGTAGCGAAACATGAGCGTGCGATGGCTTGTCTCCACCAGTGACATTATCGAACTCAACACCATATGAAGCCCGGATTCCATTTAAAGCCCTCTTTTCAGTTGCTAGAGAAAACAGCTGTGGAACTATGAATTTCGCTTTACAATTTCCAACTGCTGACCTGGCAGATTTTTTGCCACCAGATCGTGTCTTCTTAATATCATCCGTCACTTTTTGACCTTCAAGTGTTTCAACTTTCTTATTAGTCACTTTAATTTCATTATTGCATTCCTTTACTACACAGTCTTGCGCTTCAGTGTTTTCGTCTGATATCTCAATGGGCTGTGAGTATAGATTAATGAGCTCGGGCTGTTGGCCTACATCTTGCGGGCTAGAATTTTCGTAAGCTGAATCATCGGTGAGACCGTTTGAGTATACAATGACACCGTTGGGCTCCTTGTCAATATGCACGTCGCTGCTTTCTATCCCCATGACACTGAGATGACGAGCAAAAACTTATAGTTGGGGTTTTCACAATGAATGAATCAATTGAGAAAAATAAGATAAAATATATACATAGCAAAAATAATATTAAACTAAAAAAAAAATCCATTCATGGAAAATTTCTGGAGAAAAAGAAGTACATTCAACAGTTATCATGTCATGGTATTAATCACATGAACACTATATTCATTCACTCAGACGCCGACAAAGTGCACAAAAACATGACCTTGTACAACTTATGATATGCAATTGTGCTCTAAAAATACATACATAATACCACGTAAGCCCAAAAAAAAGAACAAAAAACCCAAAAATTATCTTTTCTGAATCAAAACATTGATGGTTTATCAATAGGAAAACACAAATGAAAATAAAAAATAAAAAATATCCATTATCTTAGTCTTCAAAGTTCAAATGATGGAAAAATAAATTCACCGACAAATATAACTAAGCACATTAAGAACAATATATACACACATGGCTTTTGATGCACAGAGTACTTTGATGAAATACAATAATTGCGAAAATCAGAGGACATTACCCCCCAATAATTCTTATCACAGAACTACATTAATCAACTTCAATGTCAGCTCAATTCGGAAAAAAAAAATTCCAGAGATAAAGCAGAATGCAAGCCGTTAAATAATCTGACGGTAACTAGATCTACTTGCATAAAAAACATAAATCATATAAACCAAATAAAGAGTCAAAAATTGAAAAAGAGAGAGAATACCCTTTTTCTCATAAGGCAAAACTCGCTAGATTTGAATTCATTTTTGGCTGAGCGCTGGAGGCGCAGCATGAAAAGCTCTCCTTTAAGGTCAACTATTTCTTCATTCAGCTCTTCTGTTGACTTGGTCCTTATTTCCTTCAGTTCCTCCTCTCTTTTCGACATCATCACCACAGACGATGAAGAAGGGGAATAAGAGGCCACCCGCAAGCTGGGGCCGCGCCTGGGGCACAAACGCGCTATTCGAACGCCATGGAGTAAAGATGAGGAGGAGAATTCTGAGAGGCTCGATTTAGTAGGGAAAATCACGCTCGAAATTGAGAGGCTCGGAGTCGTCAATCTGATTAGCAAAGCAATGCCAGCAGGGATTGGCCCAGTCAGGCCACTACCCTGAATAAGACATTAACAAACTCGAATCTCAGCATATACGGAAAAAGAAATTTGATAATGGCAGATTGATAGGTGAGCGATTCCAGTGACAAACAGAACTGGAAAGTGAAAACCCTAATTTAACAAGATCTTATATACAGATAATTTATAAAAAATGGTCACCCACAAACGTGCGAAAAAAACACTCCAATGGAGATGACCCATACAATAAAAAAATGATGATATATGACCCATAAACACTGAATAATAAGAAACTGAGCTGAAAAACTACTGGAGTGATTCCAAACATATTATATTTGTAGTTCTACTTCAATTAACCAGATCTTGATACCACACACAAACAAAAGACTTGTACAGTTTATCCACCAAACACTCTTAATTTAATCAACTTTCAACCTCTATTTGCAAACACAAACAAATTATATACCATCAAGTT
>BMAC01000042.1:287893-314984 GCA_014905375.1 Phtheirospermum japonicum
GTCTTAAATAGACAATCCTAGAACCCTAAACTTGGCTAAACAAGTAAAAAAAATCCTAAACATAATCTAGGAAGCTAAATAAAGTCTTGTATATCAACCTAGGAAACAAATAAAGGACCAAAATCTAGTTCCCTAATTTATTTTGTGCCCAAGAAAGACAAATAACAAAATAGGAATTATTGCCAAGAATAAATTCCTCAACACATTAGAACCAAATCCTATATATTTACTATATATGTGGGTCACCGGTTATTTGAAAATGGTTCAATCGGTCGGAACTAGTGACCCAGTAAATCATTTACTAATTCTAATTCGATGTATGGTATTGTTTTCGAAAAATTCTATGTGCAACGAACGAGTAAAAAACTAGTGTGTAACAAGAGTGTAATTTGTGAAAATAAAAAACTTATTTCTGAAAAAAAATAATTATTGATAAGTAATTTTAGATACAAGTGAAAAAATGTGTTCCCCGTAAAAGTAAGGTCAAAGGTGCGATATGTGTAACATGTAATGTAATTTAAATAGTAGTGGTGTGAGTGGTAGATGATGATGATGATGATAATAATAATAATAATAATAATAATAATAATAATAATAATAATAATAATAATAATAATATTTTTCTGATCTATTCAGAGGTTATTTTGATTTAGTAACAGGGATTGTAATAGAATTAAGGCAAACACTTGTGTTAGGCCAGATTAACGGGTCATGACCTGTTATACCATCTGACCCAATACTATAATGTATTAATTTTTGTATTGTGATGTATTGGTTTTTGTACTGTACAGTATTAGTTTTTCATAAATCTCTGACCCGTGCTATGATGTATTGGTTTTTTGTACTGTGATGTATTTATACTATTATGTATTATTTTTTTTATTATAATGTATTGGTTTTTACACTATAATGTATTGATATGAAATTTTGCCTAACGGATGATCCGTTAGTCCGGCGTAACAAGAGTGTTGCCCATTTATGGCAAATACTTGGGTAAGTCCAGGTTAACGGGTCTCTCCCGTTAGGCCAACTCAAGACCCGATCCATACCCGACCCGATGGCATTATTATAATTTGCCTAAGTATATGAAACCTCCCCAACCCCAACGTGTTCTGTCCATTTTCTTTCCGGTTTTTCATTCACGCTCCGGCGACTTTTCCCACAAAACCCAGCTCCGGCGATTTTTCATTCACCCTCGCCTCTACAAGTCTACCGGCGACCTTCTCCATCCACGGTCGTCCGTTTATCAGTTTTTGCACCTGAGCACCCGACGACTTTTCGTTCAAGTTCGTGTCCATTGTCACTTTTTCACCGAGCCACCGTGGACTTATCAATTCTCAGTTGATTTATTAAAGGTGAATTTCTTTCGATTTTAAGATTTCAGTTTCAAATTAGTATTTTAGGGTTAATTATTCCTGCATTTTAGGGTTTGAGTTGTCGCAATTATTTTGATTTAGGGTTCAGACGAATTTGGAAAAATAATTTCCATATCTGATGTTTATGTTGTTTGAATGAGTATCGGTGAATGCAAGGGTTTTATGTTTCTCCTTTTACCGATATTGTGAAGAAGATCAGGTTGAAAAAAAAATCGCTAAAGAAGAAGATCAGAAGGTATGATTTCAAAAGATTGCTGAAAGAGCATTTCAAGAAGATTTCTGGGTGTAAGCAGGAAATCAAATCTGCCCAATTGAGTACAATCTTATTTATTTTTTCTAATTCTTTTTCCTGAAAAATTAAAAAAAAAGGTTAAATTGGTTTTACTAAATAGTTTTTTCTTTTTTTTTTTTGCAAATATCCATTCATTTATATATTTCAAGCTTTAGATTATTTTTGTCATTATTGTAAGCCCTTCTTCATATCTTTTCACACCGTACTTATTCCCATGTTTTTTCAATGTTGTGGTTCATCAGATTAATCATTGATGGTAATATTTTATTTTTTCATGTGATCTTATTTTTTTCTTGTTTGTTTTATAATATCAAATCTGATTTATATATATGTTCTGATTCCTTATGTTGAGAAGGATGATATACAATTTTGTTTGGTTGTGAAGTCAGCTCTCTAGACACTCGCGGAAAGTCTAAGATGGTAAACGCCTATTACAACATTAAACAAACCAAGTATCAATTTAAGGTGGGGTTTAGGTCATCTCTTTTTATCATGGGGAGTGTAGTTCGAAGTTCTTTTTTACTTCTTTTATCAAGTTCTTATTGACTTTTTAATACTTTTAATTTTTCTCTTCCATCTATATTCCCAATTTCTAAATGCACGATTCCTAAAATACTGTTTGAGGATGAGCATAGTGTCAAGAAGTTGCAGGTTGTTGATCAAAATTATATTCGGTATTGCTCTGTTTGGAGTTGGGCTGCTCGTATCGTGTTCAGCAATAAGGTTGGAAGAGAAAAAGGCTACGAAGATATCACTGCATGAGCTTGTTCTTTCATATATATGGCTTAACTCAGATCTCTTTCTGCAATTATTTTTAAGATAAGCTTGTATGTCCTGCTAGTATTTTATTTCTCTTGTATTTGGTGGTGTGAGGGTTTCTAGAAGCATGACACTTCATTGCGGTCGGTGTTAAAGTTGGAGAGCTTGTAAGTGAAATACTACACTCATTTATTTATAGTTTAAATGAATAATTAAGTGTAGATAAAAAAGTGGGGATATGTAAGACAAAGGTGTATAATAGTTTGAATGGTGATATGTGGTGTGTTCTGCATTGCTTCTATGAATTTTGTATAATAGTTTTATGTATAATACTCGATAACAAGCATATGTGATTATATTTTACATTTCCTGCTTATTATGTTGCATATTGGTTTTACAGTGGGATGACGACAATGCATACTAAAGAAACAAGCAAAAAAACGTAAACAAGATCTTCACACGCCGGTAAAGGAGAAGAAAGATACAGGAAAGAAGAAGAAAGGTCCCAGAAAGGAGAAGAAAGCTTCAGCCCCAATTAAGGAGAAGAAAGCTCCAGACCCGATTACGGAGAAGGAAGATCCAGCCCCGATTACGGAGAACGAAGCTCCAGTCCCGATTAAGGAGAAGAAAGCTTCTGAAATAAAGAGGAAGAAAGGTTCCAGATAAGGAGAAGGAAGATGCAGACCCGATTACGGAGAATGACTCTTAGTTGTTACTGAAATGCTGATGGAGTTGCTAATTTTATATTGATACTGTTGTGTGTTGAACTATTGTGCCCTTTCTTTTTTTGTGGTTTTGAAGTATGAACAGGTAGTAAAAGTTTCTCCAAAAGGAAGTTGTATTGGTTTTTTCATAAAAAGGTATTGGTTTTTTGATAAAAAGTATTGGTGTTTCAAAAATGAAAAGTAATATTTTTTTGTGAAATATGAAGCACAAGCACATCAAATTAGGACATTCTTTGTCCCCATTTTTTGTAAAACCTTGAATTTTTTTTATTGGGTTTGTAAATAATGTATTGGTTTATGTGTTATAATGTATTGAGTTTTTGTAATAAGTTTACGGTTTTTGTTATGCAATCACCAAAGTTATGAACTATGATTTTTGCCTAGCAATAAGTACTTTTTGTTTTTGTTTTGTTTTTTTTTTTGATAATTGGATGGAAATTTTAGTCCCCATATTTTGTAAATTCTTTGATAAAATATTTTGTATTGGTTTTTGTAAAATAATGTATTGGTTTATGTGCTATAATGTATTGAGTTTTTGTAATAAATGTACGGTTTTTGTTATACTATCATAAAAGTTATGAACTGTGACTTGTGTCTAGCAGTAAGTATTTTTTGTGCTTGTTTTAATTTTTTTGGTGATTGGTGGAAATTTTAGTCCCCATTTTTTTTGTAAATCCTGTGACAAAATATTTTGTATTTGTTTTTGTAAAATAATGTATTGGTTTATGTGCTATAATGTATTGAGTTTTTGTAATAAATGTAAAGTTTTTGTTACACAATCACAAAAGTTTTCCTATAATTCAGTAGTTGTTTATGAATTATAAGTTTAAGAACTTTTTTTGCAATAAGATGTGTTTATGTTTTTTTATGCACTGTATTTTATTTTCCGAACACACTGCAAATATATAAACCAATACGATTGAACAGAAAAACCAATACGCTTGAATAGAAAAACCGATACATTTATCAAATACAATGAAAAAATACCATAAAGCATTAAGATAGCAGCAAATAAATATCCACAGTATCAAAGTACCAATTTCTAATACAGTCAATGTGAATACATCTATAAATACTAATATTTTCAAGACTACTGATCGAAGAATTCTTAGCGCTCTAAGAATCGTCTCCGCAATAGTACGGAGTCGATTGTAGATGCGGTAAGTTGTCCCGAGTCGTGTCTCTCGAGGATGGATGTGATCGGCCTTCGGTTTTCTTTATCGTTCTTATCGTCGGTTTTGCTTAAACTAATTTAACCTAAGAAAGCGATAGTCATTGTTCGATTTTTATAACTAAGATTTAAATTGAAACTTAAGATTTAAAAACATTAAATACTTTTAAAGGAAATTAAAGCTTATAATAAAAAGATCAATCTAAACTAATTAGCTATTAAAATTTAACTATTTGAAATTAGGAAAATGGAGGGAAAATTAAAGTCAACTTATTTGAATAAGTCAACAAAGTACTTAACATTAATTAAGGGTTTAAAAAGGAAGATCTTAATAAACTTTTACAAACTTAGAAATTGATTACAACTTAATAACTTAAAAGCATAAATTCATAAGCTAGAAAGCTATAAAATGAAATTGAAAGTTTGATGATCAAAAGAACCATAAACTATGATCCAAAACACAACACAATATTAAGAAGAAATAACATGAAAATAAAACTAGAATATAGAAAGATATTACCAAATGTATGTGATTACAAAAGCTTGAAGGAGAAAAGCTTGAAAGTTGAATGATTCTTCACAAAGGAAACTTAAAACAAAGCTTGAACATTAAACAACTAAGATCTAAGCTTAACTAATCTATAACTAATTACTAGAATATATAGGAATAAAAATGAGCAAAATATGAAAAGGGAAAGATTTCTCTGGTTTGGAATAGCTTCCTTGGGGAAGAAAGCCACTGGAGCAAGTTGTCTTCTGAATTGACGTCTGAGTGATTAAATCTTCAAAATTTCTGCTTTTCAGTCGATCGACTGAAAAAGCAGTCGATCGACTGGCAGTCGATCGATCATGTCGGCAGTCGATCGACTGCATGCTCAAAAAATGTCCAAGAGCCCTGGAATTCAGTCGATCTTCGGAGGACCCAGTCGATCGACCAAGTAGGCAGTCGATCGACTGCATTGTCCAAAATACCAAAAGTCGCTGGAATCCAGTCGATTTTGGGGGTTCAGTCGATCGACCAAGTAGGCAGTCGATCGACTGAACATCCAATCGGCAGGCTGGATTCCAGCGCCCGACTCGATTTCTCGTTCTTTTCACGTCCACCGGTTTATCGCACCTCGTTCGTTTCGCCGATTTAGAATAATTTCATACCTTCATCATTCAACAAGATTTTATTTATCGATTCATTATCAATGTGACTTCCACCTTCTTCATCACTAGAATCCTGAATTATCACAGCCCCTGAATTGAATAACAAAATTAATCCCCCAAAAAAATAAATATCATGCAACCAGAATAACAATACATTGCACCAAAAAACCAATACAATAATGGAATAATAATTCATAGTTTCAGACAAGACCACTGATGTTTTACTATGAATGTTTCGACTTAACACAATAACAAAACCAAGTAACATGCAGTCAGAAGACCAATACATCATAGTTATAAGACTAATACTATATTACCTTCGTCTACATTGAATTTTTCGCCCATGTATAGTTCCAAATCACCAATCTCGCCTTCAATTCCTTATGTAGTTTGTAAAATTGGCTAAAACCTGCGAACAATTAAAAAAATTTCCACAATTAGGCCGAAATCAAATTGATACAATTAGGTCAAAATTAAATAGATTGTTGAAGATGTTGTTTACTTGGTACTGTGATTTTTCTACAGAAATTGAAAGCGTGGCTGGAGATACGAAGAGAAACGGTCGATGGAGATGGAGAAATTATGTATGGTGGAAAGAGACTGGCCCAAATTTCTGCAGAATTGGAGATGGAAATGCGTAGAGAGAGAGAGAGAGAGAGAGAGAGAGAGACACGAGCCAAGTTCTTGCTGGAGATGGAGATGCGCAGACTGCAAGACGGGGATGGTGAGAGAGAGAGAGATAAATTTTTGCTGTTGTTGGAGATGGAGCGCAAACGGGGATGGTGAGAGAGAGAGAGACAGGCCAAAAATCTGAATAAATAGTTTAAGTATACGCATACAAATTTGATCCGGGTTAACCCGGTCTAACGGAAGAGACCCGTTAATCTGGACTAAAAAGAAGCCTGCCCTTAATTTATTATTACATATAATTAGTACGTATAATCATATCTAACTGGTATATATCACCACATATAACTGATATATATCATCACAAATAACTGAAATACTAAATTTAAAATTTAAAATGCTAAAATAAAAATAAAACCCTAAAAAGAAAAATTAAACCTTATAATGAAAAACTAAACCTTAAACCCAAAATTCTCATCATATATTATCACATATAACTGACATATATCATCGGGCAAGACTCTTGTCAGGCCGGACTAACGGATCGTTTGTTAGGCCAATATTTCATACCGCTGCATTATAGTACAAAAACCAATACATTATAGTAAAAAGTCAATACATCATAATACTAATACAAAAACTAATACATCATAACACGGGTCAGATAATTATGAAAAACCAATACTTTTAAGTAAAAAAACCAATACATCATAGTTTAAAAACTAATACATTAGAGTATCGGGTCAGATGGCCTAACGGGTCATGACCCGTCAATCTAGCCTAATGCAAGTCTTTGCCTATATCATTACATACAACCGACATATATCATCACATATAACTGGTGCGATGGTAGATTTTTGTCGGGACCCTTAAATGGAAAATTAAACCCTAAAATGGAAAACTAAATCCTAAATATAGAAAACTAAACCCTAAAATGGAAAAGTAAACCCTAAAATAGAACACTAAACCATAAATTTTAAAATTTTAGTCTTATATCATTATATATAACTGTCACATATTATCACTTATAATTGACATATATCATCACATATAACTAGATAATAATATATTTTTTGTCGGATGCACCTAACAAGGTGCACCCAGTTCCATTTAATAAATTGTCGATTCAGCCTATTGTCAATAATAATAATAATAAATATTATTATTCTTAATTTTGAATTTATATGTATATATAGCGTAACTCAAAATAGTCAAATATGGCCTCTACTCCCAACTCATCCCTATTCCTCGAAAGTCTATTCTTTGAAAATAATTGCAAAAATATTAATAAAAAGAATAAACGAGTAAACTTCTCTATTTAAGGAGATACTATACCGTGCACCTGGGTGCACCTTGCAAAGTGTACCAAATAATTTAATTTATCATCGCATATAACTAACATATATCATCACATATAACTGGTACATATCATCACAAATAATTAAAA
Organism: Phtheirospermum japonicum; assembly: GCA_014905375.1. Classification (NCBI taxonomy): domain Eukaryota; kingdom Viridiplantae; phylum Streptophyta; class Magnoliopsida; order Lamiales; family Orobanchaceae; genus Phtheirospermum; species Phtheirospermum japonicum. Next base: position 295,443 of record BMAC01000042.1, read on the forward strand.
TTGGAAATTTAAAATCTAAAATCCTAAAATGAAAAAAATAAACCTAAAACAAAAAAATTAAACCCAAAAAATGAAAAACTAAATCCTAAAATGAAAAACTAAACCCCGAATTTGAATATTAACTCTAAATCCTAAATTTATATCATATATCATCACATATAACTGACACAAGTCATCACATATAACTAACATATATCATCACATATAACTGGTAGAATGATAGATTTTTGCCGAAACTCTAAAACAAAAAATTAAATGAAAAATGAAAGACTAAACCTTAAAATGGAGAATTAAACCTTTAAAATGGATAAATAAAACCTAAAATGTAAAACTAAACTCTAAAATGGAAATGTGAACCCTAAACTCTAAATTGTTGTCGCATATCATCACGTATAACTACAATCTATCATCACGTATAATTGTCATATATCATCACGTATAATTTAATGATAAAAAGTTTTTACAAGGTGCACCTAGCAAGATGCACTCGGGTGCATCTAATAAGAGCATCCATAATGGTGTTTTTTAATGAGCGTTTTTTTTAAATAGTAAAAATCTTAACCAAAAAGCTTTTTACTATACTTGAGTTTTCCAAAAAAAATTAATAATAACAAAAAACAAATCTTTTATTTATATAGCCAGTGGAGGAGTCAGAATTTTAAATCTACCCGAACTAAAGTATTTTTGATGAAAAACAAAATAATATGGAATAAAACACACACTAATAGAGCTTTACCCTTATCTTGCACAATCACAATAAGAAAAAGGAACGAGGGATTTTGCATTAATCAAAATAAAAATGCTTGACAATTTTGCTCAATAAAAAAAAGAAAAAAAAAAGAGATGATCAAGTAAGATATGAAATTCCAAAACAAACACTTACAAGTTCTCTTGACACCAATGCAAAGTTCACTAAAAAAATAATTGTGAGGCATTTAAACTAGAAGAGAGGCATCAAAAAATATGGATAAACTGACAAAAATTTCCACCAAACTCCAATAATTTAATGAAGTTAAAATACACCAATATTTTCAAAACCCATCATTCAATGTTAATTATCAAATTAAATATTTTTAAAATAAAATATGCAAAGATAATTCATATAGACATACCAATATTATTGAAGTTGTGATCTACGATTCTTCAAAGTATAATATTCGTCAATTATAGAATTTGAGTCGATACTTAAAAATAATAATACTTAGAGATTTTAAAGAAAATTGAAATTATTTGTAATATGGATATACAACAAGACTAGTGTTTTCTTTTTTTCTTTTTTTAATGAAAAGGTAACTAATAAAGTAGTGGCTCTATCATAGATTCCAATGACAACTATTTGGTGAAGGAAAGTGAAAATTATTTTTAAAGAAATTAGTGGAACCAAATTTTTTAACATCATTTTAATTGTACGACCGGTGATAAGGGAGTAGCTAATAGATTTACAAAATTACAATTAAGAAATTAGAATTAGATTGGATTGAAGCTTGGAAAGAAAATGCAATTCAAATTGTTAAATTACAATTAAGGAATTAGAATTTAGAATTTAGGGTTAAAATATTGAATGTTGAATCTATGAATTTCGAAAGATTACCTATTGATTATGAAACTTTTGAAACAAGATAGAAATTGGAGTCGAAATTGGATGAACGTTTTTGTTTGCTTTGAGATGTCTGCCTCTTTCTTCGATTTTTCTTTATCTGCGACTTTTTCTTCGACTATAACTCTCTTGTTCTTTGTTTTCAATTTCAATTTGAATATTAGGTAAAGTCTACAATACATTTACCTAGTTAGCATTGATTTTATCATGGGCTCAGTTAAATTTAAATTAAGTGATAATGGGCTGCCTTATTAATAAATAAATAGAAAAAAAATGCCACCACCGGGATAATGGATGATTGATGTTAAATTATAAATAACTAAAAACTTACATTAATATACCATGGCCACCGGACTACAGTCCGAGTAAGAATCTGAGTGCCTTCGCCCTTGTAAATATAGCAAATATTTTTTTCTTTTTTCTTTTTTTTTTTATGGAACACTGTGATTCATTGTTAACCTTTGTTTTCTTTTGTCATTTTATATATAAATAATAGATAAGTGATGTGATAGTGAGATTTATAAGAGTTTTTAAAAGATTTTTGATAGTCACTACTACAGAAAACGGCTATTGCATCGGGTATTTTAAGCCTATTACATCGGTTATTGAACCGATGTAATAGCCAACGATGTAAAATGTTCACAATACTACATCGGTTGTAGAACGAATGTAATACTTTACTACATCGGTTTCCCTAGAAACCGATGTAAAAACATGAATTGCCCGATGTAAGACTGGGATTAACTACATCCGTTTCCCTAACACCCGATGTAAAACATGAAATACCCGATGTGAGATCAGACTGTACTACATCGATTTATAGAGAAACTGATGTGAGATCGGACGTCGGTTATTAATGAAACGGATGTCAAATTACATTGTTTAAAAAAAAAAATTGGCCGTTCTAGGCGATTCTCAACCGGGAAGTTTGTAACTGATTTTTTTCACGTAGCCCAACCAAACAATAAGTACACAATTCACCCAACAATTCAACAAATTCAAATAGTAATAATATAATTTATCCAATAATCCATCCAACCAAACTATAAATTAATAACTCAAACAATACTACAAGGTAACAATTCATCTAACCAAATTATAATTTGAAGCTACACTATCATATACTTAAAACTAGACAAATTATTAGAATCAGTTACCAAATTGACTATCAAGGATGCCTTTATCTTTGCTTGTAATCGGCTTGTTGGCACCAGGCACTGACACTGCTTGATTCTACAAAATATAAATTCCTCAATATAATAAGTTACTTGAAAAAGAAATAAAAAAATAAAATATCCCGTGATTTTATTTAATTAAAATAAATAAATAAATTATAATGCCCCCAAATGTTAGTACTTGCCTGTGGTATCGGATACTGTTCCTGTGCATACCAACATACTGTTGATACAGACCGGCAAAACTTGGCATGGCTGATTTTGATACTGAGAAAACTTCGCCGCATGATCTGCCTGGTTAAAACTAGAAGCCTGCATTCTGGGATCGGGCATGTGAACTTGTGTCATAGGAAATGGTGCTGGCATTGGAAATCTGGGACCCATATGTTCTGGATTTGGCATAGACGAACTTGATATGGTACCATGGGCCGGTTCATGTCCATGCCTAAACCCATTGCGCGCAGGTATTGTTGCATGTTGGGGTACATCATAGGGACCATGGGGCATCCCATCGACATCACCTATAGTAGAGACCATAAAATTGAATTTTCTTGTATATAATGATAATCATGAAATAAAATTTAAAATAAATAAATAACTGTGAAAAAAAATCTGATAGATAAGAATTTATCTTTTTACATTATATTAGGTAATTAGATAAATGTATCTTAGATGGCATTAAGGAAGAAATGAGGAACAAATTGATGTTTACCCAAAAAAATAAATTAAATAAATATTATCAGTGTATAAGATTAAAATCTACCTGTACTTGCATCTGTAGAGATTTCAAGTAGTCAATAGCCTCATCCAACATCGAAGCTTTGTCAAGCTGAATTTCAGGGGAGCAAAATTAGAACATTCAATCTAAAAAATGACAATCGAAAAACATGTAATGAATATCTAAAAAACATTTTCCAAACCTTGTTGCATCGAGGTATGAGTTCTTTTAGTGCCCTCATTCTCTCATTTATCTTGTCTCGACGCTTCTGTACAAAGTAACACAAATTTTAAGTAAATGAGCACTTATTCTCGGTAAATAGTCGCACGTTCAAATCAAGAAACTTCAATAAATACAAACCCTTTTAGAAAGATTGTGAACTTCTGCAGCACGAGATCTCTTTGTCGACGTTGAACCATGGGCCGATTTTCTAGCTACAGCAGCTTTAAACCCAATGTCCTATTTGGAAATGAAAATAAGCAGAAATTAAAGGAATTGATTAAAACAAACACCATTGAATTTGGCTTAATTACCCAATAAAAAACCAAATTATATTTCAAAAACTACCCTTTTTCTTTACAAACGAACCCGTTTGAGGATGCAATTTGTAAATTCGAAACAAATGACGGGGGAGTATCTACAATTTTTAAAAACAACTATATTTTTTAATAAAACTAGACCAACCCTTGGAGGGTATTTTTTATTATTAACTAGTTATTCATCATAAAATAACTAGTTTTTTTTAATAATAGTTATATTAAATGAGGAAATAGGAGAACAAGCGCACCATATGATGAGTAATTTAGATAATATCATCAACAATATGATGAACATCTGCATAAATAAATGTTGAGGCTTGAAGATTAGCAGTGAGCTCCTTCAAAAGACCACTCAATTGGGAGTTGAATAGTTGGGCAAGTTGGTTGGGAAAAACAGCACAGCCATCCCCTGCAGATGGATTTATTTCCCACTGAAATGGGATGCACCCTATGGGTCCCACATTTGCCACTACTATTTTCCTGGCTCCCATACTGTAAAGCCTCTGAAGGCACAAATTAAATTAAAAAAAAAACTAAATATAAACTTGGACACATTTGTAATTAGACTAGACTTTAGGGGCAAATTGTAATTTATGAAAAAAAAGAAAGAAAGAAGCTAAATATAAACTTTTACCGTGAGTTGAATTATGTATCTTGAGATCATGGCTCCAACAAAACAATCAGGAGGTAATAACTGTTGTTCAGCTTTGTGATCAGAAACAAATGGTGTTAAGTAATTGTTGATGAAATCATCTGAGCCAATTGTTACTGAAAACATGGCATTTTTTAACAACTTCTTTGCTGCACCATAACCTATACTTGAGAGGTTCAAGCGAATTACCTGATTCCTGGAGGCCGATATGCTTCCAATAATGGTTCAACCGATTCTTTTATGACAGCCTCTGCTGCCTGAAAGGAAGCATTCAAAAAATTTAGCAGTGACCTTAGTTGACTGAAAACCTAAATCAGGCAATGCAGCCAATGTAGCAAGCAAATCTTTAACTATCAACGCAAGTATTTCAATATAAACAAAATCAAATGAATAAAGATTAATCGTAGTTAAGTATAATTCAAATTTATAAGTACATAAAAAGTGATAGCCCAACATGTAAATATACAACACATCAACATCCTCAATAATTTAATGAATCTACCACCATACCGTTACAGGCACCAATCACTTCATCTAAAAGTTCTCCAGCATTCCTTACATCGAGATGCGGCACCTCTTTAAGTCATATAGTTTAAATAAGCCTCAAAACCAAGTATTTCAAAATTATAAAATTGATAAATTATAAAGGCATGAAAGTGCCTGAATAAAGAGTTCAGTACAATAGGGAAAAAGGATTGATAAAAATACATGAATTAGCATATAACTATGCCAGGAAGAAACATTAATCCATGTATTGTAATTTCCAAGCACACGGTCGAGTTTTCGATTCTTTCAAACCAAAAAGTACCATAACATGGACTGATGTTTTTATTTAGAGCAACTCATAGCAAATTCAAGATGTGCATCAAGCCAAGCTACATATATCATAAAATCTGTAGATATCTAGTTCCTCAATCTTGTCGCATAATTATTTCTTCATTAATAAGCCATCTAAACCAAGGGAATAAAAAATCACTTGCTCCAGTTTTACAGATTTTTACTTCTAATATATCACGAGAGCCAATAAAATGCTAACAACTTCTCAGTGCAGAAACTTTGAAACAAAATATGGCAGGGGTAGCAAAGAAATGTATTGCAAGAAGAGAAGCTTACATCTGCAACAAATGGCCACAATTTGCTCAGTTGTTTATTCAGCCATTTCACCTGAAAGAGTAAGCAGACAATACAGAATAAAATACAATTGCCAATTCAATTGTGTTCACAAAGGAGAAAGAAAGTGGCATATGTTCTCACATAAACTTGCTTCTATAAACGGAACACATAAAACCAAACATCGGAAGAGGGGGAAGAGATCATGGCATTCTCTAAAGCTTGTGACGTACAGTTAAATTCTCTGTGATTCGCAGCAATTTGTGAAGAAATGTCGATTTCCCATTCTTTGAGCAAAAGGGGATCGCTGGCGTCAATACTCGAATTGGCCAAAACTGGGGCACGATATTGAAAATTGATACCTGGGGAAGCACGAAGTCGTGAGGGGGAGTATTGTGCGCGTCCAATTTGGCCGGAGGAGCGCCGACCGGAGTTTCACCCTTTTTGCCCAAAAGGGGATCGCCGCTTGACTTTTTGGAATTTTGTCACCTGTCAAAATTCTGTGTAGGTTTTCCATAATTAGAAGTGAGAGTAGGGAGGTTGAGTCTGGTGCGCGTCCAATTTTCGCTCGCCGGATGACGGCGAGGAGAAACCAGAGGTGGCGGATGGGGGGTTGAGCAGGTCAAGAATATGGGATGGTGGTTTATTATTTTCTTTAATATTATCCTAATTAAACTGATTTCACTTAATTAAACAAATTACATTTTACTACGTGTATTAGAACGGTTGTAAACAAACCGTCGTAGTATATCAGTTAATATATTTTACTACGGACATTTACAACGGGTGTAAATATAACCGTTGTCGTTTTAGACTATTTACATCAGTTGTCCAAATAACTGGAGTAAAGTTTACCAGGCTGCTCTTTTACAACGGTTATTTAATAACCGATGCTAAATTACCGTTGTAAAAGGCCTTTTTTGTAGTATTGAGTAAACGTAAATTGTGAGGTTTTATATTTTATATGTGGCATCTATGGTAAAAAAATAAAAAATTTGAACAAAAGAGCCAAGTAATGTAGATGGTCTAAGAATCGAAAGCGCAATTTTATTAGCAGTTTTACTTTACTCCATGTTTTGAATATATTGAATATTAACTATTTTATTACATTTATTTGGAAATTAATATGATTCCTCTTTATTTTATATTTTTAAAAACTTTAAGTTTATAATTAGTTTAATTTGTAAATCGAGCCTTTGATTATGACCTGATTTGAAACTTGGCCCTTGACTTTGAGTTTGGGCACGTTTTGAACATTATATGTGACTTTGATGTTTGGTCACGTTTTGAACATTATATGCGAGTCCCACGCACCTGAATCAAAGAGCTCGCAGCCCACGAAAATCATGTGTATATGTATTATTTTTCACTACATTTCAGTATTTGGTCCTTCAAACCAATTTTTATTTTCCACTACATTTGCATACGAATATAGAGTGAATTTGAAAATATATTTTACGTACTCCTCCTTCAACTTCTATAAATAGCATCCCATCCTCAAACCAAACACACACTAATCCGAGCTCACAACAAATCTCCTACTTCTCCATACACACGTGCTATTCATCTCCGAAATAAATGGCGTCATCTCTAAGTTTCAAAGTTACCAGGCAGAACCCAGAGCTAATCCCACCCACAAAGCCCACCCCACATGAATTCAAGCCCCTCTCTGACATCGATGATCAAGAAGGCCTTCGTTTCCAGATTCCGGTCATACAGTTCTACCGAAACACTCCATCCATGGAGGGAAAAGACCCCGTCGGGGTTATCCGCGCCGCCGTGGCCGAGGCGCTGGTTTCCTACTACCCGTTGGCCGGGCGGCTGAGGGAATCTGCTGCCCGGAAGCTGGTGGTGGAGTGCACCGGCGAGGGGGTGCTATTCATCGAGGCTGATGCGGACGTGACGCTGAGACAGTTCGGCGACAACCTTCAGCCACCGTTCCCTTGCCTGGAGGAGCTGTTTTATGATGTGCCCGGCTCCGGGGGAGTCACCGGTTGCCCATTGATGCTTATTCAGGTTCGTATTTTTGCTTGTCCTTTTATTTACAAATTTGGAGCACTATAGTGTTGTTTGTATACCGTGATGATACTTATTTGATGGGGGCCGCATAATGATCGAACAGTACAGCAAATTTCATTTTCAGTTGGGTTGTCAATCGTGTTGCACATTTAAGTACAGGTATATGATTAGGAAAGATTTGACTTGATTCTTTTTATTTATTACATAATATTCCTTTTTGTAATCTTGTGTTTTTGCTATTTATTGGTTGTAAATACTTTGCTCTAGCCATATTTTTTTTTTCTCTTCAATGGCTCGTGATAATTCCTCAAAGTCTGATTCTCTCCCCCTCCTCTCCACTATGATTCACGTGATTACCATCAAATTATCACCCAACAACTATCTCCTTTGGATGACGCAAGCTACGTCGGTACTCTCATGTCAACATCTGCTAGGATACATAAGCAAAACCGTCCAGCGTCTGAGCAGCCTCCTCCTGTCATCTCTAGAAGCCACTTTTTGTCCCAATTCAACCGGTCATGCCATGAATTTGAATTACAACGCGGCACCACCACTGTCGCAGAATATGGACGTCGTTTCAAGGCGATTTCCGATCAACTTGCTGTCCAAGTCTCACTGGTTCCTTCGTGGACTTGGTTCCGCTTTCTCCCAAGTTTTCGAGTCTTGCTTCCTCGTGCCATCAATTTTAATCAATTTGAAGCCTCTATGAATGACACCAATCCATCTCAAGCAGCCTTTGCCGCATATCAAAAGCCCAGAACCAACCAGTGGTCAGCACTCTCATCAAATAATAACAGGGGTTATCACTTTCACGTGATATTAATTTCTTGTTTCAAATTAGTTATTGCAATACAAAAGTAGAAGTGGACAACAACTTATAGCCGATTAATTTCATTCAAATATAGTTATTTCTTGCAAAAAAAAAATTTAGACTTGGATGCCTGATTTAATTATATCACTGATTGGGTTTTGATATCTACATGAAATTGATAATATTTTTAAAGGTTTATTTATTAATGAAACACCAAAATCGAGTTAGTATAATATGGATTCGGATGCATGATACCTCATATATACAAGAGCTCAAAGCACGCGTAATACATCATATTCGGATGCAGGTCACGCGCCTGAAATGCGGAGGGTTTATCTTTGCCCTCCGCCTCAACCACACCATGAGCGATGCCACCGGCCTCGTCCAATTCATGTCCGCTGTCGGGGAACTCGCCCGGAATGCCGCGGCTCTTTCCGTCCATCCAGTTTGGGAGAGACACCTCCTCAACGCTCGCGACCCACCGCGAGTGTCACACACGCACCATGAGTACGATGTCGTGCCAGAGACCAAAGGAACAGCCACGATCCCATTCGACAACATGGTGCACCGCTCCTTCTTCTTCGGCGCCGCCGAGATCTCTGCCCTCCGGAGCTACCTCCCACCGCACCTTCGCCGCTGCTCCACCTTTGAGATCCTCACCGCCTGTCTCTGGCGTTGCCGCCTAATCGCCATCTCTCCGGATCCCAACGAAGAGGTTAGGATCATCTGCGTCGTGAATTCTCGAAAGCGGTTCAATCCGCCGCTCCCAGAGGGTTACTACGGCAACGCCTTCGCTTTCCCTGTTGCGATTTCGGCGGCTGGAGAATTATCCAAAAACCCATTACACTACGCGGTGGAGCTCATAAGAAAGACGAAACTCGAGGTAACCGAGGAGTACATGAGATCGGTGGCTGATCTGATGGTAATCAGAGGCCGACCGCATTTCACGGTGGCGCGGACTTATCTGGTGTCCGACTTGACGCGAGCGGGCTTCCAGGAAGTGGATTTTGGGTGGGGCAAGGCCGCCTACGGTGGGCCCCCCGAGGGTGGCGTTGCCGCAATTCCCGGAGTGGTCAGTTTTTACATACCCACGAAGAATAACAAGGGTGACTCTGGAATAGTGGTTCCGATCTGTTTACCCATGAACGCAATGGATGTGTTCACCAAGGAGCTTGAGATGATGGTAAAAAGGGATGATAACTCCCTTTTCATCGCCTCAGCACTTTGAAATTGGTATGCATTTATCAAATCTTGTATTACGTTCCTGGTTCTTCGATCTTTCAATGTGATCAAGCTATTTCGTTGGATCTTAGATGAATTATTTAGAAGCACACCACACAAAAGTAAAATATTAATAATAAAAAGAAAAAAAAAATCTATGGGAACACAAGTTCAGTGATTCTCCTAAAACCTCATTATCTCTCTCTGTAGTAACCCAAATATTTCTCTAAAAACTTAATTGAGTATCGTTGTGTTTGTTTAATAATGTCTCTTCAAATGTCATGAAAATTCATGGAATTTTGATGTAGGAATGTGTTTTCATCTCAATTTTCAATTTCGAATGGAAAAAATAATAAATGAGAATTTATTGATTTTCGTGTGAAAATTGAGATTATATTTAAATTAATGTTTCTGTAATAATTTTTTTATTATATAATACATTGAAAATTGTTAGTTGTGTGGTCCATTTTTAATATTTTAATGTAATTATATAATATAATGTTAATAAAATTGTAGATGGTGAGTCCTATCAGATAGATATAAATATTTAAAATAGATATTGATGGTAGTGGTGGATCCCACACCTTTAAAAATTAGACATGATTGGTGAAATTGAAATATTTTAATGTAAAATATAAAAATTAAAAAATATGATTTTTAATAAAAAATTGTAAATAAATATTATTCTAATTTTCGAAATAGTTAAGAATTCAGAAATGGAAACGATTTCATGGTCTTAGAATTTCGCTATGATTTAAAAGGAAAATAAATGCAGTTATTTATTACGTAACAGTAGGAGTTATTATTACAACTAGTTCTTTGGCACGAAAGATGAGGTGACATATAATCTACACTGAATAGATGAGCAATTGATCACGTTTATTCATGTCATCATTATAATATAATACACCTTGAATAAAATTTATATATATATATATATATAATATATATATATATATATATATACTTAGTTTAAACACCGTGAATTACATGAGATTTATAAAAAATTAAATATAAAAAATATTTGTGAAATTATAAAATTTTAAATTTAAAATAAAAGTTAAAAGGATGTGTTCTCAACCCGTGCTCTGTTCAGTTATTAATTATTATAATTATTAATTAACATTATATTTTAATATTTAAATTAAATTTCTTAATAATTATATTTAAATACTTAAAAAATTTCAAATATGTCACATTTTCAACCTGTCTAATCTATATTAATGAATTATTATTAAATTCTTTTATATTTTTATGTTTAGATTGTTAGTAATTACAGTTACATACTTTGAAATATTAAAAAGGTGTCATACTTTCAAGCCTTCTCGCATTGTGTCATTGTCTAATAAATATTAATTACTTATTATTACATAATTTTACTTTTTTTATATATTTAGAGTGAGTTCATTACTAATATTTAGTTACAAACTCCAATTATTGCAAATATATCATAATGTACATATATAGAATATTTAAAATTACAAAATTAAATTATTTCAACTTTATTATAAATATAATTTAATTAAAATTATTTCATATGTAATCTGTATATTAATTAAAATAATTAATTTAGATTTTTATTCTACTAATTATATATGACTTATTTATGTTATTATATTAGGAGTATAAAAGAAAATTATTGAATTAGACAAAAAAAAAATTAAGTTAGGCTAAGTATAATAAAAATAAAATATTAAATTAGGCAAGATACAATAAAAGAAAAACATTAAATTAGGTATAAATTAGGCTCAGATGACACATAAGCAATCCAAACACTAAATATTTTTATTATCCAAGCGATGTATTTATACATTTGTTGTATACTTGTACTTTTTGGTATTACATTTGCTCCGCATATATTAAAATATTGGAAACCAATCTTGTTTTCTTGAAATCAAAAGGACAAAACCTCAATTAATCCAGCAGATGAGAGTGATGACAATAGTACTCTAGACGCAGGCATAAAAACAGTTATGTACTATTGCTAACTCCATGGGCAACCATGTTCGCTGATCTCTTAAACAAAACAAAAAAATAAAATAAAATAAAAAAATTATATATATATATATATATATATAATATATATATATATACTATAGAGAGAGAGAGAGAGAGAGAGAGAGAGAGAGAGAGAGAGAGTTGATCCCCTCCCCAATGGGAGGGAAAAAACTTCCATTGCTGACTTAGTCAACTGATCAAAATTTTAATTTTTTTTTTAATTTCCTAAACCCCACCCACCCCAGCCCCAGCCCCACCCCACGATTACCTACTCTGGACAATGAAAGGGAAAAAAAATAACAGTCCCAGATTGGCAATCTTGCGGAAAAAAAAATTCCCAGAAACCAAACGAGTCGAGCGGCTCGCGAGCGTTAGAGTCAAAGCTCGACTCGAACTCGGTCAAACTCGAGCTCGAGCTGCTCAAGCACCCTTTTTAAGAAACTCAAATGCTCGTCGAGCCTCTCGATTAAAAATGAAATAAAGATAAAGTTACATTACACATGTAAAAGAGTGGACCATATAAACATGCTTTTGGGCCTTGAGGTCATAAAAAGAGAATGTGGCCCAAGTCTGCGCAATAACAACTGAAAGAAAACCCTCCCTCTCCCGCAAACACCCAGAATCATTACTCATCATAGAGAAATTTCACCCCATCCGCTACCGCCACCGTCGCATCTCCAGTCTGTCGCCGCTGCGGCATCTCCAGTCCACTATCGCCGTTGCGTTTCTAGTACCGCTTCCATTCTTCAGTCCCGCCGCCGTGTGAAGAAGACCAAAGCTCAAACACCTCAATCCCGCTTCCATTCTCCACCCACGCCTCTCCAGTTCACCACCACTGCTGCCATCGCGTCTCTAGCCAACACTTTGACAAGTATTTTGATTTTCAATATTCCTTAGATTATAAAACCCTAGCCCCATTGTGTTGTGTACTAGAAATTAATATAAAAAAAATCAGATTAAAATTGAGGATTATGGTTGTTTATTAGAACTTTTATGTCCTTAATTCTCTGTTTCTTTATTATGGCTGTCATGAACTTTGATTGTCTCAGGTTTTTTTATTTTTTATATTTGGCCTATATGTTCTCGTGTCTGCTTATTGTATGAACTGGAGTCTAACCATATAAGGATTCAATATCTATCAAAATGCTTAAGTAGGGTTCGAATGCTCGCCGAGACATGTGTAACTGGCGTTTCTCAATTTGTGTATTTTTTTTTCCTTTGTGGTTGTAGGAATTGAAGAATAATATGGTTATGTCTCCCCCTGAAGTATCTTCACGAAGTATTGACAATGAGATTCAGATTGACCATGAAGTAGAGGAGGTGCATTCTCTCGAAGACGAAGAACTTGTAAGTGAAGATGAGCAGGTAGAAGGTGGTACAGGTGAAGTAGCTCCTTCAGGTGATGGTTTAGATGCATTTAGAAAGTCACATGGTTTTCATTTGCAAATTGAATAGCTTGTGTCAGCCACATGGTTTTCATTTGCATAACTTCTCCATAAATGATTTCATGAAGGTGATTTTACCAGATATTTATGGTAAACCGACTTGCTATGTGTATTGTTGGTGACCATGTACATGTGATTTACTCTTAAAAACATTTTCAACGATTCTTGTTTGTTAAAGATCGTCGATCCCTATTAAGTCTTTGAAAATTGTTGAATTTCTTTCCCTGTAATAATAATAATTGTGGGTCCTTTTTTCAACATGTTTTCTTAATAAGCTTGTATGTTTATGTTCCTTTATTTAATCTCATATTTTTGTACATGGAGGCTATGTTTCTTGTAAACTTGAACTTTTAGCTTTCAGAGATGCAGTGATGTTTCTGTTTCCATCTGAAACGATGTTTCCTTTTTAAATACTTGTTGTCATTTTTCTTACTGTTTTATCTCTGGTTAGTCCCAGTTTCTTGAAATATCTAATTTAATTAACTATATATATATTGGAACATTCCGTCTCAAGAAAGCAACAATCTACGATGGAACATTCCGTCTTAATGATTAGAAGCCCGTCATTGTGATGGAGTAACGACGGGAATATTCGGTCGGATGATGCATTTATATCTCGTGTTTTGCATTTTCCTTTGATTTTAGAAATGGCGATGCTTTCTTTCTTGACATTTTTGGGCTTGTATTGTAATCTCTCAGAGTGTTGCAAGGATGAAGAATGTAGGTAGTGTAAAGATGATAACCCACATTATTAAAATTCTTGGTTTTGCTATTTTCATAGTTGTCTATTTAATTTCTTTTGTATGTTAACCGAAATAAAAGGTAAAAGAAGAAATAGGTTAATAAATAAATAAAGCCGAGTGGCATCTTAGTCTGCTTCTCATATGCTTTTCAAGAACATCTACTTCTGACCCCGTTCCTTAAAAAGTCAATTCTAATGGTGTTCTAGGTTGTATTCTGTTTTTGTTCATTTTTTGAACCAGAGTCATCATGAATTTTATGAGATTGTGGTCGGTTTAATTATATTCTTTTGCGGCATCACATGATAAATTAGTCGAATATAGTTTCAATTTCACACCGTATAAGATTTATGCATCACGTACATTATATCCGTCGCTATCATTGTATAGTTTCCATTGTATGTATGCTTTTAGTGCAGGATGTTGCTAATGGAAAGACGAAAATGTAGTGTTGAAATCTTTTTAATTGTTTTTGTGCAGGCAAGGTTGCGATTTAAGTTTGTATCTGAAGGTTCTTATATGCAGCTTGATTAGAGTAGATTTGTCCTTATTTTTATTAGCTTTTTAGTTCGTTTTTTTTGTTTTTGGTATAAGTTGGACGATTTAAGCATAATTTCGTATTTTTATAATCCCAGCTTATTTTACCGCATTTTGATCGTAATTGATGCAAATAGGTGATATTTCGTTGTTTTCACCTTACAGCTAAGTAACCGGAAGAGTTCAGCGCGTAATAGATGAAGTTCGGTGTTCAAGAATAGGAGAACGAGCTTTCCAGTGAAACGAGTAGCAAAAGATTGAGAAACGGAGACAGACGCTCTATCGCGTCGACTGACGCGAGCGTCGATGCTCCGTCGACGCGAGCCATGATCCGCGTCAGTCGACGCAAGGCCGATGCACTGCCAAAGCTACGTTCTGAAGCGTCGATTGCAAGGGCGTCAGTCGACGCAACGTCGACGCTACGTTCTGAAGCGTCGACCGAAGGGGCGTCAGTCGACGCAAATCTCTGAAGCATCGATGCAAGCTCGCATCAGTTGATGCACCTGCCCAGCCGACGTGCACACCCAGGCAGCACCGACGCCGAGCACCAGCGCGCGTCAGTCGACGCACCGTCGACGCGACGGCCAAGAATTCGGATTTTAGGGTTTCTTGTGCGCCAAGACTTGCAATATCTATATAAACCCTCCATATTCGGACTTTTGGACATATACACGACTACTTAGGGTTCCTTAGCTTACAATAACAATAATCCCACATCTCATAACGAGATTTGAAGACGGAGATCAAGGATCGAAGAACAACGCGTCCAAAACATCGAATTCGAGTTCGGGATTCAATCTTCGCCCAAGATCAACGTTCAAACTTCGGAATAGCTGGAGCTTTTTACTGCTTTTAGTAGTTACATTTAGTTTTCTAAACTCTTAGTTAATTTAGTAGTTAATTTCTTAGTTTAATTCTTAGTTAATCTCTTAGTTAATTCTAGTTTAATTAGTTTAATCGTTTCATGTTTGGATATTGGTTAATTTAGTTTACTTATGCAATTGATTTATGTTTAGTCATTCGTTAATATTAGATTCTTATGATTCATTGCTTAGTGATAATTTCTTACGTTCATTCTCTTAGATTCATTAATTAGTTTTAATCTATGGTTGCGTATTATTGATAGTTTAAATTCGTAGTTGATAATTTAGTATAAGTAACTAGTTTAATTATCCTTAGATTAATTATTGCTTTAGTTTATAATGATCAACTCAATATCTTTTAAAACCCCAATTGTACATGTATTTTACTTTAGTTCATAAATTGAGAAAAACATCCGAAAGACCGAACAGTTGTTTCCTCGAGAGATACGACTCGAGTCAAACTTATCACCCTACAAGTACCTCGTACTCTTGCGAGCAAACTTACGTGCTTTTAAATTAATTAATAAAAAGGGGTGCACAAAAGTTTGGATCACAGCTTCAACGATGTATGCTACGACTATTAAATGTGTACTGAGATGGTAGACCATCATCTCTCGCTTAAATCCATGTAGAATGTTGGAAACTTGTGTACTTCGTTATGAATAATCATGTTTTTGTTGGACATGTACTATTATTCGCTTAGACATGTAATATTGAGCTTATTGTATGATGGTGGTAAACGATTTGTGCTGCAACATTCAATGCATTTTATGCTATTAATTAGACTAAAGTTTGATTGTGATTTGTGAAAATCGTAAATAAGCAGGTTTGAGAATATTTATTAGCCAAAAAATTTGAGTCGAGCTTGAGCCGAACCAATCTCGAGTCGAGCTCGAGCACGAAAATTACTTTGGCGAGCATTCGAGCTAAGCTCGAGCCGAACCAATCTTGAGTCGACTCGAGCATGGCAATTATTTTGGCGAGCCGAGTCGAGCAGCATTTTTTTTTGGCTCGTCGAGCTCGAGCAGTGTTCAATATAAATCGATCCTGGCTCGATAAGGTCAATGCTCGAATCGACTCGGTTAGTTTGCAGCCCTAATGGGAACCATGTCATTGTATGCGAACCTGCAAACTAGTGTTTTTATTATATATCAGCAGTACTTTTATTATATAATCAGAGTGCTTTATTGATATTTTTAGTTATATACACCAGCAGTGCTTTTATTATACAATCCTAATACCTTTAATCAAATAAGAAAATAAACAAACAATCTGATCCATCCATTTAATTAGATCTAAGACTCATAATTGACCCTAAGTTCACATATAAAGACATGGTCCACATTAGGCAATACAGAAAGCAAAGCCTTAATTAATTATGACAGTAGAAACTCACATGTTTAATAACAATTTTTTTTTGTCATAATATGATTATTAATAGTAACGAATTTTATTTTTATTACTGAAAATACATTTTTCAGATAATATTAAATCTTGTCATCAACTATCTAGTTTTTCGTCACTTATTCGCATATTTGATAACGATTAAATTAAAATTTGTACAATAATTAAATGGCAAAAGAAATGGTTAGGAGAGAACCTTTTCGATGACAAAATAGTAATAAATGGTGAAAACGTTTGTGCCACAACAAGTGTCTATTCATGACAACACTATATTTTGACATGAATTTTCTCCAGGAAAAATGGTAACAACATCTAGTATCACAACAACTTTTTTTTTTCATAACATCATATTTTGTCACTAATCAAAAAGAAAATAGAGACAACATTATTTTGACACTATTATTTAGTGAAGACAACTATGAATTCTTCATTCACACCAAGATTTAGTATGAGAAATTTTTAATCACAACTTGATAATAATTGGTGATGATCTTTGGTATCACATACTTTTTTTTTATGAAAGCATCATATTTTCTCAAAACATTCTCCAAAATGTTTAAAATCAAACAAATCGTTGTGTCGATGTTAATTAATTGAAACTATTATATATTTCATTATTTATTAATTTCTAGGCTATTTACATATCTTGATATTTAAGAAATACGAATATAATAATAAATAATTTATATAAAAAAAAAATAGTAATAGGCATCGTCTTGAGTAAGCAATTTAATATAAGGAGCCACTACTTGGACATAACACATTGCTTACATTGAATTAAGGTTGAAAACAAACCGAATCGAATATAAGGTTATTCGATTCATGTTCGACAGATTCGACAAATATTCATACTTATTTAATATACGAATCTGGATATTGATTCAAATTCGATTCGCATCAAGTTTCCGAACGTATTCAAATTACAACTTGAATATTTTCTTTTCCAAAAAACTCTTATTATGTGAAAATATCAATTAAACCCTTAAATAAAATATATTCCAACTATATATTAAATGAAAAGAGTCATATCATATGTGTCTGCTTAGCAAGTTTCGAGCTAACATATAATTTTTAGTGGGTTCAGAGGTCTATGATTACTGGGTGAATTTTTATGAGTTCATAAATTCTAATGATAGGATTTATAGTTATTTATAATATAATTACAAAATATGTATATTACTTATTCTTTAAAATTCTACTTAATCTTAATATACTAATATAATGTTTATATTAATAATTCATAGAAATATATATGTGAATCCGAAATTTTATTGTAGGATTCCCACATATTTTAAGAGTGAAATATTTTTATTAAATTATAGAAATTTTACTAGCCTCATAACTTTTGGTTTCTAATTATAAATAGAATATTTATATTAATAATGTGTAAACATAAATAGGACACCTAACTAGTTTGAGACATGCATGTTTTGAGAAATGAATTAATAGTTTTGAATATATATATATATATATATATATATATATATGATATCGTTCACATCGTACAAAATAATTATTATTTAACTTATTATTTATTATTCTTTTCAATATTTATTTAAATTAATTTATAATTTTTAACTACTATATCACTATTATATAATATTTAAATTTTTATTTTTAAAATTGACTAAATAATTTTATAAATTTAAATTAATAGTGTATTATATTTTTTTTCTTATTTCAAAATTTGAGACTTACTTAGTATTGTATTACAACATTTTATAATGGTCTGCAAAAGTTCATAATTAATTCCGTTACCAAAATTTCTTCTTATGAACACCTTTTTTTTTTAAATTCGGTATTTTTCTTATATTAGTATTTTATTAATTCTTTAAAATTTTTGGAATAATTATTTAAAATTTAATCACACTTTATTATAATTTTATATAACTTAAAATTATTTTTATTTTATAATAAATTATAACATTTATAGTGTGTTTTTTATTTTTATATATACCAAGTAATTATTCGTGATTAGATATTTATTTAAATTATTTTTATAAGCTTTTAACAACTTATATAATTTTTCCAGAATAATTTTAAGTTTTTTTTTTCAAATATATTGATTACTTATATTTATATAAACAATAGTTTTTTTTTTTTGTTTTTTTATGATTTCCAATTTTTAGATTTATTTAGTTATTATATTCTATATTTTATATTTTGGTTATAATTTTTTGTCTTTTTAAATTTATTAAATATTTCTTTGGAACTTCCTTTTTATTTATGAGAATAATATGAGAAGTATTAAACTTTAATATTAAGGTTAAAAAATGAATTTATGTTAGTTTATTGTAAGGCTAAAAGGAAGGATGAAATTTATTTTTGAGTATAATATTCTTTGTTTATAAAACTATAATATCAGGACCTTGGTGCTGGAACGATTTGTGAGTTAGGTATCAAAAGTAAAAACATTGTGGCGTTCCAAACACCACGTCTCCCAAAGGATAATTTATTTTTTTGTATTGACACATATACCGATGGATACATCACTGATAACATGTTTGTTACAAATCTAATTAGTTGAGAAGGGCGAGCATATGTCAATTGCCCACTTTGCAGTACACATGTCCATAATCGAACAGATGAGAGTTCGACACGTGTTAATCAAAAACTACGGTTAACTCTACATATAATCTGGGGTTCAATACAATTAGTACAATAAGGTTGATGTGTTTGTATGTTGTTTCAGAATTAAAGTGAATGATATATT
>BMAC01000042.1:315381-335223 GCA_014905375.1 Phtheirospermum japonicum
AGGGTCAATTATGGGTTTAGATCTATTTAAATGGATAGATCAGATTTTTTATGTATTTCCTTATTTGATTAAAGGCATTAGGATTGTATAATAAAAGCACTAGTTCACATGTTCGCAAATAATGACATGGTTCTCATTTGAACCCACCCATATATATATATATATATATATATATATATATATATATATATATATATATATATATATATATATATATATATATATATAGGGGTGGGTTTAAATGAGAACCATGTCCTTATTTGCGAACCTGTGAACTAGTGCTTTTAGTATATACAAGCAGTGCTTTTATATACAATCACAGTGCTTTATTAATATTTCAGTTATATACACCAATAGTGCTTTTATTATACAATCCTAATACTTTTAATCAAATAAGAAAATACACAAAAAATCTTATCCATTAATCTAATTAGATCTAAGGCCCATAATTGGGCCTAATTTTACAAATAAGGATATGGTTCTCATTTGAACCTAAACCTATATATATATGTGTGTGTGTGTGTGTGTGTGTGTGTGTGTGCACGCGCACGCCTCTGTGTATGTGTAATTTATATACTACTATAATATAATATAATAAATTATATTATTACAAAAGATATCGATTATAGTTTAAATAACTCCATATTAGTGTATATTAATATAAGAAATGTGTAAATATAGCATGAATCAATAAAAAGTAAAATCACAAGTGTATGGGTAATTTATATATTATAATGTAATATATAATAAACTTAATTATTATAAAAGATATCAATTATAATTTTAAAAACTCTATAGTAGTAAATATTCATATAATAGAAAATGTGCAAATATTACATAAATATAAATAGAAAGGTAAATCACAAAACAATGCCTTGTGAATTGAAATCACAATGTACAACACCAACTACTAATAAGGTTGAAACCAAACCTCTCAACTATCCAATATGTGATATTACTTTATCGTACTTTTGTCTATTCACAATTATTCTTAACCTTATATAAATCAAAACTACATCATACTCTTCTCATAAATATATAAATAAATTCTAAATAACTATTTTAATAAATTAAAATATGAAAATATTATATAAATCAAGTTATTAAAGCTATAATATAATGCTAAATAAAATTCACACAACAAAAAAAAATCTCGTGGATATTGACGGCTATATATATATACATATATATATGTGTGTGTGTGTGTGTGTGTGTGTGTGTGTGTGTGTTAAATGTATTATATTATTTATTATAATTATAAATATTATCTATCTATCAATCTCTATCTATCTATCTATATATATACACACACACACACACTACAAAAAAATTCGACAGTTCTGACGGCCAAATCCGTCAGTATATGAAATACTGATGGCCTCCTGACGGGAAAATGTACCCGTCAGGAATGCCGGCGGATTCCTTGACGGCTTATCCCGCCAGCATAAACCCGCCAGTATTCCTGTCGGGTTTTCCGGAATTCTGGCGGGATGGCCGTCAGCATTACTGGCGGAAGGACCCGCCAGGATTTCCTAGCGGGTTCGTCGTCAGCATTCGTGGTAGTTTTTGCATTCAACATTACACTGGTTTCCTGGCAACAATTTGCTATAATTCTAATATATTAATTAATAATTAAATTAAAAATAATAAACAGATAAAATTTTAGATAATCCAAAATAAACTATCCACTAATAAAAAAATCAAAACAAATCATTCAATTACTAAAAGTTAATTCATCTGTCGAATGTATAAAAAAATCCTAAACTATCCATCTATATCTAATCTGCCCACCATCCGGATCACGGGGAGGCCGACGAGCCATGGCCTGAGCAACAACTTTTTCAATCTATTGTTGGAGCCTCAACTGCTCCTCACGGATCCGCTGAATCTCCAGCGCCTGCTCCTCGCGGATCCGCTGAAGCTGCTCAAGCTGCTCCGCTGAAGATACTTATTTTCAAAACTATAAACCTTCAAATTCTACAATTGGCATCTAGAGCGGGTTACTTAACCTTTTAAGTACTGATCCTTATTTCTAGGTGCTATGGATGCTCAAGGCAACCCAAGGCCTCTGATCCCCAATGGGGATAACTATTCCCATTGGAAACAAAGGATGCGGTGGCACTTAAAGATCATTGACGAACGTGCATGGAGAACTAATTGGATGGGAAAAGCGATGTATCACTGACGGTGAGGGTGATATCATCGATAAGAAAGAAGAAGATTGGACTGCTGGCGAAATAGCTAATGCAAACTGGAATTCCAAATGCATCAACACCTTGTGTGGATATGTTGATGCAAGTTACTACAGAGTCATCAAGAATTGCCACTCAGCAAAGGATGCATGGGATGCACTCCAAAGGGTGTGTGAAGGGACCCAGAGCGTAAAGAGATTATGGCTCAGAATGCTGATATCCACCTTCGAGACAATGAGAATGGACGAAAAGGAGTCTATCATGGACTACGCCATGAGACTCTCTGATGTTACAAGTGAGTGTAGAGAGCATGGAGAATCAATAACTAACTCTGTCTTGTGGGAAAACTACTGAGATCTATCACAAAGAAATATAATATGAAGGTGGTTGCCATAGAAGAATCCAAAGATGTTGATGATACAGAGTTTAACACCTTAGTTGGAAACCTCAAGCAATATGAGATGGAAGACCTTGGTTCCAACTCAAAAGACAAGAATGCTGCTCTTTCCACTGATGCTAGCTTTGAAAACGCTGAAGACGAAGAGGAATTTGACGTGAATGGGATTTTAAAAAAAATGGAGTCCACTACTCTTGAGGAAGACGAACTGTCCTTTGTGACCCAACATTTTAATAATTTCCTAAAGAAAAAGAATAGCATGGGAGGATCAAACACAAAGACCAAACCACCGGTGTCTGCACCGAAGTTCACTGGACGTACTCTTCCCAGATCTCAGTCCACATTATCAATACCCAATGCATCCAACTCCCCGAAACCACTCAGTGAGGTACAGTGCCATGAATTTAAGGGCTCGGGACACTACAAGAATGAGTGTGCTAGCACCCTCAGGAAAAAGAGCATGGTTGCCACGGACTTCAATGAGGATGTCAATGATTTCGACTCACCTGAACCTGTTCCATCCCTGTTTACTAATGTTGTGTGGGATGATGACGTCCATGTTGGTAACCTCACAACCAACATCTTATGCCGGAATGCAGAGACTATTGATTATCTTGAAGAGTACGAGCAGTTGAGTGTTGAGAATAAGCAACTGTTTGTCAGTTGGGGAAAACAGGTACTCAAGGTCAAGGATCTCATGAAAGAAGTTGAAAAACTAATCAAGAAAAATGATGATCAACTCGACATAATAGTTCGCTTGGAAACGTCGCTCACCAAGAAGGATACTGAGCTAGAAAAGGTGAAAACTGAGTTGACAAAGGTACAA
Source organism: Phtheirospermum japonicum (assembly GCA_014905375.1). NCBI lineage: Eukaryota > Viridiplantae > Streptophyta > Magnoliopsida > Lamiales > Orobanchaceae > Phtheirospermum > Phtheirospermum japonicum. The sequence goes on from BMAC01000042.1 coordinate 318,797, forward strand.
GGAACTATCACGAATCTGAACAAAGGGAAGGCGAAGCTTGATGAAATCTTGGAGATCAGCTTCCCAGAAAACTCAAATCATGGAATTGGTTATAAACCGAATCAGCCAATAAAAGTATCCAGCCAAGAATAAAAATCATTCAAATGCCACAAGAAGAGAAGGAGATAGTTCGTGTGTCATCACTGTGGTGAACAAGGTCACATTCGACCTTTTTGCTGGAAGATTATTGGCGAGAGAAGACATTTTCAGAGAACAAAGGTTGCTGCAAAATCCCATGTTGGTTCCCATGTTACCAACATCAATACCAACACTAGGTTCAAACAAGTGTGGGTCAAGAAAAATAACATCAAGTGCAATATGATCCATACCTCCCTGAAATCCCACGTCCCTGGAGCATGGTATTTCAATAGTGGATGCTCGAAGCATATTACTGGGTCAGAGGAACTACTTTCCAACATTGTCAGACTTCGAGGTGGAAAGGTAAAGTATGGTGGAGGCGCAAATGGCCAAATAGTTGGTCAAGGAACTCTCCATGTTCCCGGCATTGTAACCCTGGAAAATATATTGCTGGTAGAAGGAATTACTGCAAATTTGATAAGCATAAGTCAACTGTGTATGATGCCTTTTCCAAGTTGTCTCAATTAAGATGCTGAGGTATGGCATCAAAAGCTTGGGCATGTCAACTACAAGATGATGGACAAGTTGGCCAAAGAAGAAGCTATAAATGGGCTACCTAAGCTCAACACCAAGATCATTCTTGTGTGCGAGGCGTGTCAAAAAGAAAAGCAGGTCAGGGTGCCACATCCAGTTCAGCAAAGTCTCACTACATCATCTTGCTTCGAACTCCTACATACGGACCTTATGGGACCACTTGAAGTCGAGAGCCTAGGCGTGAAGAGGTACGATTTAGTTATTGTAGATGATTCTTCTCGTTTCACTTGGGTAGAGTTTTTAAAATAAAAATCTGAAACTCTTGAAGCTATCAAAAAACTTGCAAAGAGGCTGTGTGTAAGATTTGATGTGAACATTGGTAGGATTAGAACTGATCACGGAAAAGAATTTGAAAATGCATCTTTCTCTAAATACTGCACTTCGGAAGGTATTAGTCATGAGTTTTCTTCACCTACTACCCCCCAACAAAATTGCATAGCTGAACGTAAAAATAGATCTCTTGCTGACATGACTAGAACTATGCTCATTTCCAATGGCATTGCAAAAAGATTTTGGGCTGAAGCTATGAATACTGCATGTCATATTATAAATAGGGCTTATTTTAGACCAGGGTCATGTGCAACTCCCTATGAGTTGTTGATGGGTAAAAAACCGAACTTGAGCTATTTTCATGTGTTTGGATGTATTTGCTATGTGCTCAACGATAAAGATCATCTAGCTAAACTGGACTCAAAAGTGACAAGTGCATCTTCATGGGCTATTCCCAAAATAGTCATGCATATAGGTTGTTTAACCTTAGAACTCGAAGCATGTTTGAGTCTGTTAATGTCAAGTTCGATGATCTAACGAGTGGAGTTAAACCTACCAAGGATAATGATCTGATTTATGATCAAAATCCTTAGATAATGTCACTCTTCCTGCAGATGATAGTGCAGGTACTCAAAACAGAGATGCAAATCCTGAAACCAGAGAGTTGAGTGATGTTGGTACCAATGTTGGTACTGAGAACTCAACATCAGAACCAACATCAACTCAAGCCGCCGCAGAATCAGATTCTGAATCAGAAGAAGAAGACCCAGCTGACCCCATTGACCTTCATCAAAGGGACATCACATCCAGAATTCAGAGAAACCATCCCATGGGCCAAATGATTGGAGACTTAGATGAAAGAAGTACAAGAAGGCGACAGATAAATTTCAATGAAATGGTCAGGTACGTCTGTCTATCTAGTAATTACTCTAAGATTCATGAATCTTTGTACCTTTCCAAAACAGAGCCCAAGCGTGCGGAGGATGCACTCAAGGATGAGTTCTGGATAAAGGCAATGCAAGAAGAGCTCGACCAATATGCCAAAAACAATATCTGGGATTTAGTTCCACGACCAAAAAATTCTCACGTGACTAGGACAAAGTGGATCTTTAAGAACAAAACTGATGAGGCAGGTAACATTGTGAGGAACAAAGCTCGGCTGGTTGCACAAGGGTATACACAAATTAAAGGAATTGACTTTGATGAAACATTTACCCCTGTTGCCCGAATTGAGTCGGTAAGACTTTTACTTGCTGTTTCTTGTTATATGAAGATATCATTGCATCAAATGGACATAAAGAGTGCAATTTTAAATGGAGTCTTGAGTGAAGAGGTCTATGTTGAGCAACCTAAAGGATTTGTAGATCCCCAAAAACCTAATTTTGTTTTAAAACTGAAGAAAGCTTTATATGGTTTAAAACAAGCTCCTCGAGCTTGGTATGGAAGGTTGACTCAATATTTGCTCTATTTGAAATTTAGACGGGGAGAAGTTGACAAAACTTTGTTTCTCCTTAAATCCAATAAGTACATCTTAATCGTCCAGATTTATGTAGATGATATTATTTTTGGATCCACTAACGAGCAGATGGTCAAGGAGTTTATCACTCGAATGTCCAACACATTTGAGATGAACCTGGAAGGTAATCTCTCGTACTTTCTTGGTCTTCAAATCAAACAGCTTGATGATGGTATTTTCCTTTCTCAGACCAAATATGCTAAGAACTTAGTTAAAATTTTTGGGTTAGAAAGTGAAACACATAAGAAAACCCCACTAGGTAAAACTGTGAAGCTTTCGAGAGACGATGTTGGTAAGGGTGTTGATAACACCATGTACAGAAGCATGATAGGGAGTTTGTTGTACTTGACAGCAAGTAGACCTGATATTATGTACAGTGTGTGCTTGTGTTCTAGATATCAGTCTAATTCAAAGGATTCACACTTAAAAGCCGTTCAAAGAATCATTAGGTACATTACTGGTACAACAGAACTAGGTGTGTGGTATACAAAAGATACTGGTACTGAACTTGTAGGGTATACTGATTTTGACTGGGCTGGGGATGTGGTAGATAGAAAGAGTACTACAGGGGGCTGTTTTTTCTTGGGTAACAATCTAATCTCTTGGTATAGAAAAAAACAGAATTGTATTTCTCTTTCTTCAGCTTAAGCCGAGTACATTGCATCTGGAAGTGCGTGTACACAATTGTTGTGGATGAACCAGATGATAGAGGACTACGGTCTGCACAGTAGTATCTTGATTATGCTTTGTGACAATTCCAGTGCCATTGACATTTCGAAAAATCCAGTCCAGCATTCTCGAATCAAACACATTGACATAAGGTACCACTTTATTCGAGACTTGGTTGTTAGCCTTGAGGATATAGGGACTGATAATAAGCTTGCTGACATCTTCACAGTTGCATTAGATTTCAAGACCTTCTCTCGTTTGAGAAGAGATCTCGGTATGTGCATTTTCTGAGCCAATATTGGTTTGTGATGTTGTGACACACCATATCAACATCAGTCACAACATCTGTATAATTTTGCATGCATTTTTATTTTTCTTTTCATACATAATTCAAATTCATTGAGTCTAGTTAAAAGTGCGATAAGGTCTAGTGTTGCAATAAAAGTTATGACAAAAAGACTAACCCCTTCAATTAGTTGATTGTGGAGCTTGCCTGCAGAAACTGGTTTTCTCCCAGGTCCAAAAACAAGAGGTGTTAACAGCAATTGCTGAAGATAAGCTATTTCTCTTCAAATCTTTAAAAAGATGAAGTAAATCTGGATACAAATTGATCCAATCTTTAAATTTCATCTTCTTGAGCGATTTTGATGTAGTCATTAACTTGGGTTAAGGGGTAAGTTTCCATTTACTCCGCCTAAGGTAATGTTGGTTCATAATGTTGTCAGTAATAAAAAGCAACACTGATCAAAGTCACTAAAACCATAATGTGAATATTTTTAAACTTTTTAGGTCATGATTTTTAGGCATCCAATAGGACATTCATACTTTGGGAAGATGCCTACTTGCTGTGCAAACTGTTGCTTGTGTTTTTGTCTATCTTGAATTCTCTTAATTGTGTTTTGAATCTAGCTAACTAAGTGTTTAAGTGGAGTTGTCCTTGGACGGTTGGACAGGTAATAACGAGTTTAATTTGGAGCAAGAATAATTTATATTGCACAAGATAGATACTACTGAGCTGATGGTTCAATTAATCTAGCTATCTACTTCAGCCAATTTTGTTTTAAGAGTTGTGCAATTTATTTTTATTTTTAAATAAAGAAGAGATAATGGTATAGTGGGTTTGATCACGTATCCTTTTTTAAGGGGGAGTGGTGTTGGTTTTGGAAGGAAATAAAATCTTGTTTTAGCCCCAAAATCCGCCAGTAGGTAAAATTAGGGCTTTTTCTTTTTATTTTCTTTTTCTTCTCTCTCCTTGGCAACGGTCGTTTTTTTAAGCATAAATACTGGATAATTTTTTACCGTTTGATCACTTCCCAATTACCCTTCTGCGATTAAACTATCCAGCTCCCTTACTTCTCTCCAATTATCTCGATCTCTTGTTGCTCTTGTGCTTTTGAGAAGTTTGCAGGATGACGAACTCGCCCCCGTCCTCATTTGTTCCTGAGTTGTCGGCTGAGTTTTGTCGCTCCGGCGAACAGGTTCCTGCGCCCTATCCCAGACTTGGTGGCCTGGACATACGCGAAGAAATCGGTGGTGGTTCCTCTTACAACTTACCACTGGTAACAACACCACTACCGCCCTCGCCGCCACATGAATCTCATGACATTGTTCCAGCTCCGCCACCGAATGACGCCGTGCATAAAGCCCAGGTGTTCCCAGGAAAGCCAGGGAACGAGATAAATGTTGATAATCCCCCGAATTTGGCATTTGTTGCTGAGACATTTGGAAGAGTGGGGCACTCTACCTTGAAAAGGTCCCGGCGGTTGCGCAACATACCTCCGGGCATTGTGCCGCCTGCAATACCGAAGAGCCGAGCAGGGCCGCGCCACAATGTGCCCATTTATCACATGAACCTCGCGGAAGATGTCACGGTGATGTCGGACCCTGATGATCATGATTATGTTCCTGCATCTCCGGTTGAGGGGTCCGTGCCACTGTTTGCTTCAGCTCCGAGTCTGAAGAGGAAGACGACGCCTCGCCAGAAGCAGAATGTGAAATTGGCCGACAGGAAAATTACCCCGGCTTCAGTTAAGGTTTCCCCAGGTTCTACTGCAACTGAATACTCATCCCCTCCTTATACTATTTTGGACTTTTTCTCCGGTGAAGTGACGAGTTCATCTCGCCCGATTGCCAATGATCCCCCGCCATCTCCTGTCCATGAGACACGACCCAATTTCAATCCTGATCTTTTTGAGTACTCCCCTGACTCATCCTTTGATATACCTATTCGGGATATTTATACTGCCTTCAAGAAGGACAAGAAGAAAAAGAAGGTTGCTCAGGAGGACGATGTTGCTCCTCATGTTGGTTCCCCCATACCAACATCACACCATTCCCCGTCTATTTCATCCTCCAGCACTGCCTCTGTTCCGATTGCTTCTCGTGCTCCCACGCCGACTTCTTGAGATGCCTCTTCTCATTCCTAGTCCTCCACGGGTACTCCTTCTCGGACCCCTGAGCTTGAGGATATGGTGCCATTTTTGGAGAAGTTTCTGACTACCGAGGCTGCAGAGTTGTTTGATACATACCGAACCCGACACATGATCGCTGAGCTCAGAGTTCCAGTTGAGCTGTTTGAGCGACAAAACTTGATTGCCTACCTTCAGTATAAAGGTATGTATTCCACATTTTCCACTGCAATGCCTTTTGTTTGTGATATAGTCGTGGAGTTTTATGCCAATCTGTTGCCCTCCATTATTGATCTAAATTCTGTGAACTTTGGCAAAGTATTTGTGCGTGGTAAAGTGTTTAGTTTCACCCCTGATTTAATTGATGAGTTGTTTGGGACTGAACCGTATCGGGGTGATTCTACTGTGGATGATATGGATGATGTTATTTCATTCTTGTCTGGCGGTATGGTGCATACATGGTTTTAATAGTTGCCGAGCACTCGGTTGTCTTCTCTCTATTCTATTTTGCACAAGGTGGCCATTTGCAACTGGGTTCCCTCCAAGAATACTACGTGTGTTACGCGGCCTCAGGCCCAGTTTTTGTATAGGCTTGGCAGGGGAATCAAGTTCAATTTCAGACAGCATGTGTTTGATATTATCACAAAGTTCGCCACCACCAGGTCTGCCGCATCGTTGTGCTTTCCCTCTTTGATCTTCAGCCTGCTTGAGAATCAGGTTTTGGCGCTTCATACTGATGTACTTCCTGGGGAGGCTGACTTGTTTGCTTTAAGGGGCCAGCATATTACCGGTGCCAGGGTTATTGATCTTCCTTGACTGGCACCTTTCCTGGCCAATGTTGATAGTGGTGTTGGGACCGGCGTTCCCAACATTGGTCCCAACATGGTCCCCATTTCTGCGCAGGTTCTTAAGGCGCATGTGGCTTGGATTGATACGCAGATGACCCAGATGAAGGCACTTCGTGGTTCGCTTATGAAGGCCCTTTTGCCTTCTGGTCAAAAAGGGGTAGAAAATGTTGGCGACGCAAATGAAGATGATGCTACTGATAAGGATGCTGATGCTGATGCGGTTGTGTTAGAAGAGTATTAGTGGTGTTGAAATATATCAACGGGTTCTTGGCTTGGTATTATCGGAGATCGATTCGATTGAAGGATTCAAGGTGTTTCAAACTTTGAAAAATAAAAGGAAATGAAAATAAAGCAACTAATCTAACTAAACTAAGCAAGGAATTGAAATTGCAAGTTGGTCGGATGCCACGTCGGATGCCTCAATATGGAAATGCAAAACAATAATGAAAATAAGCAAGAAAATGCAACGTTTCACCAAGTACAAGCATGCAAGCACAAGGTAAAACTATGCATAAAATCCTAAATAATGAAAATAAGCAAAAATTGAAAGCATGGATGTAAAGAGCAAGAAAAGTTAACAAGAAAGTTTAAAACTTTAAGGAAAATAACAAGCAACAAAGAGTAGATCTAAGATTTAACCTAAAACTATGCATGAAAATAAAATTGCAAATAAAGCATAGAAAAAAAAACTCAGAATCAAGACGATCTAAGGCTCGATCTATGATATAGATGTGTCACTCATCTAGATTCCATAGCCAATTCTTAAGATCTAACTTGAATTCAAGTTTCTAAGACAAAAAGCATAACATGAAGAACAAGCATGGAATTGAAGAACAAAGCATGGAATTAAAGCATAAAACATGAAATTGAAAGGAAACTTACTTGAATTAAGAAATGAAACAAAGATTAAATGTAATTGCATCAAAAGTAACAATCCAAAGGAGTATTTGGATTCTTCTTAGGCTTCCAAACCCAAGGCCAAGCATGAAAGTAAATCTAAATCTAGAAATGAAAATACATCAAAGCTTGAATTTGAATCTAAAACCTAAGAAAAGAGAATTATCCAATAGCTTGACAGTAATTTTGATTCCAAACCCTAGCTTGAGTTGTGAGGGGAGTTATTTCTTCAATGGTGCAAGGTGTGGGCTTTATATAGTTGTTTGTAGGGGCAAAAATGTCAAAAACACCAAAATTCCCGTAGCCCTCAGCTTTGTAGTCGATCGACTGAGGGGCAGTCGATCGATTGCTCTGCTTTTATGAGGTTGGCTACTGCCGGGCAGTCGATTTGGAGCTCCTTCAGTCGATTCGTGTCCAGTCGATCGATCACCATTCGATTTGGCAGTCGATTTGGTGCTTTTCAGTCGATCCTGGATACTTTTGACTCGAATTTCTCGTTTTCCGGTCCAAAACGTCTGCCGAGTGAATATAATCCTTTTAGCCACCTATAAAACAAGAATTCAAACTTAAAAACCCAAAAATAGCACAAACACCTCACACTTCGTACATTTTATGTCAAAAGGCAAATAAACAAGAAAATGACCTAAAACCCTAGAATAAACGACTCAAAATGACTAAAAACTACGCTAAAATCTAACTAAAGACACTAGGAAAAAGACAATAATTACATGCAAAACAACTACCCCACACTTATCGGTTTGTTCGTCCTCGAACAACGAAAAGATTCAAGAGTGTACATGTAATGAACATTATGTAAAAAGAAAAATCCTTGTGCTTATCCTTATTAATATGATGGAAATATCAACGCAAACTCGTTATAGTCAAGCATTGCTCGTATTACTCGTTCTCAAATGCAAGCCAAATCGATGAATTCCTCACGAATGGAATTTTGAGGGTGTTCGCTCAAGTCGCTCAAGTGTTTGATATGGGACGTGTATACGCTCAAGTCGTTCAATACATGCACCTTGTCAAGATTTCATAAATCGGACGCTCAAGATTGCTCGTAGTACATGATCAAACAAGAATTGAAAGAGGTCTTTGTTATGGGTTGTAATGTTGGCACTTTGGTAAGGTATGTAATATTTAGATATAGTGGCTAACACACGATCAAACGTGATCAATAACACACAAAATTCTAACTTCTAAAACCCGAAGCTTATGATCGCTTCACCTTTCCCAATTCACCAAACTCTCATTGGAACCCTTTCGTTCACCACATTCCCGACTTTTATTTCTCAACACTTAGAAGCTTTTTGAATTTGCTTCTTTTTTTTTTACTAAATTTAGCCCTTTTTGAATTAGGCTTTTCACTTGAACGCATGATTGATCACTTTTCGTGATTTGTGTTGGAGTATTTTTTTTTTGTATAAGCAACTCAAAACCCGAAACCCAAAATAGATTTCCCTCACATTTCTCGTCAACTAATCATACACTCTCACCACAAGATATAAGAGCTAAAATCGATCACGGCTAACAAGAAACGGGACATAGGCTCAAGGGGGCTCATTTGGGATTTTTAAAGTGGCTTAAATATATGGATATGGCCGGAACAAGGGTGATATATGTGCCTCGAGGTCATTTTCAAATTCAATCATGTACGAGAAAAGTCAAACCTCCTCAATGCAATTTCCATACAAATGCAAGCAAGCCGATAAATCACACAAGGCTACTCACTAGTTTGCACCGAACTTGGAAGCAAAATCAAAAGAGCTTTTAAAGCTTTGCAATCTTTTCACGAGAAAATGTTGATTATATATATATATATATAAAAGGATTTTGGACGAAGCACAAAAATTCAACCCTTCACAAAAGAGGCCATAAACATGCAAAAACCCGACAAGTAAACTATTCAAACCTCCAAGCATGTAGAGTTGTTCAACAATGTAATAAAGACACAAACGACACAAAAATGACTCAACCATATAATACCGCAAATAGTGAGCGTCACTTCGCTAAGAATGCGTCACTTCGCCAAGGCTCGAGTTAAGAAAGACAAATCATGCTTTTCGACAATGAAAATCAAGTAAAAGGAGGGTGAATAGAAACTTCCTCAACCGAGCGAGTTTAGGTCGAGCTCGGTGGGTGATTAACATGCATTTGTGGTTATTCTTAGTAGTATTTTAGTATCTTTTTATTAGTGTTTTTGGTATAAGTTGGACCATTTAAGCTTAATTTCGTATATTTAGACTTCCGACTTATTTTACTGTGTTTTGATCTAATTGATGTAAAATAAGTGATTATTTGATGTTTTTCACTTACAGCTAAGTAACCGGGAGAGTTTAGCGTATTAGAGATAAAGTATAATGATCGAGAGATGAGAATCGAGCTTTTTAGTGAAAAGTAACAAGTCTTTGGAGTTAACAGTTGGCATTAACGGTTACTTCATAACCTTTAACCATAAACCGTTAGCAGCAGGCCCAAACATGAAAGTAGCAGCTAACGGTTTCCACTAACGGTTGCTATAACCGTTAGCAACCAACCGTTAGCGGGGCCCAGGAGCAGCAGACAGGCTTGCGGCCCAAGTCTCGGAAAATTCTATGAATACCTTCATTAATCTGAATTCCGGGGAGAGGTGTGTCTGTGTGCATGTGCTAACCCTAAAATAGAGCTGAATCCTAGGGTTTTGGAGACGGAAAATATATATCTCTTCCTTAATATTTCCATTAAGGAAAGAAGTCTTCACATCCATTTGCCATATCTCATAGTCATAATACGCAGCTATGGCTAACAGGATCCGAATGGACTTAAGCATCACTACTTGTGAAAAAGTTTCCTCATAATCAATGCCTTACTTCTAAGTATAACCTTTTGCAACCAAACGTGCTTTAAAGGTACTTACCTCTCCATCTACTCCAAGCTTCCGCTTGTAGACCCACTTGCAGCCAATGGGAACAATTCCCTGTGGTGGGTCCACCAAGGTCCATACCTTGTTGGAGTACATGGAGTCCATTTCGAACTGCATTGCTTCTTGCCATTTTTTCAAGTCAATGTCAGACATTGCCTCTTCATAGCTTCTTGGATCACTATCCAAAAGGAGTCCCTCTTCTTTGTTCTCTAACAAAAGGTTCATCCTCTCAGGAGCCCTTGAAACCCTTANGGCTTGCGGCCCAAGTCTCGGAAAATTCTATGAATACCTTCATTAATCTGAATTCCGGGGAGAGGTGTGTCTGTGTGCATGTGCTAACCCTAAAATAGAGCTGAATCCTAGGGTTTTGGAGACGGAAAATATATATCTCTTCCTTAATATTTCCATTAAGGAAAGAAGTCTTCACATCCATTTGCCATATCTCATAGTCATAATACGCAGCTATGGCTAACAGGATCCGAATGGACTTAAGCATCACTACTTGTGAAAAAGTTTCCTCATAATCAATGCCTTACTTCTAAGTATAACCTTTTGCAACCAAACGTGCTTTAAAGGTACTTACCTCTCCATCTACTCCAAGCTTCCGCTTGTAGACCCACTTGCAGCCAATGGGAACAATTCCCTGTGGTGGGTCCACCAAGGTCCATACCTTGTTGGAGTACATGGAGTCCATTTCGAACTGCATTGCTTCTTGCCATTTTTTCAAGTCAATGTCAGACATTGCCTCTTCATAGCTTCTTGGATCACTATCCAAAAGGAGTCCCTCTTCTTTGTTCTCTAACAAAAGGTTCATCCTCTCAGGAGCCCTTGAAACCCTTACGGATTTTCGAAGAGGTTGTGCTACAGATGATCCAGCCTCAGCTGGTGTGCTATTTACGGTAACCTGTGGGATACTTTGTGGTTCTTGAACTTCATCAAGTTCTACAACTCCGCCACCACTTTCAAAAAGAAACTCTTCTTCAAGGAAAGTAGCATTCCTCGAAACAAACACCTTTTGTTCCAAAGGGTCATAGAAATAATATCCTATAGACTCTCTTGGATACCCCACAAACTTACATAAGATGGATCTCATGTCCAACTTATCTCCCACTTGACGCTTAACGTAAGCATCACACCCCCATGCTTTTAGGTATTTGTAGGAAGGTGACTTCCCATACCATATTTCATAGGGTTTATTGGGTACGACTTTACTTGGAACCCTATTTAATAGGTATGCCGCCGTCTCTAAGGCATAGCCCCAGAATTAAAGAGGTAAGGAGGTGCAACTCATCATGGATCGAACCATGTCCAACAAAGTTCGATTTATACGTTCCGAAACTCCACTCAGTTGTGGTGTTCCGGGAGGAGTCCATTGTGAGAGAATACCATTCTCTCTTAGATAATCAAGAAACTCAGTTGATAAGTATTCACCTCCTCGATCTGATCGAAGAGTCTTAATACTACAATCACTTTGTTTCTCTAATTCACATCTGAATTCCTTGAACTTTTCAAAAGCCTCAGATTTATGCCTCATAAGGTATARWTAARCAAACCTAGAATAATCGTCGGTAAAGGTTATGAAGTAGTGATAGTTCCCTCTCGCACTAACACTTAGCGGACCACATACATCTGTYTGGATCAAATCCAATAGACCTTTGGCTCATTCCACTTGTCCAACAAATGGTGATTTAGTCATCTTTCCTTTAAGGCATGACTCACATGTTGGCAACTTTTGCTCTCCCTTAAGGTCGAGTTTTTGTCCCAACTTGTGTATCCTTTTTTCGAAAATGTGACCTAATCTAGCATGCCAAAGTGTGAAAGAACTTTGATTATCTAACTTCCTTTTATTTTGTTGAATTGTAAGAATGGGTTCATTTTGGGAAATGGTGTATAAAGAATTCGTCAAATAACCGGAAAATATAAAAGAAGAGTCTTTGAAAATGGAACAACTTCCATTATTAATAACAAGTCTAAAACCCTCTCTGTCCAAAACAGGTACAAAGATAATGTTTCTGATAATATCCGGAACATAAAGACAATTATTCAAATACAATTTAAAACCATTATCCAAAGATAAATAAACAGTCCCTATTGCTAATGCAGCAACTCTTGCTCCATTCCTCATTCTAAGGACCGTTTCCTTTCTGTCCAACTGCCTACTTCTTGACATTATCTGCGAATCATTGCAAATGTGTGAGCCACAACCGGTATCCAATACCCAAGAAGCATCATTCACAGATATGTTAACTTCAACAAAATATATACCTGAACTTTTCAGGCTTGCAAGATATTCTTTGCAATTCCTCTTCCAGTGCCGGGTTTTTCCGCATTGAAAGCACTTGTCATCAACTTGAGAATTAACCTTTTTCTTTCCATTGTCCTTTGTCTTCTTGTTGGGTTTAGAGAAACTCTTTCCTGTCCACTTCCTTTTCTTTGGCTTTCCAGCCTTCGATTTGGAAGAGGATCCAACAAGCATGACCGCCTTATCCTTTTTGATGGTGGACTCGGCCGTCTTCAACATGTTCAACAATTCAGGGAGACTATTCTCCATGTTGTGCATTTTAAAGTTGACTATTCTTCTACCTTTGATGGAAGGCATGGAACCATATGTCCAACATAAATTGTCCATTTAATTTGATATATAATTAATCAAAATTAAATTCTTTTAAGTTTCAAAAACTTGGGGTTTACTTTGTAAGACCTCATCAATCTTAATTATTAGGTGGATTTTTATTTAATGCATTATTCATCATATGAAGCGCAAGCATAAAACATTAAATAAATCTAACATGCATCCTATGCAAAAAGCGGTGGGATGATCATGGCCAGCCTATGCGACCCATTTGAGCCAAAAAAAGGGTCTAGTTTAATCTAAGGGGTAAAACGAATAGAACTACTTCTATTACATTTTATAATAAAACCCATACAAGCATGGGCCTTGAATTATCTATTCCATTACAACTTGTAAAATTACCCACACAGGCGTGGGCCTTTGGCATCGAACGTCCTCCAATCGAAATTAGAAAACCTTACCACCTAATCTACTCTCGATGTAAAATTTAAAACTTTTACAAATAATATAATAGGAGGCTCGCAGGCCCCAAAAACCCAAAAATAAAAACATACAATCACATTGGTCATAGGCTCATGATCATCCCTAAATAAATCATGCTAACATTCATCATATGAATTTAAAACATATAAATTTTACTAATTTTGTGTGTTGATTTAATTTTGGGATAAATAAATTAATATATATATTTTATCAATATAAATATATATATATATATTAAAATAATAAATTTCAAAATTAACCTTTTAATTCTAAAAATAATTAATCAAAACAAAAGTTTTTTTTTTAATTAAATACCTGACCAGAGGTCAGGCCTTCAAAATCACATCAAATGTGAAGCGTCTCTGCTTATCCAAGCAAACTTGCTACAAAAATTTTATTTTATTATATTATTATTATTTTTCGAAAAGACAGCCTCCTGATTTCTTAAGGTTTCCACACACATTTTTTTTTAACCAGCTTTCATAAAAAAAAAGGGGGGTTAGCCGCCTTTAAAGAAAAATAATAATAAGACCCTGCAGCCCTTTTTAAAAGTCAGTAGCAACTTTTGCAAAACCTTTATGCAGCAGCCACTCATTCTTCTATATAAAAAAGTTCTATCCATGTATTTAATAAATTGAATCACCATTTAATTTATTAAAATACAATTTCTTTCATATTCTGAATATGAAATTAATTTATCCCAGTATTAAATCACATAAACTAATTTTATCACACACAAAATAATTTTTTTTTTAACAATTAAAAATATATTTATCTAATAAATACAAATAGAATCAAAATCTAATAATGAAAATGCAAACCGTGGCTCTGATACCACTGTTGGGTTCGCTATAATCGTACGGGGCTTACGCAGTGGATTTTAAAATTTTTAATTAAATAAAACAAATATATATACTAAACCCCGTAGATTTCATTAGCGATTTTAACGATCACCATTTTTCATTATTATGTATCGAATACAAATTTTGATTCTTATAAAATAAATAAATTAATACCTCTCGATTAATTTCTCCAAGCGACGATTGAGAGGGAATCAATTCCCGGCTAAAGTGGCTAACACCAAAAACTTCTCGCCTTAGAGATCCAAGCGTATCCCCTCTAATCGAGTTCACCTTTTGATTGTGACACCGGAAAAATTCTTCGCTAGTAGAATCACTCCGTTATTAAATTGATTAAAGGAATAAACAATTAACCCAACAATCAACAATTGATTGAAGATTAATTATTGTAGATGAGAATTATCAATTAATTTTCATCTAACAATTGAAGACTAAAAATATATATAAAAGAAAAAAAAATCTCTGTTTTCACAAGAAAAGGGACAGCCCCTTTTTTTTTTTTCTTTAAAATTATCAAACCCTTTTTTTTTTGTTGTTGGAATGATGGATGCAGCGGCTGCCTCCTCTTTTTATATATATAGCCGCATTCTCTCTCTTTCTTTTATATCTTATATATATTTATATTAGATTAGTTAGGTTAAGATTATGATTAACCTTAATTAACTAATTAATATAAATATAAATATATATAAATATATTTTAAAGTCTTCAATCATTCTAGTGGGCTTCTACAATTAGGGCCTACTAGAAAATTACATGGACTTAGATTTAGAATCCAACTAATTAATTAATTCAATTAAATATTTAATCCCATGAATTCAAATTAATCAATCCAATTGACTAATTTAATATATTCCTTTAATTGAGATTTGTAATCAAATTAGATTTAATTACATAATCAAATATATAATTAAATATTTAATCCAACAACTGAATTAAAATAAAATCTCATTTAATTAATCTAAATTAATTAATTATTCCAACTATTGAAGTTATCAATCTTGAAATGTCAACAACCAAAATTATGTGTGACCCTTTTAGGTTCACGGTTAACTAGCAGTAGGCTTATACCTTTTATAAGTTTGTAAATAATAATTTATTATATTAATTAATCTAATTAATTAATTTTCTTGAAATTAACTCTTTAACTTCAAGAACCTACAAATCATGACAACATCTATCAAGTAGCATGATTACCCAGTGTTAGGTGAAATAGTGAGTAAACCTATTTCAATTGCAAGTCCATACATGTACGATCCTTTCGACAACTAGTTTCCCGATTAAATATTGGGCATGGATTTATAAGTCGAAACCCAATTGATTTAATAACTGTGATTTCATTTCAAGTTTAAGTAATTCATTTATGAATCAATATTCATCGTGCCCTGGCCAAGGTCTTTGAATCACAAACTATGAAAATTCACAGGATACTCTCTTGTCCATAGACAAGTGTCYAATTCTATGTTGGCTACAGACAAACCTCCATGCACATCGACACAATACCCAAAATACCCCTTTTAAGATTGTTAAGCAATCAAAAGATAAATCTAAGTATTGTATAATGTGCACAAGGTTACCATCGTACCTCAAGTCAAGGACTAATCATATACTATTGCAATATGAAAATTCTTATTCGACAGACAAATCTTCCAGTTAAGAATTTCCATCGGGTCATGTTCAATGAACTTGTTCTCCAACAAGCACCCACATATATGCACTCGCGTCACAACGCTGATGTTAATGGAATGCAACATCCTTGTCTTTCAAGCATGCATCATATGCGCAAATCTTACCGGGCTATTCAATGTCCTATCTCGAAAAACCCATTGACTTGGAACAAGTTTAAGACCGAAACCTTAGAGACATGTTCCATGATTGCCATCATATGCGCAACCATATCCCATAGTTTAAATTGGTCTAAGGACATTATCATACGTGCAATTATAATAAAAGCGAAAACATAAGATAAAGAAAGTTGCCTTTATTAATATAATTCCAATAAAATCATTATACAAGTAGAATGAAATCCAATCTAATTGGAACGTCGGGCACTCTACTCTAACATACTTCATAACCTTTAACCATAAACCGTTAGCAGCAGGCCCAAACATGAAAGTAGCAGCTAACGGTTGCCACTAACGGTTGCTATAACCGTTAGCAACCAACCGTTAGCGGGGCCAAGGAGCAGCAGATAGGCTTGCGGCCCAAGTCTCGGAAAATTCTATGAATACCTTCATTAATCTGAATTCCGGGGAGAGGTGTGTCTGTGTGCATGTGCTAACCCTAAA
>BMAC01000042.1:345410-360047 GCA_014905375.1 Phtheirospermum japonicum
CCTCCTGAGTCTTGGGAACCAAGACAACATTAGAAAGCCATTCAGGGAATTGTATTTCCTGGATATGCTTAGCCCTTAACAGTTTTTCCACCTCAGCTTCTATGACAGCCTCCTTCTCAGGTCCAAAGTTGCGTTTCTTCTGCTTTACTGGCTTTGCCTCCAAGCTGATGTTGAGGTGATGCTCCGCCACTTCTGGGTCGATCCCTACTAGATATTCTGGGGACCAAGCAAACACATCCTCGCTACTTCTCAATAATGCCACTAGATCTGTCAAGGTTTCCGGACTGAGGGTTGTCCCTACTCGAAGGACCCGGCTCTCATCCCCTGGGATTACTTCGACCATCATCAACCCTTCCTCTCTATTGGCCAGGTCTGTCTTTGGCGGCTCTACTCTGGCTCTTTTGCTCTGTCTTTCTTCCGCCTCATTCCCCCTGATGCACTCTACGTAAGTCTGTCGTGAGGCATACTGGTCACCCCTGACCTCTCCCGTTCCATCTTCCGTTGGAAACTTCATCTTCATATGAAAGACGGATATAACAGCCTGGAACTGGCTCAAGGATGGTCGTCCCAACATGACATTATAAGAAGAAGGTGCATCCACCACCAAGAAACGCACCGTTCTTATCACCCTATACGGCTCTTCTCCTAACGTCACGAGGAGCCTCACCGCTCCCAAGGGCTTCAGGGCTCTCCCCGCGAAACCCACTAGGGAGGTGGTGACCTCTTCCAGCTCAACGTTTATTTTCAACTGCCTAAAGCAGTCATAAAACAAAATGTCGGCAGAACTCCCAGTATCCACGAAAATTCTGCGGACATTATAATTAGCAATAGTTGAAGTTATAACCAGAGCATCCATGTGAGGGACTAGAATACCATCGCCGTCTTCTGATCCAAAACAGATGTTAGGGGTAGAAGTCATTTGTCCCACGTCACGTGATTTTCGAACTAGGTCTCTTGCGGCTCTGACATAATTGTGTTGTGTCCTCTTGGAATGCTCCTCAAATTCTCCTCCGGAATCATCTGGAATTCCCCATGGATGACCTGGGTCTGATCAGATCTTCTCACCTCAGTACGCACCCTATCTTGGCTGCCCCTATTCGTCAGGGACCGATCATAATTCTTCTTGCCAGACCTGGCTTCCTCTCTCCTTATCCGAACATACTCCTTTAAATGCCCAGCCTGAACTAGCCTCTCCAACTCATCCTTTAAATGGGTACACTGGTCAGTGTCATGCCCATACTTAATTGTGGAAGCGACAGAAACGATCTGATTTTTCCTTCCTGGGCCTCTGCGAGTAGGTCTTTGGCCACTTTAGGTCTGGATGCTTCTCAATTGCCTGTAAGATTTCTCCCTGCGGGGTTGCCAAAGGAGTGTACTTATGAAAGCGAGGCCTCCCTCCAGACAGGTCTGGCCTAGGCTTTTTTATAGCTCCCTTTTCCTCGCGATCATGCCTTTCCCTCTTCCTTCCCCCCTCGTCTTTGATCTTCAAAGCTTCTTTTAGATGGATATATTTTTCCGCTCTTTCCAAGAGTTCCCCAAATTTTAGAGCTGGTTTCACCACCAGTGATTGAAAGAAATCCCCTCGTCTCAAACCTTGTGTTAGAGCATTTACTAATAGCTCCTCAGACGCAGAGGGCACCTCTAACTTAGCGGTTGTAAACCTGTTGATATAAGCATGGAGGCTCTCATTCTCTTTTTGCTTTAAACTAAAAAGTTCAAGCAGCATTTTCTGATACTTTCTACAGCTCGTGAACTGGTGTAAAAAGGCTGAGCTGAACTCGTCAAAATTGCTAATAGACCTCGGCGGCAGCTGACTAAACCAGAGCTGCGCTGATTTAGTAAAAGTCATCGGTAAGACCCGACACATGACAGCGTCCGAAAATTTATGTAGAGCTACCGCGATCTCGAAGCGACTGAGATGGTCCCACGGGTCTGTGGTTCCATTGTACTCGAAGCGTAGGGAGCGATATGAAGCTGGCACATCATCTCGCATGACTTCCTCAGTGAACGGCGTACCCCTTCTTTCTAGAATCACACTGCCAGTCGCCATTTCTCTCATAAACTCCCTTACTTCTTTTTGCAAACTCTGCATCTGTGCATCCAGACCTGGATTAGTCTGGCCTGAAGTCGCACTGTCAGAGGTGGAGAAGTGCTCTTCCCCATCATGTAAGGGAGCCCGGTCCGCATGCTGTCCTCGCAATGGCTCTGTTCCCGCCACCGGGACAGTCTGTGCTGGTGGTGTGTTGGATGGCGGCATCGCCATCTCCGTGAACTTCTTTTCTACCGTCGTCTCCACGGATTTGCCGATTATCTACGAGAGCTGCAAAAGGAAGGATTCATTAAATGAACCACCCGTGGCTGGCACAAATCTACTGAGCGGGGGCGGCGTAGCGCCTGGCACGGTCCCTGTCGACGGCGCTGTCTCTCCTGGCCCCATCGCCGACGTATCTGTCGACCTGGGCATCCCCCATGGCGCTGCGGAACTAGGGGTTCCTCCGAGCTCACCCACCAAGTTCCGTCGTAAACCGTTTGAAGCCATGAAATGAACAGAAAATCTCACGTCTTAACTCGATCGACTTTCCCACAGACGGCGCCAATTGTTTCAGCCCAAAAAGTGAGCTACCCGAATAATACTTGAAAGACCAAGAGCTTCTTGAACCTACACCACAAAAACAGATTAGAAAGGACTACCGGTGGTTTTCCGGTGGAAACCTCTCCGATGCTTAAGTCAGTAAGCGTTTGAGGTGTTTTCCAGAAAGAAAGTAGGAATGCTCAAGAGAAAATGACATACCTCTCTCAGCCTTGGGGGCTGAGATATTTATAGCTTTTCCTAGTGGGGACCCCGGCCGGGATCCCAGGAGCACACGCCGCGAATCTCGGGCCGTTATGCAACAAATTCTGACAAGTAGTCCCACTTGCCTCTCCCTGGGGAGTCTGAGAAACAGGTCTTCTTCCACTCCACGTTATCTTAGCTCTGAGATTTCAGCAAAATTCAAGGGGCCAGACCTGTAGTCATCCAGCTCTTCTTGCCTTTTATGTTCCTGCCTTTCGACAGATCAAATCTTGCTATAGTGAGGATGAGCTCTATTTCTTAGAGGGCCTAACAAGGTCTGCAAACTAGACCAGGCTAAACGCCAGTCCCCGAAACTTCGGCTCGGCATAATCCTCAGGCTTAGTAATCTCCTCAAGATAGCTATTTTCAGGAGGGGACACGGGCGATAATCACCCCTTCCTGATATTCCTGACGTCAGCAGGAGGGTTATTTAGATCTTTCTCGAAGACAGAGCTACCCCAAACCGGGTCTGGCGTACACATATTGCCCTATCAGAAAGGAATTACGCGAGGCCGAATAATTAAGTAAGACAGGGAGCATGCGAGCCAAGACAAAGAGAGTTTACAACTCCTCAAGTGGGTCCCTACAGTTCCGCCATTGTGTTGGGAAGGACTGCTAGAGACTTTGAGTTGAAACCTCATATAATCAACAACCTCCCGACATTTCATGGCCTCGCCAACGAAGATCCATTGACTTTCCTAAAGGAGTTCTATGCCGAAGTAAGCAGGATCATGTCTCCGGGACTTCATCATGAGGACCTTCAAATAGTGTGCTTTCCTAGCTGCATGAAGGACAAAGCCAAATCTTGGCTACTTTCACTAGAATCGAGGTCTCTGGTCGACTGGCCCATAGTTAGCGACAAATTCATTAATCAGTATTATTCAGCTCAGACAACGGGCCACATAAGGAGACAAATAGCCAACTTTGTCCAGCAAGACGTGGAGTTGTTTCACGAAGCGTGGGAATGTTTCAAATCCCTATTGCAAGCTTGCCCCCATCATCACAACTCTCCGGGAATGGTGAATCAACTCTTCTATGAAGGACTTATAGATTCTTACAAAAATAACGTAGAAGTAGCTGCTGGAGGAGATTTTGGGCACCTTACAGCGACGGAAGCCAAGCAACTATTTGAGAGGATGAGCGAGAAGTCGAGGCAAACGAGCTCTCGACCACGAAAGATAAGAGTTAACGAGGCAACTGAGGTTCCAAGCAATGAGATCGTCGAGGCATGTAACCGATGTGGAGAGCAAGGGCATTCGGTGGATTCATGTAAAATGGGGTATCACGAAGATACCGACGCTGAAGCGTACGCCATCAAGGATCAATTACGCAACATAGATCTTCCAACCTATGAGCACAGGCCTCCGACAAACCCCAAATTCAATGCAAATCGTAACTCTCCTTACTTTAAATAGGGCCCTGAAAACCCACATTCCGCCCCAGCACAAACTAAAACTAATTCAACACCGCCACCACCAAACAAATCGCTACCAGCCGGGCCGACACCTACTCCTATACAACCGAATGATTAGCTATTAATTTGGCAACAAAACCAAGTCACCGAGACAATCCAGAACAGGGATGGAATGACAAATCTGACCACACAAGTAAATAAGTAAGGAGAGGTCTTGGATGACCTATCTAAAAGCGTGAATAACTTAGAGAAAATGATGGGCCAAATTGCGACATTCATGGCCAAACATGACAATGAAAAAGGGAAGTTTCCGAGCCAACCCGAGCAAGCTTCCACGGTTCATATTTTATGAAGTGGGAAGATGATAGATAACGGAGTCAAAGAAGAGAAAGAAGAGGACACTAATATTTCAAATGAGGGGCTGCCTACGAACAATGACCCTAAACCGGTTGACCAAATGCATAAGTCACCAAATCCTTACATTCCTGGGTCGTTAAAAGGGAAGTCCCCAAATCAAGTACCCACTCCTGTAACAGATGACGACTCCACCAAGTCTCTGACTCCGCAGCCAAAACCGATGGTATCGCCTATAAGAGACAAGGTTCCTTTTCCAAGTCGTCTGTGCCCAGCCAAAGAGAACAAAAAGTTCATGGAGCTTTACAATCTGCTGAAGAACGTCAACGTTAATCTTCCTCTTTTGGATGTAATCAAGACGATGCCCGCTTACGTGAAGTTTTCCAAGGAGCTGGCCGCAAGGGAGCGGCGATTGGAAACATCACAACGAGTCGAGTTGACCAAGGAGGTGAGCGCCATATGTAAGGGTCCACTTCTGAAGAAGGAGAAAGACCATGTGAGCTTTTGCATTACTATAGCCTTAACTAACGGGCAAACAACACGGGGAATGCTTGACCTTGGTGCCAGAATCAATTTAATGCCATACTCGCTATATAAGGAATTTGACCTTAGAACAATGAGGCCAACGACGATGCAATTATAGTTGGCGGACCGATCAATACGACAACCACTTGGCATAGTTGAAGATGTTTTGGTCCAAGTTGGTGAATTGGTAATTCCGATTGACTTTGTTATACTCGATGTCGGCGAAGTTCCGAAGGAAGGCACGGAGCATACCATCTTGTTGGGCAGACCATTTATGTCCACCTCCCATACACTGATCGACGTACACAAAGGGAGAATGACTTTATCTTTTTTGGGAGAGACAGTCACATTCTCGATTAGAGATATCCACAACACTCCCTCGCCGATGATGCAAGAAGTTTTTTCATTTATTGATCCTATTGCATCTTGCATTCACGAACTTAAGGGAATCACTATGTTGGATGAATCAAGTGTCGAGGACGACTCAGAATTTTTAAGCAGGGTGGCTGAGATGTTGTATATAAACTTGAACGAAATCACGGAAGAATATGAAGGGTTTGAAGATCTTGATGAGGAGCTATATGAAATAGCTAACGCACCTGCGCTTGAGCCAAAAGTAGATCTAAAACCACTGCCGAGTCATTTGAAGTACATTTTTCTCGAGCCCAACGAAATAAAACCCGTCATAATTTACTCAGCATTAACGGAGCATGAAGAAAGAGAACTGACTGTAGTATTGAGCACCTACAAAGAAGCCATAGGATGGAGCATCAGCGACATCAAAGGGATAAGCCCCATTACGTGCATGCACCGAATTGAGTTAGAACCCGATGCAAGACCAGTACGAGACAGTCAGCAAAGATTGACGCCAACATTGTATGAAGTGGCCAAGAAAGAGATTTTTAAGTTGAAAGAGGAAGGGGTGATTTACGCAGTCTCCGATAGCAAATGGGTGAGCCCGATTTATGTAGTACCCAAAAAGGGCGGCATCACCATAATCGGAAACAAGAAAGGAGAAATCGTCCCAACAAGGCTGACCACGGGATGGCGAATGTGCATTGATTATAGGAAGTTGAACGTTGTAACAAGGAAGGACCACTTCCCATTGCCATTTATTGACCAACTGTTGGACAAACTTGCCGGACACGAATTTTACTGCTTCTTGGATGGCCTTTCTTGTTACTATCAAGTGGCTATAGCCCCGGAGGATCAAAGCAAGACTACCTTCATGTGCCCCTTTGGCACATTTGCATTCCGGAGGATGTCGTTTGGTCTGTGCAATGCTCCATCAACCTTTCAGAGGTGTATGCTTTCTATCTTCACTGATTTTATTGATGACTTTCTGGAAGTGTTTATGGATGATTTTTCTATTTTTGGTGATTCATTTGAAAGTTGTCTTGCTAATTTGTCTAAAGTTTTAAAAAGTTGCATTGAGAAGAGTCTTACATTGAGTTGGGAGAAATCCCATTTTATGGTCAAAAGTGGCACTGTACTAGGGCATATTGTTTCTAGTTGAGGGTTGGAGGTAGATAAAGCAAAAATTGACGTTATTGAAACTCTTCCTCCCCCTCGTGATATTAAAGGAGTTCGTAGTTTTCTTGGGCATGCAGGATTTTATAGGCAATTTATTCAAGATTTTTCAAAAACTAGTGGCCCACTTTGTAAATTGTTGTCTCAAGATACTCCATTTGTGTTTGATGAAAATTGTATGAATGCGTTCGAAACTCTTAAGGAGAAAATTACGTCTGCACCGGTTGTTGTTGCTCCTGATTGGACTCTACCATTTGAAATTATGTGTGATGCGTCTAATGAAGCAGTAGGGTCTGTTCTAGGACAACGTGTCGAGAAATTGCTTAGGGTTATTTATTATGCGAGTTATATGCTAAATGATGCCCAACGCAACTACACAGCTACTGAGAAGGAATTGTTAGCAGTTGTATTCTCTTTAGATAAATTTCGATCTTACATTGTAGGAGCCCAAGTCATTGTTCATACTGATCATGCTGCTCTACGTCATTTATTTGCTAAGCCACAAAGTAAACCACGTTTGATTCGTTGGATCTTATTGTTGCAAGAATTTGACGTAGAAATTAAAGATAGACGTGGCTGTGAAAATGTGGTAGCTGATCATTTGTCTAGGATGGTAACTGAAAATGATGAGAAATGCATGATTGACGATTTATTTCCTTATGAAAATGCTTATGTTCTAAATGCTTCTATCACTCCTTGGTATGCTAATATCGTGAATTATCTTGCTTGTGGTATTATACCTAATCATTTGAACTACTAAGAGAGGAAAAGGTTTTTGCATAAGTGCAGGAGTTATTTCTAGGATGAACCCTTCGTATTCAAAAGGTGCAAAGACGGACTAAACAGGCGCTGTGTCTTAAATGAGGAGATGACAAGCATTTTGCAGTTTTGCCGTGACCTTGGTGGTCATTTTGTGGCACAAAAGACCGCATTTAAGATCCTTTTGGCAGGTTTTTATTGGCCAACTCTATTCACTGATGTCATTGATTATTGTAGGAACTGCGATGATTGCCAAAGAACAGGGAACATAGGGAAGAGGGATGAGATGCCTCTCGTGCCAAATCAAGTAGTCGAGATTTTCGACGTGTGGGGAATTGACTTTATGGGACCGTTCCCAAAGAGCGAAGATTTTGAGTACATCCTGGTGGGCGTTGACTATGTGTCCAAATGGGTGGAAGCTATCCCAACACGCAAGGCTAATYRTGACYTCGTTTTYAYATTTCTGAWAGAGAATATATTCAGCAGGTTTGGAGTCCCTAGAACAATAATAAGTGATGGAGGGAGTCATTTCTATAACAGAGCATTTGAAAGATTGATGAACGAGTGCGGCGTACGACATAAAGTGGCTACCCCCTACCACCCTCAAACTTCCGGTCAAGTGGAAACCAGCAACCGCCAATTGAAGAGCATTCTAGAAAAGACCGTGGGCCCAAACAGGAAGGATTGGGCCACGAAACTGGTAGATGCGCTATGGGCGTATAGAACTGCATACAAAACAGTGCTCGACTTGACCCCTTTTCAACTCGTCTACGGAAAGGCGTGTCATTTGCCGGTGGAGATGGAACATAGAGCAAGTTGGGCAATTCGAAAGCTCAATATGGACCATAAAGAAGCTGTGGAATATAGGAAATTGGAGCTGACTCATCTTGAAGAAATGCGAAACGAGGCGTATGACTGTGCTTGGAGACAGAAACTTACCATGAAAAAGCGTCACGATCGCCATATCGTTGATAAAAACTTGGAAGTGGGTAAGTTAGCTTTACTTTATAACTCACGATTGAAACTATTTCCAGGAAAGTTGAAGTCAAGATGGAGCGGACCATTCATGATCAAGGGAATAGACAATTTTGGAGCAGTTACTCTTTATGATGAAAAGAAAGATACGACCTTTAAAGTTAATGGTCATCGAGTGAAGCTTTATCGTGAGGGGATGATACTGAATAAGGATCATGAAGTGGTGGAACTCCGAGATCCACCGTCTAACAAGGATTAACCTCTCAAATTGCGTCGAGCAAGCGACGTAAAAAGTTGCGCTTCTTGGGAGGCAACCCAAGCGTTAGTTAGTTTTCGATTCTTCTTTTTCTTTTTCTTTTTCTTTTTTCTTTTTATTTTTATTTTGGTCTTTATTTTATTTTATTTCTGTTTTAATTGTGTCAATTGCCGTGGTGCGTTTAATTGGGTGTTAATGTGCATAATCTTCAATTTAAGCTAAAAAAGTGTACCTAACGGTTACCGCTAACGGTTACCATAACCGTTAATGAGTAACCGTTAGTACCTATGGTTGCTGCACTCACTTACCTATAAGCGCAAAATTCAGAGCAACTAACGGTTACCTAACGGTTGCCCTAACCGTTAGGAGTAACCGTTAGCTACCCAGGTGCGTTTAATTTGGAGCTGAATTGTTTGGAATTTTTTTTCCAAGAAGGTAAGTTTAATTTTTTTGGGATTTTGGGCGTAAACAATTAATGGAAGCCTAGATTTTATTTCTTTAAAGAGAATGCTGAACTAATTAGGGAAATTTCTTAATTCCTACCTTATTTGAACTTAGATTCACTTTAGGATTCCTACTTTTAGGGCTTTCATAATCCTATGTATTTGACACCCCCTTGAGAACCACAACTCATCCAAATTCTTAAACTTTAGCCAAAAACAAATTTTCCCAGGCACTTTTCTTTTCTCACCAACAACAATGGAGGAATTTGTCGAGCGTGACGAGTATGATAAGGTGATGAAGGATTTGGAGGACGTAAGGCAAGAGTTAAAGAAGTTGAAGATAGAAAATCATGATCTCAAATTTGAAAAATTGGGTTCCTCCTGGGAAATCAATAAATTCAAGGCCTTGTGGAGAACAGAACAGCAAAGAGCTCTTGACCTTTACAAGGAGATCGAGAGGCTTAAGAAAATTATTTATAGAGCTAGTCTACCCATCTACCCCGAGCATGTGCCCGCGAATGAACCCGTAGGATCTTTTGAGAGTTCGAGTTCTGAAAATTCCAAGAAGTCGCGAGATGATTAGCTAGATCTATGTGATTTTCTATTTATGGGAGGGGTAGAGTCATTTTATTTGATGTTTTATTTGAGTTGTTTTAATTAGTCACGAGTTGTTATTCATGTTTGTCCGCGATTACGTTCTTAATAATATTTACTTCAAATATATTAGTTTTCTCGTGAGATGCAGTTTTTAATTTTCTTGTTTTTCTCCAATCAAGGCCGCATTCCGGCCCAATCATTGCCACCAGGCATCTGCACGCGACAATTGATAAACAGCTATACCTTTTTATTTTACTTTTTTTATTTTATTTATTTCATGTGTCTTAGTCTTGAATTTTGCACTTGTGCATTGATCCATTGCTGAGTGTGCAGGAACAGTTACAAATTCTTAAATTTTGGAATGCAGCGCACAGCTAACGGTTGGTTAAAGGTTACACCAACCCTTAGCACTAACGGTTGGTTAACCATTAACACCAACCCTTAGCACCAACTGTTAACAGCCCAGACTTTGCAGAAACGGAAGGTTCTCAGCGTGAAATTTCGGGAATTTAATTCCCAAAAAGGTAAGATTCGATTTGCCCCAACTCTTGGACGAATTTTAACTTATGGGAATAATTCTGTTACCTTCTTTTGAGTTCTAATTAAATAGGTAAGTTTAATTAACATACCTTAATTCTTTTATTAAAGAAGAGTCAGGATTCCTAATCTTAAGGCCCAAGATACCTATAAACAGACACCTTCTAGGGTTCAATACTTCACAATTCCTTCAAGGCTCTCTCAAAACCTCTTCCCTTTTGCCCAAGCTTATAAGCCCTTTTTCCCCAACCATGGCTCATCGTCTACGTGAAACTATCGTGCGAAGCCTTCGAACTACGTTGTCCAAAGCTCGCGAGGAGGCGGAATCCATATTCGCCGATTTAAGGCGCTCGTTGACGACGATCGCTTCCATGCAAAGCAATATCAATATGCTGGACCAAGAGCTCGAGGAGACGAAGGCTAGGTTAGACATGGAGAAAGAATATAGCACGTTCTTCTTCCGGGAGGGATTGGAGCTCATGCGTCAAGCTCATAACCTCCGGCAACGTTTGTTGGTGAAGGAAGAAGAAGTTCGTCAACTTGAAGAAGTTAAAGGCAACCTCATACTGAAACAAGAGATATGGAAGCAGCAGTTGAAGGGCGCCTTTGACAAGTATGGTGTAGACAACCAATACTTGGGTTGCCTCCTAAGAAGCGCTTGTTTAACGTCGAAAGCTCGACGTCTTCTACGAATGATGCTATCCCGGATCCATAAATAAGTGACGATCGTGCCACGCCTTAGTGTTCTCCAAGAGTACGTTTAGGCCATTTAAATCACCAAGGCGAGCACGGAAAGCAAGTCGTAGAACAAAAACTTCAATTCGCTTCGGAGGTCGAAAAGGCGAGTAATTGATCACCACGAACATATTAAAAGTAAATTGCGGCATAGGGTGATCCTCTACTTCCTTAAAAACTAGGGAATCCGTCGAACAAACGGCAAATCCCTCGTACACTCCGAACTTCTTCAAATCTTTAACATCTCCCTCAACACCCTGAAAAATATTAAAATCTATATAATGACATAGGGGAGGGAAATTTTGCTTGATTACCTCAACCACCATCTCATTCTCATCCTCGATCATGGGTGGCTCGATAAGAGGCTCGATCATCGCATCCTTCTCGATAAATTCGTCCATCACCTTTTCTACATTGGGCATCGCATCACCTCCATCCTCATTGAGCTCGATTGGGCATGAATCTCCATCGTCGATTAGGTTCTCCAATGGCAACACCTCCTCCTCGTTTGACAATTCCTCCAAAGAAGCCATTATTTGGGCACACGACCTCTCCATATTTGCCATACTTTGTTTCATAGACTCACAACTTCGATGCATAGACTCAAAAGGGTCATCTTCGAGTTCGTCTTGAAAACTCATGGTCTCAGCTTCTTGATCTTGCTGCCCCGCCAAAAGTTGATCGTCTAATTTATATTCTTCGTGGCTCGTACAATCTTGGACAGCGACAACCTCCTCCTTTGGCTCATCATCAAGTGTTACCAAACATTCATGCGTCATATGTCCTTGGCATCCACAATTATCACATATTACATTAGGTACGTAGAACATCCTCATGAATTTATCGCCTACTTCATACCATGTACGCAAAGAATTAGGTTCGAGCCTTTCGAACCATTTCATTGCTTCTTCCTTCAGCGCAAAAGTGAAAAGTCGCATTTTCACTTGATCCCTTGTAAGACCGTGAAGATGAGAACTATCAGTGATAAACTCGTATTTTTGAATGAATTTTAGCGCATTTTCATTTGGACCCCATGAAAAACCGGGAGATTCAATTGGTCGTATTTGTCGGGAAAGTAATTATTCATCGCGTTACTCAATGGAATGGGCGATCGAAGTGCATGACGCCAATTGAACGGTGGTTCATCGTACGGATAATACATTGTTTTTTTAAAAAAAATTTTTTAAGAAAAATTAATATTTTTGATTTTTTTTTAAATTTTTTTTCGAAAAATAAATATTTTTAAACTCCCCCATTCTCCAAACTGAAAATTTTATTTTCAAATTACACTAACCATACTCAACCACCCCCCCTCCCTTAAAACTTGGCAATCTCCTGATTGTCATAAATATTAAAGAAAATAAGAGTATGGGAGATAAGAAAACATCCCTGAAAATTCGATGGCCGAGTCTCTCTAAAAACGCATGTGCAATTATCCTTCATCTTAGATCGCGTGACTAGATTGTCCCGAACAAACCTATAAACAAAAACAAACAAACAAAACATGATTGTTATCAATTGTGACGCGCAAGTGCCCGGTGGCACGTCTTTTGGGAAATGAAACGGCCGGATTGCGCCCAACGTCGTAATTGGCTGGGTTGCAGCTCATCAAAAAGGTCACCGGGCTGCGGCTAACTTGGGTCGGATTGCGACCTCGATCGACGAAATCATCATAATCCATGATTGATGCGGTAAGCGGTAGGTTTAGTGGTTGATTGTCATCGTTAACGCCTTGAGTAGAACTAGCGGTAAGGCCTTGCGGTAGCGAGCTCCCGCTATATAACCGTTGTCTAAAATAAGCGATTTATCATATTTGCTGCACATCAACACACACATAAACGTACCACGGCAATTGACACAATATAAAAAGACAGAAATAAAATGAAAACTAACTAACGCTTGGGTTGCCTCCCAAGAAGCGCAACATTTAACGTCATATGCTCGACGCAATTGCTCGATCAATTTCTAGCTCGTGGTGGGTCCACGAACTCCTTCTTTTTCCTATCTCGACTCTTCATATATTTCTCGTAATAAGGCCTAAGTCGATGCTTGTGGACTTGGAGACTTGATTTCTCACTCTCATCGTACACTGTGGCTACACCATACTCATCCATCTCCTTTATTAAAAACGGTCCACTCCATGCAACTTCAAAATTGGTTGGATCAAACTTACGATCGGAATTGTATAACACTAGTTGACCAACCTTGAACTTCTCGTTAAAAACTTCGTTCGACTTCTTCTTTGTCTAATCCCTGCTATTAGCCTCGCCCTTTTTCTTTGTACGTTTAAAATTCTTGTAGGGGTCGAGGGAAACACTTCTTGAACGATTATGCGGTGGCCTCAACTCTTCTCTTGGCTCAAACTTCGAACGATCTCGTTGTGGTCTCAACTCCACTTTTGGCTCATTTTTAGGAACGTCAAACCGCATGGGCAATCCATCATCAAATGCCTCTACATTATCAAACTCTTCAATCGTGCCGATGCTCAAGAGCTCATTCGCGCAAGAATCTACTAAATCAATAGTAGAGCAATCATTCTTAACAAACGATGCAGGACTCTTGTGAAAATCTTGAAGTGAAAACATCACCATTTCGCCCAATACGGACATAGTCACCATCCCCTCGTTTACATCGATCACCATACGCATTGTAGACATGAACGGACGTCCTAACAAAATGGTGTGTTCTCGGTTCTCTCTTTGTACGTCACCAACATCCATGATGACAAAGTCGACCGGCACTACTAGCTTGTCTACTTGTACTAAGACATCCTCTACAATACCCAAGGGTAGCCTCATCGTTCTATCCGCCAATTGTAATGTCATCGTGGTTGGCTTCAGCGGTCCTAGGCCAAATTCCTTGTAGATCGAATAGGGCATCAAATTTATGCTAGCGCCAAGATCGAGCATCCCTCTTGCCGTTAGTCCATTCCCGAGAGAAATAGTTATGAAAAAACTCCCGGGATCCTTCTCTTTAGGTGGCAATGGTTTCTTAAATATATCTCCAACTTCTCTTATCAAAGCTACATGCTGATTTGTAGCCAAATGCCTTTCCTTTGATGCTAAATCTTTGAAAAACTTCACAAATGCTGGCATTGTCTTTATCACCTCTATCAGGGGGAGGTTAATATTAACATTCTTCAGTAAATTGTATAACTCCATGAATCTCTTATTCTCCTTGGCCGGACGTAGGCGACTTGGGAAGGGAACATGATCAGAAACAGTCAACTTCTTGGGCGGCGAATTTAAGGAACTCAGTTTCTCCAATACTCGTTTTGCCTCGTGGGCCGTTAAATCACCAAAATCTCCTCCTGCTGCTATTTCAACTTGGCTTTTCCCCATGGGCGACAAACCATCAAAGAAAAACTGATTAATTATCTCGGGGGAATAGCTATGATGGGGGCATGCTTTTAAAAGTGATTTTTAACGCTCCCATGTCTCATGAAATAATTCTCCCTCCACTTGTTCGAAGTTAGCAATCTGCCTCCGAATTTGCCCCGTTTTTTGTGCCGAATAGTATTGATTTAGGAACTTCTCGCTTATCATCTTCCAATCAGTTAATGACCTTGGTTCTAAGGACAGTAACCATGTCTTCGCCTTGTCTTTCATGCTATAGGGGAAACAAATCATTTGCATCTCCTCCCGATTTAGGCCATGACCTACAAATCTGCCTACTTCAT
>BMAC01000042.1:374416-397082 GCA_014905375.1 Phtheirospermum japonicum
GGCGGAAAGATCACAGGAGGGTCCACCAAGACAATCTCCTCCTTGTCGAGAGGGTCCACTCTTTGGAACGTCCTTGGCGCATTGCATAGCTCATATAAGATCCGCCAAAAGGTGAACGTTCCAAGCGGGCACTTGAAGCTCATCTCGGCTAGGTACTCGGGTGGAATGGTGGTTTTGAAGTGCCCCAAAAACTCGTCCAAGAAACGATAAGAATAATGGCCGTCTAGCTTGTTCATCCTTTGATCGACAAACGGGGGAGGGAAACGATCTTTCTTTGTGGACTCATGAAACTTATTAAACTCGATCAACATCCTCTAACCCGTTGAAGCCCTTCTTTATCCTTAAGAGGTATCAAGTCGCTCGTCTTGGGAACCAAGTCAATGGGCTTCACCCACTCGCTTTTAGAAATAACGAACATCAAGCCCTCCAACAACAACCTCCACATCCCGGCTCTCATCATATCTCCAAGACTCAAATTCAAATGGCTAACTCCCTCATCCACTCTCGGTATCAATTCAATAGCACTCTTAAGAACTTTAAGCACTTCAACCGGCCACTCCTCTTCACTTCGATTCGAGTTTTCCAAAATGGTAATCGACTTGATCTCCTCTTCCTCCTCAAAATAATCATCAAGTTTTCCCATCTTATCATCAAAAATCTCCACCCCAAGAAAATTTTAAAACTCCTCGATGGAATCGACTCCCAACCCCTCATCAACAACCTCCACCCCAAGAAAATCTTCAAATTCTCCAATCCTATCACCAATAACCCCCACCTCCCACTATAAAAAGTCATTGTTGCCCTCAACGACACATCGAGAATCGTCCACACGTAAACCGGGGGCACATAGAGGCACAACGGACTCATCATTAAGAAGAAGGGGCTCATCCTCACTACATCCCTCAATATCGACGTTCGGGCCAATCTCCTCCTCAATGCTCCAATCATTCAAACAAATTCGTTCGACCGTGGACTTGATGAAGTCCATATACACCCACTCTTCACAAGATTGTTTTTAAGTAAAAGGTAAGGGGTCAAGAGGAGTAAAAATACTCAGAATCAAAACCATGGCCTCCTCCATCGGTTAGACAACCGAATGAACTACCCCACACTTTTCAAGGAACGTGACCAGAAGAGTAGGCTAAGGTAGTGGGTCCACGTGATAAGGAACAAGAGGATCGTGAGGCGGCGGGGGAGTAGGACAATCGGGTCCCTCACAAGGAGGAGTCGGTTCCGAGCTAGACATTTGAGCGATTTGAGCCTTCAATGTCGCTATTTTCGTAACCAACTCAAGCTCCCGAGAAGAAGAAACTCCACTCACTTCATAATCATTGGAATATATTTCTCTAGAAGATGTTTGCTCGGGAGGGAGGGAAACGGAAGATGCTATAGGTATGGGGCCACTTGGGACAATGAAGCTCCCACATCCAAACAACTCATAAGGATCGGGAGGGGGGAAACTATTGTCGGTACCAACGTAAATTGGCCTCAGAAATTATCTATTAACATCTGCCATGGTGCGGATAGGTGGGCCACTTATGACATTAGAGCTCGGACCGCCAAACGACTCATAATCCTCGTGATCTTTAGTGGTTAACGGGGGAATTCGGGGAACGCCAAACGAGCTGGGAATCGGAGTTTGACCTCCATACATGTTAGTACATTGGTAGGGAGAATTAAAACCCTCATATGGACCGGATGTCGTATTGTACATATTTGGGAAGTGAATGGTAGCACCATATCCTCCATATGGAGTGGAATTCGGATTTTGGTTACTAACGATCCCATTTCGATTAATGAAGCCTCCATCATACATGTTCAGAATTTGAGGAGTAGGGGCCCCGTAACCTCCATACGGACCGTTTGAACCCATGAAGCCGCTCGACCCAACATGGTTTGCACCATGCCCTCCCATGTTGGGTTGACCATAGCCGAATCCACCATTGGCAACGTGGTTTGCACCATTCCCTCCCACGTTTCCATACCCATTATACAACATCTCATTCCCAACATGGTTTGCACCAAGCCCTCTCATGTTGGGAATGTATCCACCATAGTTATAAGCACCTTGCATACTAAACAAAAAAGGTCATAAACAAAACAAAGCTAAAAACACAATGAAACTACAAGCAAATCGAAAGCCTTAACCAAGCCGAGTCGCAACGGCACCATTTTGTTAGAAGAGTTTTAGTGGTGTTGAAATATATCAATGGGTTCTTGGCTTGGTATTACGGAGATCGATTCGATTGAAGGATTCAAGGTGTTTCAAGCTTTGAAAAATAAAAGGAAATGAAAATAAAGCAACTAATCTAACTAAACTAAGCTAGGAATTGAAATTGCAAGTTGGTCGATGCCACGTCGGATGCCTCAATATAGAAATGCAATGCAATAATGAAAATAAGCAAGAAAATGCAATGTTTCACCAAGTACAAGCATGCAAGCACAAGGTACAACTATGCATAAAATCCTAAATAATGAAAATAAGCAAAGATTGAAAGCATGGATGTAAAGAGCAAGAAAAGTTATTATGAAAGTTTAAAACTTTAAGGAAATTAACAAGCAACAAAGAGTAGATCTAAGATTTAACCTAAAACTATGCATGAAAAAAAAATTGCAAATAAAGCCTACAAAAAAACTCAAAATCAAGACGATCTAAGGCTCGATATATGATCTAGATGTGTCACTCATCTAGATTCCATAGACAATTCTTAAGAGCTAACTTGAATTCAAGGTGCTAAGACAAAAGGCATAACATGAAGAACAAGCATGGAATTGAA
The DNA here is from genome assembly GCA_014905375.1 of Phtheirospermum japonicum. Taxonomy (NCBI): domain Eukaryota; kingdom Viridiplantae; phylum Streptophyta; class Magnoliopsida; order Lamiales; family Orobanchaceae; genus Phtheirospermum; species Phtheirospermum japonicum. The sequence goes on from BMAC01000042.1 coordinate 377,194, forward strand.
GAACCAAGCATGGAATTAAAGCATAAAACATGAAATTGAAAGGAAACTTACTGAATTAAGAAATGAAACAAATCTTGAATGTAATTTCATCAAAAGTAACAATCTAAAAAAGTATTTGGATTCTTCTTAGGCTTACAAACCCAAGGCCAAGCATGAAAGTAAATCTAAATCTAGAAATGAAAATACATCAAAGCTTGAATTTGAATTTAAAACCTAAGAAAAGAGAATTATCCAATAGCTTGACAGTAATTTTGATCCCAAACCCTAGCTTGAGTCGGGAGGGGAGTTATTTCTTCAATGGTGTAAGGTGTGGGCTTTATATAGGTTTTTGTAGGGGCAAAAATGTCAAATACACCAAAATTTCCGTAGCCCTCAGCTTTGCAATCGATCGACTGCAGGGGGTGTCGATCGACTTCAAGTCAATCGAATGAGGGGCAGTCAATTGACTGCTCTGCTTTTATGAGGTTGGCTACTGCCCGGCAGTCGATTTGGAGCTCCTTCAGTCGATTCGTGTCTAGTCGATCGACCACCAAATGATTTGGCAATCGATTTGGTGCTTTTCAGTCGATCCTGGATGCTTTCGGCTCAAATTTCTCGTTTTCCGGTCCAAAACGTCCGCCGAGTGAATATAATCTCTTTAGCCACCTGCAAAACAAGAATTCAAACTTAAAAACCTAAATATAGCACAAACACCTCACACTTCGTACATTTTAATTCAAAAAGAAAATAAACAAGAAAATGACCTAAGACCCTAGAATAAACGACTCAAAACGACTAAAAACTACGGTAAACTCTAACTAAAGACACTAGGAAAAACATAACAATTACATGCAAAACAGGTTGCTGCCGAGTCCTTGGCGAGTCTTGCTCGGGAAAAGCAAAGAAAGAGGATCCGCTCTCGCAATAAGGCCTTGAAGAAGATGAAGAGAATGCAGGAGAAGAAGAAGAGAAAGGATAGGGGTGAAGGAACTTCGACATCCCTCGTCGTTCGAAAAGGGTTCGAAGTCAATAAGTTCATTTTATTCTATTTTATTTTGATAAGTGGTAAAGTGATCATTGTTTGATCAATGTTGGTTTGTAATGTTGGGTTTATGACTTAATAACATTGGGTGTTTTATTTAGGGGGAGTTTACTAACTTAGGGGGAGTTAGTTGTTTTTGTTTGAACTTGTTTTTACGTCTTAGTATTTTGTCCACAAAGGCAAAAGGGGGAGATTGTTGAGGAATTTATTCTTGGCAATAATTCCTATTTTGTTATTTGCCTTTCTTAGGCACAAAATAAGTTAGGGAACTAGATTTAGGATTTTATTTGTTTCCAAGTTGATGTACAAGACTTTATTTAGTTTCCTAGATTATGTTTAGGATTTTTTTTACTTGTTTACCAAGTTTAGGATTCTAGGATTGTCTATTTAAGACAAGAGAATCCTAAAGCTTGTAATCATTTTTTTTGACGCACAGATTTTTGAGAGAGAAGACGCAACGCAAGATACACATCAACGAGAAGAAGTGAAGACTACTTGGAGACATTGTTCGAGATTATCAAGTTCTTTGAAGTTGCGTAACCAACGGAGAAGATCTTGTCATCACGGAGACAAGTATTTAGTATCAAGTTTTTGATATTTTAGTTTTCATATATTACTTCACAAGTTCACAAGTATTTTACTTGTGAACTGAATTTCATTTGCTGTGTTCTTAATTTAATTTCCGCTGCATAATTTTCGATTAACTCTGGTTGATGTTGTTAACCAGTGTTGGCTAACATTGATAAACAACATCACAAACTGATAATTATTCTCAAAACCATAGACCTTTAAATTCTACAAGACCCTTATTTCTCAAGCTTAATATCATCTCATCTCAGTCTCTCTCTCTCTCTATCTATCCTTCTCTCTCCGGCCCTTTATATCTCTCTCTCTTTATCATGGTATGAGGCATATGTTATTCTCTCTTTACGAATAATTCTCCCATCTCTAATAGCTATGAATGGGTTTATGAATTTATGGTGGATTTATGGTGACCTCTCCTTTAGGAGCTATTCCTTAGGAGAGGCGAGCTCTTATGATGCAGACACTATTATACCAGCTCGGCGATGAGTGGTAGCTCAGCGTTGAGTATTGAGCTTTATGGTTTTGGGCCTTAACGGGCTAATATGGGTTGTTTTGTGGGGTCCCGACAAATTATGGTTTAAAGAGGGCTCAGGCCTCGTTCTTTACTCTAAGTTTTGATTGGATCTTGCGCACTATTTAACTCTAAAATCTCTTGCTAACTTAAGTATCGGAGGGCCTACGCCAGGGCCGTCCACCGCCTTGGCTTAGGTTTTGTCTTGCAGGATCGATCAGATCGCTAGGAGACTCTTGGAGATCAATCAGGTCGCTGTGACGTTAATTGAAGCTATTTAGGTCATTGACTTCATATTTCAGGTCAGTATCCCATATTCTTGGAGAACCAATCTTTTTGGTCACATCAATATGAGTGTGGTACCAGCGTCTCTTCATCTTCTTGTTGCTACCACTCATGAGCCAAATTAAAATATAAATGGAAACACTTATGTTAAATCAGATTGACGGGTTATGATCTGTTAGGTCATCTGAGCCGATACGAGAATGTATTGGTTTTTGTACTAAGATGTATTGAGTTTTGTACTTGAAAGTATTGATTTTTCATAATCTCTAACCCGTGATATGAAATATTGGTTTTTATACTATAATGTATTGGTACTATGATGTATTGGTTTTTTACTATAATGTATTGGTTTTTTACTAGAGTATATTGTCATGAGATTTTTGTCTAACGAATGATCTGTTAGTTACCGACTTGACAAGAGTGTTGCTCAAATATAAATAAACTAGGTTTGATCCATTAAACAGTATCCTTTCTTCCGCCAAATTTAAAACCTTAAGATATTTGGTCTAAGACTCCCAATGTGAAGATTAGGTTCCGAATCACAATTCTCATTTGTTTTACAACTCTCATTTTCAGCTCACAATTAACTATTTTTTACACCCACTCCCACACTCTTCTCTTTTATCACATCATCATCACATTTAAAAAAATTTAAATTTACTAAATACAATATAATAAAACACTATCATCCACTTTTCAAACATGATTTGACATCAAATATAATATAAAAATACATTATTATCCACTTTTCATACATGATTTGATATCTACAGTAAAAAGTAAATGATTTTGAATCCTATAACAAACAGAAATTCTTACTATTTACAGAATTTTGAATACTCAAAATTCTGAATAGTAGGATTCAGAACTTTAACGATGTATAGTCTAAACAGTCATCATTCATCCGCATTAAATCAATGCAACTACAACAAATTCAATTGAATTAACTTAGTCAATCAAACTATTCACCCTCACATAAACACCGCGCACAGACTGGACATAAGCAAAATAACAAATGAATCAGAAAAACACAATTCACATTCTCTCTATTAAAAATTACGCCAAGCAATTTCACACAAATAAACCAACCTAACTGACACACATATCTATGTTCATAAGTTCGTTGGAAACTAATAGATTTTGTACATACAAACACAATCGAGTCTCCGCTTTCACATAGGAAAATGAAGAAATCACCTCTAGATTACGCGATTGATTTCCAGAGAGAGAGAGAGATCTAATGAATTTTCATTCTAAAAGTGGCAAAACCTTAACAACCGAGAACTGAAGTTTACAAATTTAAAATATTTATTGACGATAAGATCACAAATCCAAGAACTCACGCTGCAATGACAATCAGATAATATAATACGAAGCAGAAAAATAACTATAATTTTATTTCCGATGCACCATCGTACCTAGGCACAAAAACAACCAAAAAGCTTCTAATTGAGCTTCGCTACAAGTATGTCTGAATATGATGCTTGATGATTCAGTCCAAAGATATCTCCATCTTTTCGTTGATTGAACATTTCATAAGTTTTGACAAATAGTTTTCCTTTAATATGATCCTTTGTGCTCGGAATTTGTGGTGTCTTTTGAAACATTCGAGGATTTGGATATGGACATCATAGCTGGGCTTTGTACTTAGGATGCGAGCCGGAAAAACATATTTAATTTTTAAAAAAAATTATAAATACAAATTGGTGAATTATTATCATTTAGCTTTCTTCCGTTGATTTCTCTTTGTATATATCTTGTATTTAAGTACCTTATCATTTAAGTAGCAACGAGGCTGGTTGAGGCACTAATTCTATATGAGCTCAAGGATAGCACGAAGCTAAAGCCGAACAAAGTTCCCAACAAGTCAAATTACCTAAGTACACTAAATCCGATCAAAAATCTAAACTCCCAAGCAATTCATCAAAACCGCGTCACTTCGCCAAGGTTCCAAGCAAAAATAACACACACATTACTCAAATTAGCACAAGCAAGCATGCAAACAATCTTAAAAACCCAAGGCGAACTCTAACCACCACCCCACACTTAAAATCTAGCAATGTCCTCATTGCAAATTAAGCTAAATAAAGTGGTAAAAAGTGTAGGGAAAAGATAACGCCCCTATCTACGAGCTTGTGTTGACGCAGTTGTGCGTAAGTCCTTTCCGGGAGTCGAGACAAGCAACCTACAAGAAATGAACAAACAGGGGGGTTGCAAAAATAAAATACGAATAAAAAGTTTTTTTTTTCTAGTTTTTTTTGGATTTTCTCTCTCTCTCTCTCTCTATCTCTCTTTTTTTTTTTTTTTACAAATTGGGTTGCCTCCCAATAAGCGCTACTTTAACATCTATAGCTCGACGGTTATATACAAAAGACGCTATCCGGGATCCAAGAAGAGGTGGCGATCATGCCATGACTTGGTGTTCTCGAGTAGACACACCGGGTGACAAAAATCACCAAGGCGGGCATGTCGGGCAAGCCGGAATGTCAAACCAATAAAAGAGCGGGCTTGCTTTGGTGGTCGGAAGAGGGAGTAGTCGACCACCCAAATGTGATCGTCCCAAAATGGGTCAACGTACTCCTTCGTCTCCCCGACCATAATCTCCTCTCTCTCCCCCACTACCTCTTACACCACCTCTTGATCAAGTATACAAACGGCATCGGGTGGTGGCAAAAGAGGCTCAAGTATCTTCACATCCTCCAAAACTGGCACAACTTCCTCATCCTCGCCAAAAGCAAGTAGGCTCAACATTCCAAGTGCCGTTGGAAACCCCAAAAGTGACTCCCCCTCAATTTCCACTACAACGTCTTCAAGAAGCACGAGAGGGGTAACGCCAACCTCCGACCCTTTCTCCTCACCTTCTAACTCCACCTCCTTGCACCCCTCTTTCACAAAACTGTCAAAGCTCGAATTGCCATAAACGAAAGTGGGATCCACCACATCAAAGATGGGCATCTCGTCGATACAAGGTTGTTTAAACTCGTCCACATCGTTGGCAATTTGCTCTATTCGAGTCTCCATGCGAGCAAGGCATTCCACGATCTCGGAGAATATGAATCATGAACTTGGGGAGCATACGAGTCAAATCTCGTGTAAGAAGAAGGCGGGGCGAGTTGAGCATATGGATCATCAAAATCCAGATCATAAAGACCACGAGTCGGTGCATACGGATCCATGCTCGGGTTATAGGGATGTGTAATTGGTAGAGAATATGAAGGGCTTGGGCCGGGATAATCAAAAGTTTGGACCCATTCTCGACCGATCGAAGCATACGGGTCATCATATGTCGATGGGACCCGATAGCTTGGGGGAGTGGTGTACGGATTTGGATACTCGGGAGTTTGGATGTAATGGTTTGGATAATTGGGATTTTGGATATAAGGGTCGTCGTATGGCAAACTAACTCGGTAGTTTGCCATCCTCGGCCGGATTAATCAAGCGGTGGAGGCATCCTTTGATCGTCGTGAGTGTGGGCGAGCGGCATCGAGCTTCCTGAATGAGTACCTTGCAAACACAACACTCAACAAAGGATTACGAGCATCGAAAGTAAAATAAAAATCTAAATTAACTACCAACTAAGATAACAAGAGAAATAATTAAAAATACCATTAGCCTTAATCTATCCCCGGCAACGGCGCCAAAATTTGATCGAGGAATTCTTAGCACTCTAAGAAATCTTCTCCGTAATAGTACGGAGTCGATTGTAGAGCGGTAAGATTTCCCGAGTCGTGTCTCTCGAGTATAGATATTATCGGCGGGTGGTGTTTTTACTCAATCTGTTGTTAATCAAAATTACACTAATCTACACTGGGAAAGCATTAAGTCATTGGTTTGGTTTGAGTTTTATGCTAAAGCTTGAATTTAAAAGGAGACTTTAATTAAAATTGATTGGGCTTAGGGTGTTCGGTTCGTCTCCACGATCAATCGGTTTTTGCAGAGCACTTAATCCACGATTCAGGGTTGTCAATCCCAAATGTCGATCAAGTATTGGGGTCGTCAATCCCAATTCTCAACAAATCCCAATTAATGGTTCTAAACGAACTTAAACCCTAAACCCGTAATTTCTAAACGAGTTGCATCAAATGTAAATTAAAGCGTGCTTGAAAGTAATTAATTTTTAATGACATTAATTAAAACTAATTAATAACATTGAATAAATTAAAATCTACTAAACTAAGAAGGCTTGCAATTGAAAGAGAAGACATAGAGGGAAACTAAAAGCTGGAAATTTAAAGAAGTCAAAAGCATAAAATATGAGACAAGACAAATTTACTAATGAGGAAAAGTTCAGGCATCTTTCAAAGTCCAAAAGCTTGTCTATCTAAAAGAGGTGAAAAGCTTGAAATTAAAAGCATCCATGGAGTTTTGCAAGAAAAAGAGAACAACAAGCTAGGGAATGAAATGGGGAAATTGGAATGCAAAGAACAAAAACACAAACTAAATCTAAAAACCAACACAACTTCAATAACAACAATCAACAATAACAACACAAGAAGGTAAGGGAAAGAAAACTACCAATTGCATTAAACACCAAACAAGAACTTCAAATGTAAATTACAACCTTAAAAAGCAACCAAGAACCACAAGTGAAGGATATGTCACCTTCTCCCACACTTGCTAAGAACACCTAAACCTAACTACACTAACTACTAAACTAGCTAAACTACATTAACTAAGGATTTAAACTAGGGTTTATTATGCAAGAGTAAAGGAAATGCTCGGAGGAAATGGAGCAAGCCCCAAATTCAACCAAATAAGGGTTGGATAAGGTTGGAGAGAGCTGGTCATATATATATATATATAAATACAGGGGCAAAATTGTCAAAAAGGGTCAAAATCTCAGAAACTCCTGCGTTGTAGTCATTCGACTGAGAACCAGTCTACCGACTGCTAGTCGATCGACTGAGTTCCAGTCGATCAACTGCTTCCTCAAAATTTGGCAAACTCACTACCGAGCAGCCGATCTGGAGAGGTCCAGTCGATCGACTGAAAGCCAGTCGATCGACTGGTACGGGTGCTCTTGGCTCAGTTTTCTCATTTCCGCTCTAAATGTATGTCAGCTGTCGCTCCTCATTCGCGCTGTGTTCCCTTGATTTCCCGTTCCAATTCGAGTCGAGTGGGATGCCTCCAAACGTGCGCGGGCTCCGCTTGGTCATCTATGGCCAAAAGTATGAAAAAGAGTAAAAATATACCAAAAACTACTAAAAACTGCACAAAAGCTATAAAACCCTAAAACTAACAAAATAAGACAAAATGACTCTTAAAACCCGTAAATGCAAGTAAAACACACGCGAATGCGACACAAAAAGGTAACAAAAAAGTGTACAAAAAAGTACAAATTAGCTGTAATACCAGAGACTAAGTTATTTCATCTTTGGAGACGAATAGCCAAAACCAAAGGGCACTACCGGGGTTATTTCGTCTTGCGGACAGAGATTATTCTCGACTCGACTTACAGTTTCTGTTTTCTATTTTTTTCTAGTTTTTGAGATATTTTGTTACATTCCCTGTTTGTGCTCTAAGTTGTAATTCCAATAATCGCATGACAAAATATTTGTAATCTGTAATCTACTTTTTTAATATCCCTAACTTGAAAAATTTGACCTCTAGCACTCCGATCAGTTCGACCGCTCCTGCCATTTCATCCACCATCGCGACGACGACCACTACCCCTGCAGTCACGAACACCACTATGATTGGCGCTTCTACGCCAAACATGAGTCATGCTGACTTCCTTCTCAACCAAGGGACTTTCGACACCCTCTTGGAGACACTGTCGAGGCAAATCGCGGACAACAACCCGGCCTCAGCCACTGCTGGTTCATTCCTTTATGGGATGGAGACATCGGTCTAAAATGTGTCAGCTTCGGCTGCGAACCATCTTACTGGGATGATGGGAACTTCAGTTTCGAGCATGTTCTCAAGCACAGCTTCGACTGCTGGATCATTCCCTTACGGGATAGGGACTTCGGTCCAAACTATGTCATCTTCGACTGTGATGACGGGAACTTTGGTTCTAAGCATGTTCGCAATGGCTCCGCCGACGTACTCTTTTGTTACCCATTTAACGGGTATGATGGGAACCTTTGTTCCAACTATGACCGCTCCTGTGCACTCCTCACGGATCATGCCCGCCGCAAAGAAGCCTCAAAAATTCACTGGTGAAGGATTCAAGAGATCGCAACAAAAGATGTTGTTCTGCCTCACGATGCTTGGCTTCGCTAACTTCATGAAGGAAGATGAACCACCCACTCCGGATGAGTCCGAMACCAGTTTCACGGTTCGCGCTGCCTATGATAATTGGCATAARGGTGACTATCTGTGTAAAGGCTTTCTCTTAAGTAGCCTGGAAGATAGCCTGAGTAACGTGTACTCGGACGTAAAGACCTCCAAAAGATCTGGGAGGCACTTGAAAAGAAATACAGTTTCGACAAGGCTGGAACTAGGAGATTTGTAGTCACGAATTTTATGGACTACAAGATGGTTAATTCTCGCCCGGTTATGGAACAAGTTCAAAAGTTCCAAATGCTGGTGAATGACGTCCACGCCGAGGGGATGGTTCTTCTGGATGCTTTCACGGCTGCTGCCATGATTGACAAGCTTCCACCGAACTGGAAAGAATTCAAGATGTACCTCAAGCACAAACGAAAGGCGATGTCTCTTGAAGATGTTATCCAGAAGGTACGAATTGAGTCCGAAGTTCGAGTTCAGTACCAGAATTCGAAAATTTTGGTTGAACCTCGGGTGAACCTACTTGAATGAGGAGACAACTCAAAGAAGAGGCCGCATCTTGGTAACGCAAAGAAGAAAGCTCCTTCTTCTCAGAAATTCAGCGGTGACTGCTTCAATGGTGGCAGACCTGGACACAGGTCTAAGGACTGTCTCAAGCCAAAGAAAAAGAAGGATAAGCCAAGTGCTCACTTAGCCGAGAGAGAGTTGACTAGTGATGATCTCATTGCGGTTATCACTGAGGAAGCTAACATGGTCGAGAATCGTGGTCAATGGTTCATCGATACTGCTGAAACTGTCCATGTGTGTGCAGACTGGAGCTTGTTCTCCAAATACCATCCTTGTGAGGGAAGGAAGTTGAAAATGGGAAACCAAGCGTCTTCGCAAGTTGCAGGTGTTGGCTCGGTTGTCCTCAAAATGACTTCTGGAAAGGAGATCACTCTGAATGAGGTGTTGCACGTCCCGGACATCCGGATGAATTTAGTCTCTGGTTCAATACTAGTTAGTCGTGGTTTTAAACTTGTATTTGAGGCTAACAAGTTTGTACCGTCTAAGTTTGGAACACCTCTGGGTAAGGGTTACCTTACAGATGGGCTGTTCAAACTAAGTGTAATGGCTATACGCCCAAAACCTATCATTAATAAAATTGCTTATGATTCCTCTTACTTGACTGAGTGCTCCAATTTATGGCATTGTAGATTAGGCCATGTTAATCTAAATGCAATAAAACATTTGTCAAATCTCAATTTACTTGAGGTAAATGAACTTGTTAATAAAAGTAAGTGTGATATTTGTGTAGAAGCAAAAATGACTAAGTTACCGTTTAAATCGGTAGAAAGGAGCACGACACCTCTAGAATTAATTCACACAGATGTATGTGATTTGAAGTTTGTACAAACTAGAGGTGGAAAAAAGTACTTTATTACTTTTATTGACAATTGCACAAGGTACTGTTACCTTTATCATTTGAGAGGTAAAGATGAGGCCATTGAAGCTTTTAAGAACTTCAAAAATGAAGCCAAAAATCAACTTAACTGTAAAATCAAATCTATCCAAAGCGATAGAGGAGGAGAATACATAGCTCCGTTTAAGAAGTTGTGCAACGAAAGTGGCATAATTCATCAAACTACAGCTCCGTATGCACCTCAATCGAACGGCGTTGCAGAATGCAAGAATCGTACTTTGAAAGAGATGATGAATACGTTGTTGATTAGCTCTGGGTTACCTCAGAACATGTGGAGGGAAGCTGTTTTAACGGCAAACTATATCCTCAATAAAATTCCACTTAAAGGTAGGGACGAAACTCCCTATGAGTTGTGGAAAGAAAGGAAACCTTCTTATAAATACCTCAAAGTGTGGGGGTGTTTAGCGAAGGTAGAAGTGCCTCTACCGAAGCATGTGACAATCGGACCCAAAATGGTTGATATTATATTTATTGGTTATGCACTAAATAGTAGCGCCTATCGATTTATCATTCATATGCCAGATGTTCCGGACATGAATGTTGGAACTACCATTGAGTCAAGGAATGCGATATTCTTTGAAGATATCTATCCTTGTAAGGATAAAGCTGCTTCCAGTTCAAACACTGGTAATACTGAAGGAACTACAAGTCAAGAACTTATGGGGGTTGAACCTAAGTCTCGTAAACGACCTAGTTCAGAACTTGAAGCTCTAACTCATAGACGGAGCACTCGAGCTAAAGTTGCGAAGGACTTCGGTCCCGACTATGTGGTTTTCATATTAGATGAAGAACCGGCTTCATTAAAAGAAGCTTTATCCCGGACCGATAGTTCGTTTTGGAAGGAATCTTTTCATAGCGATATGATTCGATCATGCAGAACCATTCGTGGATCCTGACTGATTTACCTGAAGGTTGTAAACCTTTAGGGAGTAAATGGATTCTAAAACGAAAGTTCAGAGCTGATGGATCAATCGATAAGTATAAAGCTCGGTTGGTTGTGAAAGGATTTCTAAAGAAGGAGGGATATGATTTCTTTGATACATACTCTCCTGTGACGAGAATTACCTCTATCCGGGTGCTTCTAGCAATTGCTGCTTTGCACAATCTTGAGATTCATCAAATGGATGTTAAAACAGCTTTTCTAAGTGGCGATTTAGAAGAGGAGATCTATATGGAACAACCTGAAGGTTTTTTAAAACCTGGACAAGAAAGAAAGGTGTGCAAACTTGTTAAGTCTTTGTATGGCTTGAAACAAGCACCTTTACAATGGCACTTGAGTTTTGACGAAGTGATGATGTCAAATGGGTTCAAGATAAACGATTGCGACAAGTGTGTCTACATTAAGAATACTAATGACAGATTAGTTATAGTATGTCTTTATGTAGATGATATGTTAATCATGGTTAGCAACCTACAAGTGATTAACGAGACGAAACTCATGCTAAAAAGGAATTTTGACATGAAGGGTCTGGGAGTTACTGACACTATTCTTGGCATAAGAATCATAAGAACTCCAGATGGAATTGTCTTATCACAATCTCATTACATTGAGAAAGTGATCAAGAAATTCAATGCACACGATAGTCTTCCAGCAAAGACACCTGTGGAACTCGACGTTCACTTGAGTAAGGACAGAGGTGATCCTGTTGCTCATAAGGACTATGCTAGGATCATTGGATGTCTGATGTACATTTCTAACTGTACAAGGCCTGATCTAGCTTGCTCGGTAAACAAACTAAGTCGATATACAAGCAACCCAAGTGGAGAACACTGGAAAGCGCTTGAGAGAGTTTTGAAATACTTAAAGTATACTCTAAACTTTGGACTACATTATGGTAGATTCCCTGGGGTACTTGAAGGTTACTGTGATGCAAACTGGATATCCGAAACAAATGACTCACTGTCAATAAGTAGGTATGTATTTGTAATTGGGGGATGATCTGTTTCTTGGAGATCCACAAAACAGACATGTATAGCCCAATACACCATGGAATCTGAGTTTATTGCTTTGGACAAAGCAGGTGAAGAAGCAAAATGGCTTCGTAACTTTTTGGAAGATATTCCATGTTGGGAGAAACCCGTGCCGCCGGTTATGCTTCACTGCGATAGTCTAGATGCTATTGGAAGGGCAAGAAGGGGTTTGTATAATGGTAAGTCTCGACATATTCGTCGGAGACATAACACCGTAAGACATCTGTTATCGAGTGGGATTATCTCAGTTGACTACATAAGGTCAATAGATAATCTAGCGGATCCATTCACTAAAAACATAGCTCGAGATCAGATGTACAAGTTGCTTGAAGGAATAGGAGTGAAATCCACATCTTAAAGATGATTGTAGTGGAAACCCAACCATGATGAGTGGAGGTCCCACAAAATTGGTTCAATGGGATAAAAGTCTGGGTAAATAAAACTTTACGACCCTATTCCTTAACGGCAAAAGTAGAGTTTTTAATCTGTCATGTGGTGAGGATAAATCTCTAATTTTTGATGATTCTTGTGCAGGTATTTGACTTGAGTATGACAGAATGCTAGTTTTATGAACCACCTATGTAAGCGAGAAGTGAGGGGCGCTTATATTGTATGCTTATGAATCCAAAGAAGTTGTCCATGGCCAGAAATGGACACAAACGTGAGAACGGAAGAATTCTGAGACCTTAGTGGGTTGGTACTATTGTCTAGTATACACAAAGGGGAATAGTTCAAGAATATGTTCACTAATCCGCCGGTATGCTCAGTAGTATTAACTAAGGAGGGTTCAAGGCCACAAGCCACCTATCCCTATTCTCTATTGTCTCTTAAGGACTGAGCTATGTATTTGCATTCATGATTTTCCTTTTTGGAGTTTCTCACTCATGTGGGGGATTGTTGTAAATTGTATTTATTCAATTTAATGGTACAGCAAAAATCCGTGTTAACGAAATATATAGGCTCGATCTACGTGTCGTGTAGATAATCGTAGCATTTTGAATTTCTCAAATCCAATTATTGGTGAGTGAGAAATGATGCTTGGAAGTTGAACGGTTGCTTAAGTACTTTTTTGTGTATCCCACATTCAAAGTTAATCAATGTGGAGGGGAGTTTAAAAATGATTACATTTCATTAGGGGACATCATGTGGGCCAGTGGGTATTGTGGGCTTTGTGTGAACAAAGCTCACGCGGGCTCTTGGACTTGGGTTCGCCCGTCCGCCTTCGGCGAAGACGATGGCGGAGCTGACCGGATCCGAGCCCAAGCCCGGACCCGGTCCGGTCCTGGGCTCTGGGACTAGGTCTTGGGTCTTGGGCAATTGGTCCGAATTGGCTGCTCCGATTGCGGTGGTCCGATTGGGGGTCCTGGTTCAACCCAGTTACCTTTTTTGAACGCTCTTAAACTCCTGAGAAGTCTTTTGATCTTCTGACCATTACGAAAATGGCTACCTGACCGTTCAGAAGTTTCCAAACGTACGAATTCAAACATGCAATGCATGTGCACGCTGAACCTTTCCAGGTTCATGCTGAGTGAAGCTGACTGTTTGAATGACTTAATGACGTCTTTAAGAACATCATTAAGCAGGCTGTTACCTCCCCTAGAAACCCTATATAAGGGTGAGTACTCTTTCATTTTTCATACACGAGAATTCATCTAAAAAATCAGAGAACTTCCAGCATATTTCATACACATATTTCTGCATCATTCTTTACGTAGTTCAAGCGTGTTCATCCAGTTTGCCGGAGATCTGGTATTTACGGTGTTGTAATACCAGAGACGAAGTCGTTTCATCTTTGGAGACGAATAGCCAAAACCGAAGGGCACTACCGGGGCTATTTCATCTTGCAGACAGAGATTATTCTCGACTCGACTTACAGTTTCTGTTTTCTACTTTTTCTAGTTTTTGAGATATTTTGTTACATTCCCTGTTTGGGCTCTAAGTTGTAATTCCAAAAAAGTTAACATTACCATCTCGATAATCAGATTTATTTTGTATAAATTAAGGTGTAAATTAAGCTAACAACATAAAATGTAGTAACTGAGGAACACAGTACACTGATATCATCAAAGAAATCAAAATGGATCAGAAAATTGAGTCAATCATTGAGAAGCAACAATGGAAACTATAAACTTAAAAATTTATACTTACGCTGCAAGTTTGGAAACACCGGGCTAATAACAATCAGTCCAATTAATTAATCATCCCAATTAAGAAGGTAGCAAACTAGAATCTTAAATTAGGGCAAAATAAATTGGTTACCTGTCAGATGTGTAACCATAAGTTCAGCCTGAGAAGCATGGTCGTAGATGCAACAGCAGATGGAGGTAGCAGCGATGAAGGGATAATAACGGCATTTTCATAAGCATTGTAGCCGTTTATAAAATTATGCACACCGCTCAACAAATTTTGCACTCTTAATCTTTCTAGTTCCAAACGGCATCGTTATCGATCCACCCACACTTTCTACTCCTTCGGAGTTATGTACTCATCTAAAATCACCCTCAAACTCATCAAGCTCTTCAAAGCCTACGGCATCAAAAAAATATAAACTCCCATCAAACCTGCGAAATCGAGAATGTAGGTTAACCGCGGAGGTTCATGATTAGTATGCGTTTATCTTGATTTCTATATATATTTATGTAATATTTTAGTTAAATTTGTTATTAATTTTGGTATAGGTTTGATAGATTGAGCACATTTTCATATTCATGTATCTCCGGCTTATTTTACGTGTTTTGATCGTAATTGTTGCAATTGGGTGATTTGATAAGTAGAAAAACACGCATGTTTTTCAGTGTTAAAATCATATTCTTATATGCATTTTATTTAGTTGCGCCATTGATTTTTCTTCTTATCGGCACAGTTGATCTATGATACTTCAATATTGGATTTTATGTTTATTTCAGGAATTTTGAAGTATTTTGGTCTTGAGAAAGATAAGTGTAGATCTGCGAGTGGAGTTTTAACTAAATTGAGCCTCGATTTGATGTGTTACTGCTGACACTGGGTCTGTTATCCACACTGGGTTACCCAATACCAGCGCAGATTCAGGAATTTAGAGCCCTTGGCCCATAAAACGAATAGGCCCAGTTCTGTGCCTTTAAAAGGAAGAGCAGCACAGCAGCCAGGGGGAGCGATAGAGAGTAGAGAGAGACACGACCGATTGGGACGAGAATCACCTCTCGAACCTCTTAGGGTTGACAACCCAGGATTGTTCTTTGTTTCTTTCATTTTATTTTCCCTTTCTCGATTCAAACTCTAGTTTTCTAGATTTTACTAGATCTTAGATTATTAATCGCTGCTCATTTTATTCCTTTAGTTTTATTTCTCATTTGAACAATTCTATTATCCTTTGTTAATCAGTAAGGTTCTCCATTTCCTTTGCTTTACTAGTTTAATTTCTTCATAGCTTAGATTATGAACTTTTATTGCATTAGTGATGTTCTTGATTCATATGTAGTTGTGTTCCTTTCATTTCTCATACTTTTAGATTATATGATTCTTAGGAATTATTATTAGAATAATTGTCGTTCTTAAAGCTTAGTTTCCATTGTTGCTTAATTTCAACTATGATTCGTGTTTGTCTTGAGTACGCATTATTGAATTCATTAATGATAGTTGGTTAGAATTTATGGGTCTAGTGCCTACAATCATTTAGAACCATCAATTGGGATTGTCAGATGTTTAATCTACAAGTTGGAACTGACATTCCTAGCTTGTAGACTAAGTGTTCAATAAAATACCAATTAATCGTGAAGACGATTTTAGAGCGCTAAACCCCCGTTTTATTAATCTTTTACAAGTTTTTGATTTCATTGTTCGTCGTTTAATTCATCGTCATAGATATTAAAACTTTCAAACCAAAAATTGACCGCGTATTTAGAATAGCATTTGTTATTTTCTCGTTCATGAAATCAAATGCAAAAGTTACTTCCGATTAGTCTTCCTCGAGAGATTCGACTCGAGTGAACTTGTCACTTACAACTGCTCCGTTCTCGGGTGGAGTAGCTTTTTATTTTAAATAAAGGTAAGTGTTTAAAAGGTTTGATTCAAGATTTTGGCGTCGTTGCTGGGGAAGGCTAAAGGTTGTGATTTTTGGGTTTGCTCTTCGTGATCTTTGTTCGTGTTTTTGTTTTATTTGTTTGTGTTTATTGTTTATTTGTGATTTTTCATTTTGTTTGTTTTTGTTATTATTCACCGGTACGTTTAATCTTGTGTGTTGAGTGTTGTGTATGCAAGGTACATCCCTTGAGGCTTGAGACTCAACGAGCCATATAAAAAAAAAAGAATGTCTAACCCGTATGGTAACCCGTACGCTTTTTGTGATCTTCGACCGACCATTCGATTGAGTAGCAATGCGAGAGTACGATCCGGATGAATTCTACTACGAGCAACTCCCAGTATTCCATGGACTTCTGGGCGAGGATCCACTGAAGTTCATCCGAGAGTACGAGGCCATCACCCAGACATTCCCTCTCTTAGGCCTTATGAGGGATGAAGTGAAGGTGTGACTCTTCCTCTACACGCTAAAGAATTGGGCTAGAAAATGGTTGGTACATTTAGAGCCCGATTCCTTGAAGACGTGGGAGGAAGTGTACGATGGGTTCATGGGGATGTTCTACTCACCTAAATGGGCCCCATCTCCAAATTAATACTATTCGATCCACAATGATCCATATGCTTCACCCGATCCCTTCTCTCCTAATTATTAACCCTCACACCCCTCCACATCCGAGCTTTAACCCCTCATACACCTCACTTGCCTCTGATCATTTTAGAGAAATCCATGATTCGTATGCTCCACCCGATTCCTATCCTTCGAGCTATGACCTGTTTGCTCTTCCTACATCAAATTCTTATGATCCGAGTTTCGAACCTTATTTCCCCCCAACCACATATCACGATTCGAGATATAGTGATCCATATGCTCCTTACGAACCATATTCTTATAAACTGAGCTATGATTATTATCCCTTGTCTCCTTCGTGTAACAATCCAAGTTACAACCATAACACCATACCCTCTTCACCCATAACTGTTCATGAAGCTCTGGATGAGGTAAACCAACCTCGTTTAGAAGGGGTGCCGATATTTGATGTGGTGGAGCCCACCTTGGAATTTGAGAATTCGATCTTGAACGCTCGTTTGGGAGAGGTGTGTGAGGAGGTTATTGAGGATTTGATTGAGATCGCCCTTCTTACGTTGTTTGATGAAGTTTTGGATAATAGTGTAGGGGTGTTCCCATTGGAGGTCCAGGAGGAGGTTAGAGATGAGGATGATGGGTTTGTGGTGCCGATTTTGGAGGATGATGGGTTATTGAGCCGCATTGCATTCATCCCGATACTTTGTTAAATCTTAACTTTGAGATGGTGGAAGAGATGGTCGAGAAGGAGCCCTATTGCCCTATCATAAGCCCAGATATGGAATTATGTGTTTTTGAGAACGTTGAGAGAGATATCAAAGAAATGAAGGAGTTTGGGTTAGTCCATGGTTGTACCATTTGTTCGACGGATTTCCTAGTTATTTCAGTGATCGAGGATCACCCCATGCTCCAATTGACTTTTTTACTACAAGAAATTTGATATTCGATGATGATACGTTTCGTCATTAAAAGTCTATTTTTTCGTCACTGAAGAGTGATTCAAGCTTTTGTGTTGCCTACTTATAAAAATTTGTCAAAAGATCAATAGCTTGCCCGCAAGAGAGCGGGGTCGCGCGTAGTTTGGCAACTTGACTCTAGTCGTCTCTCGAGGAATATACAATCGGAATTCTCAAACAGGTTGTTCAACTTAAATTCACATACATTGGGGGGGGGGGGGGGGGGGGGGGGGTTGATTGTTTGATTATCTAAGAATTTAAAACGCAAGAACTATAATTAAAACTAGGAAATTAAATTCAGCTATTCGAACTTATAATCTAGAGAAATTATTCTAAGAACCTAAAACAAGATTAACTAGCATAAACGAACATCAATTATCTAGAACGAAATGGAAATGAAGTAAACTAACCAAGCATGAATAATAACTAAACGATTAAATTAAATCTAAAAACATCTAAGGTTCAAAGCATCAAATATCTCAAGAACAATTATCGAAAAGCAGCTACTTAATCGCATAAATTAAACTACGAAAACGAATAAAAGGTTTAGAGTACTTATTAAACTAGAAAGCGTAGTAAATTCTCCAGCTACTCCGGAGGGGTGATTGATCTTGGTCGAAGAACGGATCGTGAACGGACGGTTGGAGCTTGACGATCCTCGAATCTTCGATCTTGATCACTTGTTGTGATTAAGGAGTGTATGGTGTTGTTCTCGAATCTCACGATCAAGAACTCAGTGTATATATGTCGGAGTATCTCCCATGGGACGGACTTGGAAGGGTTTTAAATAGATTTCTCTTGACTTGGAGCATAAGAAACCCTAAAATTCCCAATTCTGGGCCGTCGCGTCGACGGAGCATCGACGGTGCGTCGACCGACGCGTGCTGGTGCTTGGCGTCGGTGCTGCCTGGCGCGCGCGTTGGCTGGGCGGGTGCATCGACGGTGTGTGTCGACATCGACGCTTCAGCAAGTAGCGTCGACGTTACATCGACATAGATGCGTCTACATCGACGCTTCAGCAAGTAGCGTCGACGTTGCGTCGACATCAACGCTTCAGCAAGTAGCGTCGATGTTGCGTCGACATCGACGCTTCAGCAAGTAGCGTCGACGTTGCGTCGACATCGACGCTTCAGCAAGTAGCATCGATGTTGCGTCGACGCTGTGTCGACTGACGCAGGTCATGACTCACGTCGACGGTCGCGTCAGTCGATGCGGCTGCGCGTCTGTCTCCGTCTCCTTCTATCTGTTTGCTACTCGTTCACCGGAAAGCTCATTCTCCATTTTGCGAGTATCAACTTCATTTAATTATGCGCCGAACTCATCCGGTTACTTAGCTGTAAAGTGAGAAACCACAAATAATCACTTATTTGCATCAATCTAGATCAAAACGCGGTAAAATAAGCTGAGAGTACAAATATACGAAATCGAGCTTAAACTACCCAACTTATACCAAAAACAATAGGAAAAATAAGTAATAAACCTACTAAAAATAAGGACAAATATGTGCTAATCAACTACCCCACGCTTAATTGGTTTGTTCGTCCTCGAACGAACGATAATATTCAAAGTATAGTAAGAAATGAAAATCAGTCCAAGCAATGAGTCGTGCTATGTACTTAACTAATTTTGAAAATATAGGTACATGCAATGCAACTTCAAACACTCCACCCGTATTACATTGTCGCCTCAAAATTGAATTCATGCATCCTCAAAAAGGGAAATATATAGGGGTATACGCTCAAACACTCGAGTTTTTACTGCATAGGATGTGTATACACTCAAATCATACAAATACAAGCACAAAAACAAGCACCGAAAATCAATCTCTTTTCAATCGCAAATTAAGTGTATTGTCGAACAAAGAATCGGAAAAGGTCTTTTCGGTTGTAATGTAAGACTTTATGGATGGGTATGAAATATATAAGTCGTGCGGCTAACTCACGATCTAACGTGACCAATAACTCACCAAACCTATTCTAATCAAAAAGCAACATGTTTCACCTCGTTCAAAGATAAAAACCTCACTAAATATTCATAACGTAGCCTTTAAATATAGGCTAATTCTCAACTCGAGACTCTAAACCGACTTAAAGCTCAAAACCACTCATTACAACTCAACACTTTGCCTTTTAAATAGTAAGCGTCATAAATTAAACAATAATAAACAAGCCTTCGTTAGCGCGTAGGCAATGACCAACACAATTCACCATCCTTCTTATTCTCTT